>CM074718.1:13637555-14035085 GCA_037306005.1 Rhinophrynus dorsalis
CCAGTTCCTATGTTACTCTATGGGAGACCTTTAGTCATAGACTACAGGGGAGATGTACTAAGGTGTGATAAAGAGGAGATAACTTCTCCAGTGAGATAAACTCTCCAGTTCCTATGTTATTCTAGGGGAGATCTTTAGTTATAGACTACAGGGGAGATGTACTAAGGTGTGATAAAGAGGAGATAACTTCTCCAGTGAGATAAACTATCCAGTTCCTATGTTATTCTATGGGAGAGATTTAGTTATAGACTACAGGGGAGATGTGCTAAGGTGTATGGTACCTAAGTGTAAAGCAGGTAACAAATAGGTTAATTTTACATATTCTCACAAAAACATTATCCACCTTCTGCAAAAGTATATGGGACTCCCCCTCCCGCCCAGTCAACACTCTAGCTGACAGAAGGAGATCTTGGTCCCAGGACCAGCCGGTGACTCTTCAGCAGAGTCAAAATAGAGTTATATAGAAAGAAATACTTCACTGGAACGTTCTACAAAGAGTGCTTGTAAACCAAGTACACGTCGTAGACCGTTCTGGTGAAGTATTTCTTTCTATTGAACGATATTTCGGCTCTGCTGAAGAGCCGCCGGCTGGTCCCGGGACCAGGATCCCCCCCTTTGTGAAAGGGGCAGGAGGGGGGAACTTTAGATGCTTATTTCTCTCAAAATATACATGTCTGAGAGATGGGACATACATCATTGCATTAATATTTTAATACAATATTCAGCTTTGTTAAAAACAACCAATACTATCCCTTTAAAATATTTTTCCCATTATAGCTCAATTTTAATTCAAATTCACCAGGTTAACCTATTAAGAGCAATGTACAACATAATCCTGTACACCTTAAGGTATTATGAAGGATGCCAGCTAGTTACAAGCAGGAGGGAGAAGCGATGACCGCCAGATTACTATACAGCAGAGTGTAGAGAGACCTGCAGGGAATTCTCAGGGAGTTGAAGGGCCATATATTTGCCTCCTCAGTCTAAAACAGCCCAGAGGTTGGCTGAAGAGCTCCACCACCCGTCTTGCCACACCAGTATGGGTGCACAGGCTCTTGGCCTTTCAATTACCTCTCCAGACCCTCTCGCCCCAATGTTCTGCCTTCCTCACACTGCTCTGTGCCCCTTCCTCCAGTGCAATGCCTGTGTAATCTATATAAGACAACCCATCCATTATGTGCGATTGGCTACGTTCTGCATGTTACAGTCTAATCAACTGCTGTAATTACATGAGGCTCTAACACGGGCAGCGCCGGGGGGAGGGGGGGGTCCTACAAATAAACGTGTGTAATGGACTCCGCTTCCAGCACTCTACTGCCCTCTACACAAACAGGGATTTGAAAGTTCAAGGGCAGCAAACGAAGGTAAAGGGGCATATGTATAGAGGAAAAAGTGAAGCCAATTGACCGCATCATATGAGATTAAAAATCACCCCAAATTCCCATTAATTATATGGGGCTTTTAACCCTTTGAGCTCTCCAGCAAATTGCAGAGCATTAGGATTAAAAGTATACTTTTAAAAGAGAACCGACACCTCATTATAATAACCACCACTTGCCCTACTATGGAGTGAAAATTCTAATGCCCCATGAATTTTGCCCATAAGCCTTTGTTGAAGAAATGACATTTTCAGTCTAGTCCCAGGTGTCAGGTCCGTGAGGTCAGACGTAACAGCTGCTTGTGGGTTTTTCAAGCTGAAGTAGAGCACATGAGCCCATTTAACTCTTTAACGACGGGGTGATCCGGGGGGGGGGGGGTCAGAGGCCCTAGAGGACCGCAGAATTTTTTTTTTTTTGCTGCATTGAATTCTGGGCTCGCAGAGCAGAGAGGCTGCCATCCCAGAATTCCATGACTTGCCAGGGCTGTCACCAGTCCTTAAAGGGGATCTATCAATCCTATACCCTTGTGTCTTAAAGGGATAGTAATACTTAATATGTAAAAATATATATACTGTAGAGTTTATCCCCTTGAGTAAAGCAAGAGTACTCCCACTGCTGAAAGGTGTTTTATTAAAAAGTTATTAAAGCTCAAAGTTGAATTTTCTATGTGCAATATCACAGTGGCCTGAAATTGTACAGTGGTGCTGTTGCTACACCATCCAATGGAGATTTATGGTCCGTGGGCCAGAGCTGTCCATAGGATGGTGTAGCAACATCGCCACTGTACAATTTCAGGCCTCTGTGATATTGCACATAAAAAAATTCAACTTTGAGTTGTAATAATTCTTGAATAAAACACCTCTTAGCAGTGGGAGCACACTTGTTTTACTCAGGGGGATAAACTGTACAATATATATATATTTACATATTAAGTATTACTATCATTTTAAATGTGAGCTTATATAGCAAATATGTTGAATTCTGTATTACTTTCAGTTTTTAAACCCCTACTTGGCTGAAAATGAATGTTTAAATATTGCCCTGCACCCTACTTCTGGACAGACTATGGTTACCAGCTCTGTAACTGCAGTCTATCACTTTGCCTCTGCTCCACTCCCTCTATCCAATGATGGAGGCTTTCTGCCTGTAAGCTGGAGCGCTCTCATTGGCTAGATATCAACCTATGCCAATGAGAGAGCTCCAGCTTACAGACAGAAGCCTCCGTCATTGGAGGAGGCTGGAGAGCGGAGGAAGAGTGACTGACTGCAGTTACAGAGCAGGTAACCACAATCTGTCTAGAAGTAGGGCACTCTTTAAACATTGATTTTCGGCCTAATAGGGTTTTAAAAACTGAAATTAATAAAGAAATCAACATATTCGCTATATAAGCTAACACTTAAGACACACTTATATAGGGGTGATAAATCCCCTTTAACATCGGGAACAGCGTGACGGTCCTGGCACATCATAAGGGGCTGAGCACCTGAGAGGTGTGCAACGCATTGCAAAGCATACCCCTCTGGCTCTTAAAGGGATAGTAATGTTTCCCACACAAGCAGCTCAGATTGTTCGTCATAGTTAGTAGTACTGATATCTGATGCTGGCGCTGTTCATAACTTGCTAGTTACGCTGTAATTATATGATGAAGTTAAACCCTCCCGCCCCTTTTCCTGACGTCAGCGTTACTTACTCAGATCTGATGGCGGATTACTAAGAGGGACAATCTTCAGTCAGTATTAGGAAAAACCTGCCCTCTCATGAAGGAAAGCAGGGTTTTCCTTATACTGACAGAGGGAAGATTGTCCCTCTTTGTGATCTGTCCAGTCAAGCGACCGGATTTCAAATCTGAGGACAGATGGCTGACGATCGGGAAAAGGGGTGGGAAGGGTAAACGTCATCATATAATTACAGCGCAACTAGACCGTTATGAACAGCACGAGCATCAGACATCAGTACTATTAACTATGACGAACGATCTGAACAGCTTCTGTTAGGAAACATTACTATCCCTTTAAGATTACCACGTGCGGTGAGCAGTTTCCGCTAGCCACTGCTTACATTCATGGAGATGACATCCAGGTCTGACTGATAATTGTTATCTCTTGAACCAAGATCACAAGGCCATCAGGATTTTCTCTCTTAATAAGGAAAGTATGTGTGTATGAGGGTATTAATATTAATAGGGGAGATGTTACTCTAAATCAATAAAAATGTTTACTTATTAATTTATTTAATAAAATGATAGTTTAATAAGATTTGCAACAAACTTTACATGCAGAAAACAGAGGCTGAGCAATTCTGGGGCATAGCAACTGCTCCATAGGGGAGAAATGAAAGATTTCATTACGTTGGAGACTAGTCTGGCATTTAAGGAGTTAAAAGCCCCATTTAAATTAATGGGAATTCAGGGAATTTTTGTCCAGCCTCTGTGGAGCAGATGATTTGCTTTCCCTGTCTGTAAAAGACTATATAGTCATAATTATCTATATTGTTCTTAAATTTAAAAGATATCCAAAAGGATTAACGCCTTGAAGTCCAGAGGTCTGTGCAATGCAATGCTAACCCCCTCTGGTCCTGAAGGTATTAAACATTTATATTAGGTCAACACAGCCTCCCTGGATAAGGAATTCCATATCCTTTTTCCACCCTTACTGTAGAAAACCCCTACCTTTGATGTACTGAAAGATCCTTTCCTTAAAAGTGTTAGTAATGTTGAAGAAAAAATATTTTGCATTGCGTAGAGCTTAAAAAGTGGAACTGAGTGCAAAAAAAAGCCTCTCTAAAACCGCTATGGTTTGAGAGATACATGCATTCAAACTTTGATGTTTCCTGCTGTCTGCAGGAGATCCGTGTCGGCCGACACGGAGGCTCTGCAGCAGATCCGCAAGCGCATTCGTTAAAACGAATGACTTCACTGGAATGGTCTAAAAAGTGTGCCTGGTTTGCAAGCACATATTGTAGACCATTCCAATGAAGTCACTCGTTTTAAATAATGCGATTGCGGCTCTGCTGAGGAGCCTCCCTGTCGGTCGACACGGATCTCCTGCTGACAGCTTTACAGCTGACAGCAGGAAACATCAAACCTTGAATGCCGATATCTCTCAATCCATAGCTGTTTGAGAGATACTTTTTTTGCATTCAACTTTTTAAGCTCTACACAATGCAAAATATTTTTTCTTGGACATTACTAACACTTTAACCCTTTGAGAGCCAGAGAGGTATCCAAAGCATTTGCGCTGCAATGCGTTGGATACCTCTTTGGCACTCAAAGGGTGAAATAATAATGGATAACTCCCCCATTCATTGTTCAGCCCTCTGATGACAGACATCTGGCACTGAGAGATAAAGTAGGACCAACAAGTTATACCCAAAGCTCACATATAATAAATGTCCACAAAACCCGATGGACCTCATGAAAAAGTAAGGAATCAGGCGGTGACCTAGGAAAAAAATTTCTCAGAAACTATAATCTCTAAAAAGGTGCCTGTGACCGTCACGCAGTCACTGCTCTGTGCATTATTAACATGTAAAGTACGCAATGACTGTCGCCATCAATTCCCCGTGCAGAGGGAACACACATTTCTGCGCTATGTCAGGCAAAAGACTAAATTAAACATTTACGGACCCGGCGGGTCTGCAACATGTTGTGAAGCAGTGAACTGTATGTTACTTAGGGAGCAAAAGGGTGCATTATGCATTGCTTTGCAATATGTTGCATGAAATAAATGTATTACAAAAGAAAATGGATTTCAGTATTGTTTTCCGCTCTTCAGCTCTTGTCTATCACAGTGCGATCAGGATAAACAAGCCCAAGACTAAAGCAGACTGTGATATATTGGTTATATGTGCTAATTGTCTGGGTAATGGACACATTAACCAGGTGTGTCTGTACAAAGTAGGAACACACACTATTACTTAATTTATCTTCATAATGTCCTCAAACCTAAACCAATACACTTAACTCTAATGATATCTTTCCCTTAACTTTAAACAACTTTAGCTTCAATAACTCCCCATCTGTCGACTAGCTGCTTAGTAGCGCTAGTCACCAGAATTATTACCTTGTTTAATAGACTTGTCAATTCTTCCGGGTCTAACAGGCAGGACGGAGAGCGGACATCTTGCCATAATGACGTCTGCGCGCCTGCACTGTCAGTCCCTACCAGGCCCAAACGGCTCCTAGCAACGCCTCCTAGAGTCGGCTGGGACTGAAAGAGCAGGCGCGAGGACGTCACTATGGCAAGATGTCTGCGATCCGTCCTGCCAGTCAGCCCGACAAGAATTGATATATATATATTAATAAATAATCCTGGTGACTAGCGCTACTAAGCAGGTAGTCGTCACATGGATAGTTATTGAAGCTAAAGGTGTTTACAGGTGGTAGTTCTGCTTTAAGGACCAACGGTCTCTGGATGTGTGGTCCTTTAAGGACCAGATAGCGAAGTTTGACGTGCAGGCACATATGACTGATCACGTGAGCCGGCACGCTGAACGAGCGACTGATAATGATCGCTCCGGTCTTGGGGCGGTCAATTTCAGTCCTCGCTACTACTCACAGCGCTCCCGCAGGTAAAAAAATACATAATGCGCCAGGACCGTCACTGGTCTTTCAGGGAAAAACAGCAGTGACGGTCCTGACATGTCACTGGACGTTAAGGGGTTAACCATTCAAGAGCCAGAGGAATGCACAGCACTCTGCAAAGCAATATGATCTAATCCCTACTGGCACGCATATGCCCTTTATCCCAAACTCCTATGCTCAAAAGAGAACGCATAGGGCATTATCATGCCCTGTCCGATTTCAGTCCTCAAGGGCCACCAACAGGCCAGGATTTAAAGCAGAACTTTCATCCAAATTAAATTGTCCCCCAAATCCTTATTAACATAGCGATACGCATATAAATACTTTTATTATGCTGAATAAGTCCGGCAGGCATCAGCGGGCAACATCTCAGACATCTTGCAGAAAAGGCATCTGTGGGTCTGCTCTGTCCGTCCCCGCTCACCTCCAGGATTGGTCAGAGGAATTCCACTGTACCTTAAGGTACCAGAAGGAACTGATGGCGCAGGTGCACAGAGAGCGCCTACAGCAAGATCCCAGCCACCGATGTCTGCCGAACAAGTTGTATTCCTCAATAATGCCGGACTTACTCAGCATAATAAGAGTATGTATATGCATATTGCTATGTTAGTAGGGATTTGGGGGGATATTTAGTTTTGATGAAAGTTCCAATTTAACCCTTTTAGTGCCAGAGGGGTACGCAACGCATTGCTTTGCACTCTGGCACTCAAAGGGTTAAGGATTTCCTTGATTAAGCACGTGTGAATTAATCAGTGACATTCATTTTGATTAACTCCCCTGTGCTTAACACTTTTAGTGCCAGAGTGGTACTCAACGCATTGCAAAGCAATGCGTTGCATACCCCTCTGGCATTGAAAGGGTTAGTAATGTCTGATATTAATAACATGTAATATTGTAGATATTAAAAAAAATAAACTGGTACAAGTCCAGTTTCTCAAACATGTTTGGTTTGAGAGATATAAGGGCTTTAAAGTTCTCCCATCCCTCCCAGTTCACAGACGTCAAATGTAAAGCTGTCAGAAGGAGATTCGAGTTGGGGGACCCGATGGCGGCTCTTCAGCAGAGTACAGTAATCTAAAAACAAATACTTCATTGTAGACCGTTCCAATGAAGTATTTCTTTTTAGATAACGCTATTTTGGCTCTGCTGAAGAGCCGCCGTTAGGCCACACTACTCGAATCGCCTTCTGTCAGCTAAACAGTTGACGTCAGTGAAAGGGGCAGGAGGGAGAACTTTAAAACCCTTATATCTCTCAAACTATACATGTCTGAGAGACGGGACTTGCACCAGTTAATTTATTTTTTTAATATCTACAGTATTACATGTTATTACAATCAGACATTACTAACCCTTTAAGCAGGGAAATCCTTAACTCCTGGCCTGTTGGTGGCCCTGGAGGACTGAACTTGGGACAGCCCAGGCCTATCCGATTAGGTGGTAATGACTGCGATCAAGGTCCGATTTATTCTCACTGTAACTGTTTAATTAAAAAAAAACATGGTCACTGCAATGTGTATTTAATTATAAAACCTAGCCTCTAAATACGACCAAGAAAATTATTTTGCTCCCTTCTGTTAAAGGGATCGTAATACATAAAATGTAAAAGTGGTAGGGTTTATCTCCCTGAGTAAAACATGGCTACTACTATTGCTGAGAGTTTTTTTTATTCAAAAGTTATTGCAGCTTAAACTTGAAATTTTTTAGGTGCAATATCACAGTGGCCTGAAATTGCACAGTGGTGCTGTTGCTACACCAGCCTATAAACAGCTCTGGTCAATTGACTATAATTCTCCATAAGATGGTGGAGCAACAGCGCCACTGTACAGTATCAGGCTACTGTGGTACTGCACTTAAAAAAATTCAAGTTTGAGCTGTAATTTTGGAATACATAGTAACATAGTTGATGAGGCTGAAAAAAGACATGTCCATCAAGTCCGGCCCAGGCCAAAAAAAACCCTGTTGATCCAGAGAAAGGAGAGAAAAAATGAGAGAAAAAAAAGAAAAGAAAAAAGCCCTCTAAAGCCATTTCCAGTTTAGCCCCAAGTGGGTAAAAAAATTCCTTCCTGACTCCAAATGGCAGTCAGATATTTCCCTGGATCAACATCTTATCTGCTTTGTAACCATCTGTCATAATTTTCAATATTATTCTGTGCTAGATAGGCATCCATTGCTTTGTTGAAAGCAGTTGCATTATCTGCAAGTACAACATGCTGAGGCAAATAATTCCATAGCTTTACAGCACTTACTTTAAAGAATCCTTGCCTTTGTTTTAGCCGAAAGCGCCTTTCCTCTAGTCTTAACGGATGACCTCTTGTTCTTAAAACACCTCTCAGCAGTGGGAGTGCTCTTGTTTTACTCAGGGGGATAAACACTACAATATATATTTTTACATTTTAAGTAAACTATCCCTTTAAATGCAGGACACACACCTTTCAGTGCTGCAGGGATAGTGGTACGTTGTATCAATATGCCTGCTTTCAGTGTCGCAGATCGAACGCTCTCTGGAAATAGAAATGTAATGAGGTCTTTGTCAGATACATGGTGTTAATTTGCTTCTTTTGTAAGACCATTTTTTACACTAGATCATCAAATAATAAATATATATAAAATACACCTGTGGTGATGAGCAGTGTGCACGTATTTCACAAATAAACTGCTCAAATTTCCCCCTTTGATCAATGTCCGGCCCAGGTGTGGTCCTACTAATTATCTGTCACTCTTCGATTTCCTAGTGTGCAATTAGTCCCCGATCTATATTTTCTTTTCTAACCGCGCTGAAGTTCTACAACTGATTAAAACATATTGCTTTCCTGTGTAGAACGGATCATGGACGGCTGCATGATTCTGCGCTTAGAGAAATGGGCTTTAATTACATTGTGCTGTGACGAGCATTAATTAAATGTACAAAGTGAAGTTACATGAAGCTCACAAATGTATATGCCTAACGAAGGTCTAATTGCGGTCTTTCCTGTTGGCCTGGTCGAGCAAATCAGAAATGAAATCCACTAAGTGTACTTGCGCTCTTCCGTGTGTGTTAGACTGGAACCATTTACGTTCTCTGAACTCAAAAGTGGGAAGGTCGGAAACAAAAAACATGGCTAGCTAGATTACCCGAAAACAGTTCTGTGGGTAACCCTTTGAGTGCAAGAATGAAGATAATACAGTTGATGAGGTTTAAAAAAAAAGGAAAATAAGTGTCTATTAAGATGAATCTTTGAAGTACAATCCTTGTTATTAACCCTTTGAATGTCAGAGGGGTATGGAACGCATTGCAAAGCGCTCAGAGTTAATCCAGAGGAAGACAAAAAACACGCAAAAAAAAAAATCATGGAAGACATTTGTATTACCAGCTTTTTGTTTGTATGTCTCTGTGAGATTTCCAGCTAAATGATAATAATAATAGCTAACAATGAACTGGATTATATAATACTAGTGTAAAAACCCGTGTACACGGGCCAAAATGCGTAAAAGAAAGAATTCTGTGTGTTCGGGCAGTATCTACTGCGCATGTACAGGACGACTGTGGGTATCAAAAACCCTCGGAGGTTAAAGAGATGTCCAATGCGCTACAGTAGCAATAATCAGACGGCGGCTCTAGCCTCCATGGGGTCAACGATATCCAGTAAATGTCTTGTAAGAGCACATATAAATATGCATCAATTACGCTTGCCAGGAGGACCAATGACTGCTTGTAGTTCCTTAAAACTTTCACGGCCGCCATTTTAACCAGAACAGTCCATACAACCAATCAGTTAAGAAGAATAAAGGAGATAGCCAATTGGGTGGCAGTGGGAATGCAGGCAGTCTCTAGTGCTCATGACTGCATCAGACAAACATACATCTGGCCTTTTATAATATAGGATTAGATATCATGTATTTCCAGCTAACATCTGTACACAATAGATATTTTATGTTTCACCCCTAAAATATAATTGTTAACTTGCTTTTTAATGCATGTATAGACTACCTTATATACACGCCATTTAAAACGGAACTATCACCATCATAATATTGTCCCACGATCCATCCTATATATTATTATTCCTAAGGATGTTTGTCAGAAGCTGTCATGCGCAGTAGAGACTCGCTGAACGCGCTGATCATTAGCGGGGGGCTCCAGACGGCTCACAGCGAGGCTCCCTGTGTGCAAAATCACACATGCACAGTTGAGACTTTCTACTGCGCATGTGCAGTTACGCTCACAGTGAGCGACGCATTCCACCACTTTATGTAATAGGACTAGTTTTAAAGCCCGTGTACACGGGCCAACACTGGCAGGAGCTGAAGTCATGCGCAGTACAGACTGCCTGCTCCGCGGCTGAATCAGAACGGGACGCTCCGAATTCAGACCGTAGTCCTCTCTGCACACATCAGAATTCAGAGCGGTGCCTCTCCATTATCAGCCGTGGTGCGGGCCAGTCTCTACGTGCACATGACTGCAGCGCACACAGCCAACTAAACTGCACGACGGCTTCTGACAAACAACGGTAGCGTTTATTATATATGATGGATTGGGGGGCAAGGTTATGATGTCGATAGTTCTGCTTTAATTTTGTTTCTGCTGTTAGTGATGAGAGACCAGAGGTAAGGCAATTTACTGAGATCAGTATCCATGTTCTTTTCAGAAATAGCTCAGGATATTTTACAGACAATGTGGCACTGTAACTTCTCTTGCATCTATCAAGATTGCTATGGTTATGCGTTCTAGAAAGGTTGCCCCACAGAGAATATGTAAGGCTCAGAAAACAAAGACGTTTACAAAGGCTACTATGGAATACAGTTATTTACATAAACGGATTCATTTTTAGGTAAAGTGGGCTTTAATTACACTGTGCTGTGAAGAGATTTGATTATATATGAAGAAAGGGAAGTAGAACAAGAGCACAAATGGGTACACGTTAGTAGAGGTCTAATTACAATGTCTCCTGTTGGTCTCATGAGCAAATCGGACATGAATTTCACTAATTGTTCTAGAAGTAAATCATTTCCGAAAGGTATTCAATAACATAAATAGGTGCAATTCTACATCAAACCATTTGCATGGGAAGAAAAAAAAAATCCTGTTTACAAAAAAAAAATAAAAAATAATTAACTAGTTGAATGCTAGAGGTCTGTATAGCACTGTAGAAGAGCATAAATCAACTGGAACGTCTAATTTGCCCCTACCATCCAACTGGCTTGATCCTGTATTGCACCTCTAACTTCCCGGACATGACCTTTAGGGCCATATTCATTTAACTAGAGGGCAATTCTGGAACAAACCAACTGCATCATTGTAGGAACAAAATAAACATACCTACAGATTTAAAAGCTCTCTTATCCCTAGGAATGAGAGAGAGGTCTACACTGCATTGCAGTGAACCCAATCTAGCATTCAAGATGTTTAAAGTCCAAATGAAAGTGTCTCCATCATCAAAGAACAACTTCAGTGATTTCGTTTTCACCTATATGTTATGATAGCCATTTCTTATTTAGAAAACTAGTATTGGCATTATCCAGTTACATTGAGTATTAATCCACATCCAATAGCACTGACTTCCTGTCTAATCCCTACATTACCTCACCACTCACTGACACTGTTCAGCAATGCATTACCCATCTCCCCTAGCACTGACTTACTGTCTTATACCTACGATTTCCTCCCCACTCACTGACACTGCCTCAGTAATGCATTACCCACCTCCCCTAGCACTGACTTCCTGTCTTATCCCTACATTACCTCCTCACTCACTGACACTGCTCAGCAATGTATTACCCACCTCCCCTAGCAACTGACTTCCTGTCTTATACCTACATTACCTCCCGACTCACTGACACTGCTCAGCTATGCATTACCCACCTCCACTAGCACTGACTTCTGTCTTTTCCCTACATTACCTCCCCCACTCACTGACACTGCTCAGCAATGCATTACCCACCTCCCTTAGCACAGACTTCCTGTCTTATCCCTACATTACCCCCCCACTCACTGACACTGCTCAGCAATGCATTACCCACCTCCCCTAGCACTGACTTCCTGTCTTATCCCTACATTACCTCCCCACTCACTGACACTGCTCAGCAATGCATTACCCACCTCCCCTAGCACTGACTTCCTGTCTAATCCCTACATTACCTCACCACTCACTGACACTGTTCAGCAATGCATTACCCATCTCCCCTAGCACTGACTTACTGTCTTATACCTACATTTCCTCCCCACTCACTGACACTGCTCAGTAATGCATTACCCACCTCCCCTAGCACTGACTTCCTGTCTTATCCCTACATTACCTCCCCACTCACTGACACTGCTCAGCAATGTATTACCCACCTCCCCTAGCACTGACTTCCTGTCTTATACCTACATTACCTCCCGACTCACTGACACTGCTCAGCAATGCATTACCCACCTCCACTAGCACTGACTTCCTGTCTTTTCCCTACATTACCTTCCCCACATCACTGACACTGCTCAGCAATGCATTACCCACCTCCCCTAGCACTGACTTCCTGTCTTATCCCTACATTACCTCCCCACTCACTGACACTACTCAGCAATGCATTGTCCACCTCGCAACAGTGAAAGGGTTATGTGTCAGCAAGTGAGGGAGGTTAAGTAGGAATAACCATCATGTCTACACCTAAATAGGCAAAAAAATATTTTTATACATAAGAAAAGTCTAATACAACATATACATGATTTTGAAAGCTTTCAGACTCCCACCACTTGCTTTTAGGTGGTACGGTCGATTAAATGGGGATTTGACGATTTTTTTTTCTCTCAACCCCACTGGTGCAGTTGCTTTGCTCCAAAACGGCTCCTCTTGTAGTTGATTTAATACAGACTTAAGAACCAGAAGCGTGAAAGTCAAAACCAAAACGCATGGCTGGTCAGTTTACCGCTACACGGTTTTTGTGGTTCAGAAGCGAGGTCTGTCATCAATTAGAGTTAATGACAAATGTAAAAAAAAAAGGGACCTTTGTTAGTAAGGAGACTGCTATCAAAGAACTCGTTAAAAAACACTTAAAGGCAACGACAGAATAAAATAAACACTCGTTAATCTACCAGTTCAAAAATGAAGCTAATCAAGATTTATTGGTTCTGCGTTTTACTTGTATTTAACCTATTTAGGTAGAGCGAAGCCTCCAGAGGAATAACAGCACGGCTGATGTACTAAGGAATAGTGGTCGAATTATGGACTAAACCAACTGTATCCTAAGTACAGAACTCATTATAAAGGTATTTTAACCTCTCTGAGTGCCAAAGAGTTATCTTCTGAATTGCAATGCGTTGGATAGCTCTCTGGCGCTTAAGGTGTTAAAGGGACAGTAATATCTTGTAAAAAAAGCTTATAGTTCTGTAGAGGTTTTTTAAAAAAAAAAAAAAAAAAAAGCAACGATATGCCACAAATTCTCTGTCTCAAACTGCTATGGTTTGAGAGATAAAAAAAGCAGCCAGAAGGGAAGCAATCCACAAATTAAATATATAAATCACGCTTGAGGCAATACTCACGAGATATGTCCCACCGGCTAATCTTGATAAAGCCGGTTAATGACAACATGCAGGATTTAACCATTCGCCCTGCTCGGAGTTCCACCTCCAGTGAGTTAAAAATATATAGAGTCTGCTTGTCCAAATATATAAAAAAAAAAGTTTAATAATAAAATATAAGCGTTTACAATGTAGATAATAAATGTGCCAGAAACTCAACGCGTTTCAAAGCTGCTGTCTTCTTTGTCAAGAGCTACCTGGCTACATGTAAATATATAAATCAAAAGATCATACCTGTTGGCGTCCCACATTAAATAATGTTCAATCCAACACGGACCCGGAAGGAATCGGAACAAGTTCGCACATGCGCACAAGAATAACGGCACCAAACCTACGTATGCCTTTAATAACTCAAGTGCGCATGCGCAAAACTTAAATTCCAACAAAGAAAACCCCCAATAACAGCGTACTACACTAGCGCTCCAAATGGGAAGTATCCATCAATCAAATAGATGGATCACACTAGGCGTTCCAGTCTATCTGAGGTGAATAAAAACACACATGGGCATTTACACTAATAGAGGTCTCCACACACACACGTGCACCATAAGCAACCATAGGATAGAACTACAAAAAACCAAAACCATCGTTGAATACCAAGAATATCATAATTAAATAAAACGGGGACACCAATAAGCCTGATACTTTTGAAAAATTAAAAAAATAGATAAAAATGGAAACGGACTGTATCAAACATATAACCAATTTAAAAATATCCTCATAGAACAAAGGAAAATGTATGATAAACCACTGTTTATCAGATGGATATTTCCCATTGGGAGCGCTAGTGTAGTAAGCTCTTATTGGGGGTTCTCTTTGTTGGAATTTAAGTTTTGAGCACGTTTGCCGTTATTCTTGTGCGCATGTGCGAACTTGTTCCGATTCCTTCTGGGTCTATGTTGGATTGAACATTATTTAATGTGGGACGCCAACAGGTATGATCTTTAGATTTATATATTTACATGTAGCCAGGTAGCTCTTGACAAAGCAGCAGCAGCTTTGAAACGCGTTGAGCATTTCTGGCACATTTATTATCTACATTGTAATGCTTATACTTTATTATTAAACTTTTTTATATATTTGGATAAACGGACTTTATATATTTTAAACTCACTGGAGGTGGAACAAGCAGGGCGGATGGTTAAATCCTGCATGTCATCATTACCGGCTTTATCAAGATTAGCCGGTGGGACATATCCCATGAGTATTACCTCAAGCGTGATTTATATATTTAATTTGTGGATTGCGCCCCTTCTGGCTGTTTTTTGTTTTCTAAGAATCTCGATAGAGGTCGTGGCGTTGTGGGTGAGCTGCAATCCTTTCCATTTGAGGACTGACTGAGTTGGGGGCAGTAGTGAATCCCTCATCTGTCCTGTTGACCACGTGTAGTGGTCTGTTATATTGTGAGTACAGTGGTGTATTGGTGGAGGTACATTGACTTTTTGGATAGATTACACTAGGAGCGCCCCTCCTCTTCTTGTTTATGGTTTGAGAGATATTTGCATTGAAAGTTCCCCCCCTCCGTCACCTTCTCCTGAGGTCAGCGCGCTCTACTGTCAGCAGGAGATCCCGGTCCTCGGACCAGCTGGCGGCTCTTCAGCAGAGGCGAAATAGCGTTATTGGAAAATAATTACTTAATTGGAAAGGTCTACAAAGTGTGCCTGGTTTGAAAGCACACTTTGTAGACCGTTCCAATGAAGTAATTCTTTTTAAATATCTCTATTTTGGCTCTGCTGAAGAGCCTCCTCGTGTCGGCGGACACAGATCTCCTTCTGTCACCTTTACAGCTGATATCAGGAGAAGGGAAACTTTAATGGAGGATATCGCTCAAACCATGAAGGTTTGACAGATGGGATTTTTGTCATATTGTTTATATTTTTAACCTCTACAAAACTATACGCATTTTTTATGGGGCATTACTGTCCCTTTAAAACACATTTAAAACAAGGAGAATATTGGTGTCCTGTCATGGTTGGTTCAGTCCAGTTCTTAACCCTTTGAGTGCCACAGAGGTAAAGGGTTAACACATCAGCTTCTTCCGGTCCCCTGCTGCCACATAAAAATTTTCAAGTGCCAGAGGGGTAAGCAATGCATTGCAGAGAAACACGCTGAGTACCCCATGGGCACTCAAAGGGTTAAATGGGCTTATTTTTTTTTTTAACCGCTTGAAGGCTAGAGATTGCATTCTTTTGAAATGCAGACCTCACTAGCAATCCAGGGGTTAACATTTTTTGAATATTTAATTGGATACCACACTGTCGTTGGCTTGCGCCAGAGTTTCTGCACAAACATACAGAGAAAATATAAGAGGAAGAGGTAGTGAGAAAATAGTCTTATTAGAGACCATCCCTTATAAAAATAAAATTACAGATTTTTACTTTTAAGGAACAGTGAGGTGTGCAAACTTGTGTTTTCCTATACAGAAGCCTGTGGTGCTGTATAATTACTGTATTCCCTCAGCAACACAGTAAAGTTACATTAAAGGTCTGTACAGAGATCTATGGGACTGTATTATTACTGTATTCCCTCAGGAACACAGTAAAGTTACAGTAAGGAAGGTCTGTACAGAGATCTATGGGGCTGTATTATTATTGTATTCCCTCAGGAACACAGTAAAGTTACAGTAAGGAAGGTCTGTACAGAGGCCTGTGGGGCTGTATTATTATTGTATTCCCTCAGGAACACAGTAAAGTTACAGTAAGGAAGGTCTGTACAGAGGCCTATGGGGCTGTATTATTACTGTATTCCCTCAGGAACACAGTAAAGTTACAGTAAGGTCTGTACAGAGGCCTATGGGACTGTATTATTACTGCATTCCCTCAGGAACACAGTAAAGTTACAGTAAGGTCTGTACAGAAGCCTATGGGACTATATTATTACTGCATTCCCTCAGGAACACAGTAAAGTTACAGTAAGGTCTGCACAGAGGCCTATGTAGGGTTGCCAACCAGCCGGTATTTTACCGGCAGGCCGGTAAAAAATTGGCTTCTGTCCAATGTTAAGTCTATGGAGGGAATGCCATGGCCGGTATTTTTTTGAAGAAAAGGTGGCAACCCTAGGCCTATGGGGCTGAATTATTACTGTAGTCCCTCAGGGACACAGTAAAGTTACAGTAAGGAATGTCTGTACAGAGGCCTATGGGGCTGTATTATTACTATACTCCCTCAGGAACAAAGCAAAGTTACAGTAAGGTCTGTACAGAGGCCTATGGGACTGTATTATTACTGTATTCCCTCAGGGACACAGTAAAGTTACAGTAAGGAAGGTCTGTACACAGGCCTATGGGGCTGTATTATTACTGCATTCCCTGAGGAACACAGTAAAGTTACAGTAAGGTTTGTACAGAGGCCTATGGGGCTGTATTATTACTGCATTCCCTCAGGAACACAGTACAGTTACAGTAAGGTCTGTACAGAGGCCTATGGGGCTGAATTATTACTGTATTCCCTCAAGAACACAGTAAAGTTATAGTAAGGTCTGTACAGAGGCCTATGGGGCTGAATTATTACTGTATTCCCTCAAGAACACAGTAAAGTTACAGTAAGGTCTGTACAGAGGCCTATGGGGCTGAATTATTACTGTATTCCCTCAGGGACACAGTAAAGTTATAGTAAGGAAGGTCTGTACAGAGGCCTATGGGGCTGTATTATTACTATACTCCCTCAGGAACACAGCAACGTTACAGTAAGGTCTGTACAGAGGCCTATGGGACTGTATTATTACTGTATTCCCTCAGGAACACAGTAAAGTTACAGTAATGTCTGTACAGAGGCCTATGGACTGTATTATTACTGTATTCCCTCAGGAACACAGTAAAGTTACAGTAAGGAAGGTCTGTACAGAGGACTATGTGGCTGTATTATTACTGTATTCCCTCAGGAACACAGTAAAGTTACAGTAAGGTCTGTACAGAGGCCTATGGGGCTGTATTATTACTATATTCCCTCAGGAACACAGTAAAGTTACATTGTAAGTACCAATATCTGCTGTTTTTTTGGCTAATGTAATGCAAAGGCAGGTTTGCATTAAATCTGAACTTTAATTCAAGGTCCCAGGGCTTTTTTTAAGCAAAATGAAGGAAGCTGGTTATTATATGCACATTTCTCCCTGCCTTGTGGAATCCAACACAGTACATGTCTACATTCCTAAAGCAGCTGAATGCGACAGACATTCTCAGTGCACTGTACAGCAACGCAGCTCTACCATCCTCTGTACAGCAACGCAGCTCTACCATCCTCTGTACAGCAACGCAGCTCTACCATCCAAGGGTTTATACTTGACTTTTTTTGTTTTTGGAATGGAACTGCAAGACCTGGAGGCATGATGTGTGGCACCAGCCAATTAACAAAACGATTTCCATTATTTATGTAGCAACAGCATATCTGGTACTCCTGCACAAAGGAAAATAAGATCAGCGGATTGATCTCAGGTTCACTGCAGGAAGGGAGTCCGATACAGATGACTGGGAGGGAGAAATGGTAATGACTACAGCCTGAAGTATCAACATACAACCTTACAGATAGATTATAAACAAAGTCTTAGTGCTTAACCATTTCTTAACCCTTGCTAGCAGAACCAGAGAACACAGCCCCCACCATTGTACATCCCCACTCACTGACACTGCTCAGAAATACATTGCCCACCTCGCCTCCTAGCACTGACGTCCTGTCTTATCCCTTCATTACCTCCCCACTCACTGACACTGCTCAGTAATGCATTACCCACCTCCCCTAGCACTGACTTCCTGTGTTATTCCTACATTACCTCCCCACACACTGACACTGCTCAGCAATGCATTACCCACCTCTCCTAGCACTGACTTCCTGTCTTATTCCAACATTACCTCCCCACACACTGACACTGCTCAGCAATGCATTACCCACCTCTCCTAGCACTGACTTCCTGTCTTATCCCTATATTATCTCACCACTCACTGACACTGCTCAGTAATGCATTACCCACCTCCCCTAGCACTGACTTCCTGTCTTATCCCTACATTACCTCCCCCACTCACTGACACTGCTCAGTAATGCATTACCCACCTCCCCTACCACTGACTTCCTGTCTTATTCCAACATTACCTCCCCACACACTGACACTGCTCAGCAATGCATTTACCCACCTCTCCTAGCACTAACTTCCTGTCTTATCCCTACATTACCTCCCCATTCACTGACACTGCTCAGCAATGCACTGCCCACCTCGCCTCCTAGCACTGACTTCCTGTCTTATCCCTATATTATCTCACCACTCACTGACACTGCTCAGCAATACATTACCCACCTCCCCTAGCACTGACTTCCTGTCTTATCCCTACATTACCTCCTCCACTCACTGACACTGCTCAGCAATGCATTGCCCACCTCCCGTCTTATCCCTACATTACCTCCCCACTCACTGACACTGCTCAGCAATGCATTTCCCACCTTCCCTAGCACTGACTTCCTATCTCATCCCTACATTACCTCCCCCATTCACTGGCACTGCTCAGCAATGCATTATCCACCTCCCCTAGCACTGACTTCCTGTCTTATCCCTATATTACCTCCCCACTCACTGACACTGCTCAGCAATGCATTGCCCACCTCCCCTAGTACTGACTTCCTGTCTTATCACTACATTACCTCCCCCACTCAGTGACACTGCTCAGCAATGCACTGCCCACCTCTCCTAGCACTGACGTCCTGTCTTATCCGTACATTTCCTCCCCGCTCACTGATACTGCTCATCAATGCATTACCCACCTCCCCTAGTGCTGACTTCCTGTCTTATCCCTACATTACCTCCCTCACTCACTGACACTGCTCAGCAATACATTACCCACCTCCCCTAGTACTGACTTCCTGTCTTATCCCTACATTACCTCCCCTACTCACTGACACTGCTCACCAATGCATTACCCACTTCCCCTAGCACTGACTTCCTGTCTTATCCCTACATTACCTCCCCACTCACTGACACTGCTCAGTAATGTATTACCCACCTCTCCTAGCACTGACTTCCTGTCTTATCCCTACATTACTTCCCCCACTCACTGACACTGCTCAGCAATGCATTGCCCACCTCCCCTATCACTGACTTCCTGTATTATCTCTACATTACCTCCCCACTCACAGACACTGCTCAGCAATGCATTACCCACTTCCCCTAGTGCTGACTTCCTGTCTTATCCCTACATTACCTCCCTCACTCACTGACACTGCTCAGCAATACATTACCCACCTCCCCTAGTACTGACTTCCTGTCTTATACCTACATTACCTCCCCCACTCACTGACACTGATCAGCAATGTATTGTCCATCTGCCTTAGCACTGAAGTGTGAAGCGTCAATGAGTAGGAGACGTAATGTAGGGATAAGACAGGAAGAGCCTGCAAATCACGTCTTAATTAGAATCATCTATTTATCTAAACTCACAAACCTCCCCCACTCACTACCTCACCGTTAGCAGTGCACTGTCTACCTCCCATGATACTGAACAGGTCGTCATTTTGTAGGGGAGATAATGTTGGCTAAGATGGGGATTGTCTGCACAGCCTGCCTTAATTATCATAATCTACACGTCAACATAGATCAAACATATCTCTCCCACTCACTGATACCACTCATCGATACACTGCCCACCTCCTGTAGGACTGAAACTGTTAAGTGTCAGTGAGTCGGGGAGGTAACATATGGCTAAGATAGGACCTGCCTGCACGGCATTCATTAATTACCATCATCTATACATCTAAATAACGCAAACCCTTTAAAAGATGTTTCATACAACATTATTTTGAATGCTGTTCCATAGTCAAAAATGTTGTTTTTAGGTGATGGGTGTTTCTAGTAAAAACGATCTCTCTATTAAACTCCTTCAAACAAGGAAAATCTAAAGATCTGTGTATGGAACGGCTTGTGGCCGGCAGATGTACCTTCTACATGTTTTTCCATGTTAGTTATTTGCATTCCTGGAACTTCCGAAAATATCTGATCCTGAGGTCTTTGAAATATTAACCCTTTGAGCTCTCCATAACAGATTCTAGGTAATATGAATGTACCTGCTCTGACTCATAGGGGAAACAGTCAGTTGACAAGGAACCTTTAACGCCTTAAGGACCGCAACGCGCGGCCCGTAGTTAAAGTGGATCTATCACATATAGATAGCTAATGCTCATTAGATACAGCATTTAGAGAAAAAGTTTAATATGTTAGTCATTTTTTAAAAAAGCCCGTTCATTCAACTTTAAAACGTGCCCAGCAGCCTACTTCTGCTAGCCGCTGCGGCAAGCTGCTTGCTGCACAGGGGCTGCTCCCGTCCCACTACCCAGCATCCTCCGACGATGGAGGATGTCTGTCTGTTTTATAGGGGAGATAATGTTGGCTAAGATGGGGATTGTCTGCAATCCTCTTTCCTCTGTCATCCACTACAGGTTACTGGTAACTCTGGGATGTCCAACCATTGAGTTTCCCAGAGGCGGGAAGTAAGGCAAGAACCAGGCGCAAGGCCCCCAAAGTCACCAGAGCAGATATGAATAATCAGATCAGAGATAGCCCAACAACAAGGGAGTGTCAACGGACACTGAACACGGGTACGACACCCCAGCTGTTACACAGCGCACTGAACTAGAGCCAAAAGTGAAGGAAGCACCAAGAACTGTAGAAGATCACAGACAGGCAAGACTGCCTCCAGGATCTTCCTCCCAAAGCTGGCGTCAGCCGATGCCAGCACATCAACATGGTAGTGCTTCGAAAAGGCGTGCACAGACGACCAAGTGGCAGCCTTGCACAACTGATCAGCGGAGAACTGATTCTTGTAAGCCCAAGAAGCCCCAATAGATCTAGTAGAATGACACGAAAGGAAGAAGGCTTCTTCCTTATCTCATAGGCCTTACGAATAGTGGACTTGATCCAAGACGTAATAGTCACTTTGGATGCAGGTCTTCCTGCCCTAGGACCCTCAGGAATGACGAACAGAGCGTCAGATTGCCTGATAGACTCAGTGTGATGTACATAAAACTTGAGACAACACACCACATATAGCAAGTGGAGATCCCTCTCCTTGTCAGAGGTGGGGTCAGGGCAGAAAAAAGGATCCACAATCTCCTGATTGAAGTGGAACTCCGAAACCACCTTCGGGAAAGACTCCTGAGAAGTGTGAAGCACCGCCTTGTCCTTGTGAAACACCAAAAGGGGTGGTTTAAAGAACAGAGCATAATACTCCGCAACATGGCAAACAGACGATTGCCAGGAGAAAGGCCATTTTCCACGTTAACGTGCGTAGAGGAATGCTAGCCAAACACTCAAAGGGAGGGAGCTGAAGAATGTCCAAAACCAAGTTAAGATCCCACGGAGGAGCGGGATTCTTAAAGACAGGATGAGTATGAGCAAACACAAAGATTGTGATTGGATAAAATGAGAAGCTGGTAAAGAGAGCTGAAGGAGATATGTGTACAAAAACAGAAAAATAAGAAAACTCACAGCGCTAACTCATTATAAAATATCCATATAATAAATATAAATTAAATATAAGTATAAAGATGATAGATATAGATAGCAGCAAGAAATGAGAGGGTTCTCCAGTCTCCCTGACTTTAGGCCTAAAGTCAGGGGGACCGGCGAACCCTCTCATTTCTTGCTGCTATCTATATCTATCATCTTTATACTTATATATAATTTATATTTATTATATGGATATTTTATGATGAGTTAGCGCTGTGAGTTTTCTTCTTTTTTTTTCTAATAGGGATTATCCCTGGAAATTCGGCACAGACCTAAGGGTCGTCTAGATTCTTGTAATCCCACCCTTCTTGCCTGTCTGATAAATGTGACTGTTTTATGATTGGCTGTCAGGTCCATCAGTGGTGCGCTTTCACCGATGTCCATGTGTTAAACTGGAACATGAGATTTTGAGAGTGCTTTAAAAATCACCTTTATGTATGTTGGATATTTTTATTGGAAACAATAGCTTATGGGATGGTTACTTTATCAGCTTATGTAAGTTAGACCGTACTGGTTATCACGCCATTCAGATATTAACATTCCACATTGCTCTCCATCCCAAATGCACCTCCCTGTCATCCAGAAACTAACATTCAAGAGTGTCTTCCCTCCAATCTGCCACTCCTTACTATCCGGATACTAACATTCCACATTGTTCTCCCTCTCCCCTGCCATCCAGATACCAACATTCCACATAGTTCTCACTCCCATCTTCTACTCCCTGCCATCCAGATACTAACGTTCCACACTGCTCTCCCCCTCCCACCTGCCATCTACATACGAACACTTCATGCACTGCTCTCCATCCCACCTGCTATCCAGCTAACACTCCATGGTTCTCCCCCCCATCTGCCACTCTATCCCATCCAGATTCTAACATTTCACACCGCTCTCCCTCCCACCTGCTCCCCAGATACTAACATTCCACACTGATCTCCCTCCTACCAAGATACTAACAGACCACACTGATCTCCCTCCTACCAAGATACTAACATTCCATACTGATCTCCCTCCTACCAAGATACTAACATTCCATACTGATCTCCCTCCTACCAAGATACTAACATACCACACTGATCTCCCTCTTACCAAGATACTAACATACCACACTGATCTCCCTCTTACCAAGATACTAACATTCCACACTGATCTCCCTCCTACCAAGATACTAACATACCACACTGATCTCCCTCTTATCAAGATACTAACAGACCACACTGATCTCCCTCCTACCAAGATACTAACATACCACACTGATCTCCCTCTTACCAAGATACTAACATTCCACACTGATCTCCCTCCTACCAAGATACTAACATTCCACACTGATCTCCCTCCTACCAAGATACTAACAGACCACACTGATCTCCCTCCTACCAAGATACTAACATACCACACTGATCTTCCTCTTACCAAGATACTAACATTCCACACTGATCTCCCTCCTCCCCAGATACTAACATTCCACACTGATCTCCCTCTTACCAAGATACTAACAGACCACACTGATCTCCCTCCTACCAAGATACTATCATTCCACACTGATCTCCCTCCTACCAAGATACTAACATTCCATACTGATCTCCCTCTTACCAAGATACTAACAGACCACACTGATCTCCCTCTTACCAAGATACTAACATTCCACACTGATCTCCCTCCTCCCCAGATACTAACATTCCACACTGATCTCCCTCTTACCAAGATACTAACAGACCACACTGATCTCCCTCCTACCAAGATACTAACATTCCACACTGATCTCCCTCCTACCAAGATACTAACATTCCACACTGATCTCCCTCCTATCAAGATACTAACAGACCACACTGATGTCCCTCCTACCAAGATACTAACATTCCACACTGATCTCCCTCCTACCAAGATACTAACAGACCACAATGATCTCCCTCCTACCAAGATACTAACATTCCACACTGATCTCCCTCCTACCAAGATACTGACAGACCACACTGATCTCCCTCCTACCAAGATACTAACATTCCACACTGATCTCCCTCCTACCAAGATACTAACAGACCACACTGATCTCCCTCCTACCAAGATACTAACAGACCACACTGATCTCCCTCCTACCAAGATACTAACATTCCATACTGATCTCCCTCCTACCAAGATACTAACAGACCACACTGATCTCCCTCCTACCAAGATACTAACATACCACACTGATCTCCCTCCTACCAAGATACTAACATTCCACACTGATCTCCCTCCTACCAAGATACTAACAGACCACACTGATCTCCCTCCTACCAAGATACTAACATTCCATACTGATCTCCCTCCTACCAAGATACTAACAGACCACACTGATCTCCCTCCTACCAAGATACTAACATACCACACTGATCTCCCTCCTACCAAGATACTAACATTCCACACTGATCTCCCTCCTACCTGACACCAGATACTAACATTTCACATGCCACTCCCTGCCTGGCAAAGAATGCAAAACGTCTCAGAGATTAATGTAATAAAGGGGAACTAGCACCCCAAAAATTACCCATCTAGCAATAAGCTTAACAATAGTAGTATTAGCCAGCATAATCACCGCATTACTAAGAAATCCTAATTGTGCCGAGACTGGCAGACAGGCAAAAGACCACACATCTTTGCTTACAGACATCAGTGCGCTTGCACGGTCAGTCCCGGTCTCCTCTAGGAGGTGCTGCATAATACCTTTAGGTACCAGAAGGGACTGACGGCTCAGGAGCGCAGATTCCTCTAAAGCGTTCCGCTAAAGCAGCGGTTCTCATACACTTTGCTATGACGGAACATGGTGGTTACATAAGACACCGCTTTGGAACCCTAAGAATAAAACTCATGACCCAAGGAATGCTAGGTAAGTACCCAACACATTGCTTCACAATTAATTGGATACCGCTCCACCACCTAAGGAGTTAAATAAACATAGCACCGATATAAAAAGTATCTGAATACTAGATGGCACAAGTAAATGCAATTTTAACGTAACTCTGAGTACCAGAGCGGCATCTAACACATTGCTAGATACTCTTCTGGTATACAGAGAGAGAATTTAATCTCACTGGGTAACAGCTATCAGGTACTTGAATTGCTAACTTGGACTGGCAATCATATGACCACACATACACTGTCTGACACGCCAGCATTGTTCCACTGGTAGTCACAGACCCACACATACACTGTCTAACACACCAGCCTTGTTCCACTGTCCACTGGTAGTCACAGTGGACGGTGGTAGTCACAGACACACACATACACTGTCTGACACCACAGCCTAGTACCACCGTCCACTGGTAAGCAAACTACCACACACACACTGACACCTCAGCCTTCTTCCACTGTCCCACTAATAGACGTAAAACATTGCATACACTGTCTGACAGCTTTGTCCCACATATACAGAGTGTCCCACTGATAGTCACAGACCACATATACAGTGTCCCACTGATAGTCACAGACCACATATACAGTGTCCCACTGATAGTCACAGACCACATATACAGTGTCCCACTGATAGTCACAGACCCACATATACACAGTGTCCCACTGATAGTCACAGACTCACATATACACAGTGTCCCACCGATAGTCACAGACCACATATACACAGTGTCCCACTGATAGTCACAGACCACATATACAGTGTCCCACTGATAGTCTCAGACCCACATATACACAGTGTCCCACTGATAGTCACAGACTCACATATACACAGTGTCCCACTGATAGTCACAGACTCACATATACACAGTGTCCCACCGATAGTCACAGACCACATATACACAGTGTCCCACTGATAGTCACAGACCACATATACAGTGTCCCACTGATAGTCTCAGACCCACATATACACAGTGTCCCACTGATAGTCACAGATGCACATATACACAGTGTCCCACTGATAGTCACAGACCCACATATACAAAGTGTCCCACTGATAGTCACAGACCACATATACAGTGTCCCACTGATAGTCACAGACCCACATATACACAGTGTCCCACTGATAGTCACAGACCCACATATACATAGTGTCCCACTGGTAGTCACAGACCACATATACACAGTGTCCCACTGATAGTCACAGACCACATATACACAGTGTCCCACTGATAGTCACAGACCCACATATACACAGTGTCCCACTGATAGTCACAGACTCACATATACACAGTGTCCCACCGATAGTCACAGACCACATATACACAGTGTCCCACTGATAGTCACAGACCCACATATACACAGTGTCCCACTGATAGTCACAGACTCACATATACACAGTGTCCCACTGATAGTCACAGACCCACATATACACAGTGTCCCACTGGTAGTCACAGACTCACATATACACAGTGTCCCACTGATAGTCACAGACTCACATATACATAGTGTCCCACTGGTAGTCACAGACTCACATATACACAGTGTCCCACTGTAGAGAGCTTACAGTAGTAAAAAGTCTGCAGTGCTTACGATGTGAAAAGTATCTCTATACACATAATCTAAAACTCGTCAGTTAATCATTTTTTATGAGTTAATGAGTGTTTCTTGCATGGAATGGCTCTCATTATTACTCTCCAAGAGCTCTCCATGGGATCATTACTGAATATTAAATCATTACTTCTCATTGTTGATGACATAAATAGAGAAGCACTTAATTACTGCCCCTCCCGCTTCCTTCCTGCCACGTCTGCTTCTGGAACCAAACACCCACACGTATTAACTGCATTTGCTGTTTTTTTGCCGTTTTATTATATTCATTTGGAAAATAAAAATATGTAAAAGTAACATTAGCCTTTTAGTCAGAGGTGTAACTAGAAACCACTGGGACCTGGTGCAAAAATTGCCATGGGGCCCCCCGACCACATAGCCCCCATTGACCACCTCCATACTGTCCACCTCCACAATGGCCCCCCAGTGACCACCACCACAATGCCCCGCCAGTGACCACTTCCACAATGCTCCAGCGACACCTCTACACTGTCCACCTCCACATTGCCTCCAGTGACCACTTCCACACTGTCCACCTCCTTATTGCCCTCAGTGACCACCTCCACACTGACCACCGCCCCAGTGACCACCTTCACACTGCCCACCTCCACATTGCCCTCAGTGACCACCTCCACATTGCCCCCATGGTCCACCTCCACAATGCCCCCATGGTCCACCTCCACAATGCCCCCCATTGTCCACGTCCACAATGCCCCCCATTGTCCACCTCCACATTGCCCCTATTTCACCTCCTACCTTAGCTGGGTCAGGAGGGAAGCCTCATCCTTGGTGGTCCAGAGGTGTGACAGCAGCTTCCGTGCGGTCCTCTCTCCAGTAATACAGATCTCTGGGAGATGATGTCATCTCTCTGCATTACTAGAGTGCTGGGGACAGAGAAAGAGCAGCTAATAGAGGTCTGTGCTGAAGAATGCACAGACCTCAGCTTGATGCGGGCTCCAGCCAGGCCCCTGGCGCAATGGGCCTGGTCTAGGTTGCAATCCCTATTGTTACACCAATGGTTTTAGTTATCCGGATAACTAATGTGAAATGGGAGAGTACATTATATTACTTTGAAAGCTCAGCAGCGGCAGATGCGAGTACCTGTAAGGAATGACAAGTAATAGGCTACACACCAGTTCTGACACAGAGCCATACGTATCAGGGAAAGGTGGAACCATTCTCTGTTCCGCACTTTGTTGAATCCTTTCATGTATTTGAATGTTTCTATCATATCCTCTCTCTCTCTTCTCTCCTCCAAGCTATACATGTTCAGATCCTTTAGTCTATCCTGATATGTCTTTTCCTGTAAACCAGTCACCATTTTAGTAGCCCTTCTCTGAATTCTCTCTAGATTATCTATATCCTTCTGGAGATGGGGTCTCCTGTACTGTACACAATACTCTAGGTCTCCAGTACTATACACAATACTCTAGGTCTCCAGTACTGTACACAATACTCTAGGTCTCCAGTACTGTATACAATACTCTAGGTCTCCAGTACTGTACACAATACTCTATAGTATCTATATCCTTCTGGAGATGGGGTCTCCGGTACTGTACACAATACTCTATAGTATCTATATCCTTCTGGAGATGGGGTCTCCGGTACTGTACACAATACTCTATAGTATCTATATCCTTCTGGAGATGAGGTCTCCGGTACTGTACACAATACTGTAGAGTATCTATACCCTTCTGGAGATGAGGTCTCCAGCACTGTACACAATACTCTAGAGTATCTATACCCTTCTGGAGATGAGGTCTCCAGCACTGTACACAATACTCTAGAGTATCTATATCCTTCTGGAGATGAGGTCTCCAGCACTGTACACAATACTCTAGAGTATCTATATCATTCTGGAGATGGGGTCTCCGGTACTGTACACAATACTCTAGGTCTCCAGTACTGTACACAATACTCTAGGTCTCCAGTACTGTACACAATACTCTAGGTATCCAGTACTGTACACAATACTCTAGGTCTCCAGTACTGTATACAATACTCTAGGTGAGGTCTAACTAGAGATCTGTAGAATGACATGACCACTTCCCTTTTTGTGCTACTAATGCCCCTAGCTATACAACCCAGCACCCTGCTTGCATTCCTCACCACTTTATTACATTGCCTGCCTACCTTTAAGTCATTAGAAATAATTACTCCCAAATCCCTTTCCTCTGTTGTCTCTGACAGCAAAGTATATTTTTCCTTTGGATTTTTATGTCCCAAGTGCTTTATTTTACATTTATCACAATTAAACTGCATCTGCCACACTCTTGTCCATTCTTCTAATTTACCTAAATCATTTGTCATTTGGCTTATCCCCCTGGAGTGTCTACCCTATTGCAGATCTTTGTAATATAGCTATTTTTTGAGAAATTAACCTTTATGTATGTTATTGGCACAATCTGGCACTTTATGCTAATTCGTTTCTATGCTGAGCTAATATTACCACCCACTGTGCTGTGTATGAATCTAGACACAGACGGGGGCATTTCTAAAGTGATAAGTCTGACCTTGAAAATAGTTAACCCTTTGAGTGCCAGAGGGGTGTGGAATGCATTGCTGGCACTCAAAGGGTTAATTAACATTCTGTGCAGGGGCTCTGCCATCTAAATATAAGGTTCCTTTCTGACAATCTATTAAATTTACAAAAAGTCTAGAACAACAAATAGGAACATTTTAACTAAATTGGTCTTGGGGTAACGGGTCCACTTTGAAAAATATTGTGAAGAAATGACCCTGATATCAGATTGCTCAGACCGGTTGACAGTGACCCTTTGAGTTAGAAGGGAAGGGGTCTGTAAGTATGTGGCACAGACTACCCCCTCGTCATGCAAGTTTTGGATTAAACACACGTTTTGAAGGCCTGACCCTTCATCAATCCAGGGATTAAGACGGCCACAAATTTCATGCAGAAACCAGAAAAACATTAGATTACTGGTTAAAGCAAATCGTATTTTCTCAATGCATGCGTCAAGCACACACACAACTCGGACTCGGCTTCTTTGGCTTTAAAGCAGAAGTTTCACCAGCATGACATAACGCCGCAAACAATAAATACATCAGCGATACGCTCACACTTAATTTTATTTTCAAGTATAATTGTTGCATTAATGAAAAACAGAACCTTTCATGCGGACAGGCAACGGGAAACAGCGCAGACATCTTGCAGAGCCGGCATCTCTGCGTCTGCGCTGTCCGTCCCCGTCGACTCCACGAATAGCGAGTTAATTGCCTTTGTGCCGAAAGGCATGGAAGGGACCGACAGCGCAGGTGAAGAGAGCGCCTACTGCAAGATCACAGCCGCTGTCTTCTATTCTTTGTTAATTCTGCAATTATACTTGAAAATAAAACTAAGTGTTTGAATATCTCTAATGTAATTATTTGCCTCGTTATGTCATGCTTTAAAGCAACACTAACATCTCGTAATAATGACCTCAGACTTACCTTTCTCTGGGGAGAAAATCCTAATGGCCGCTATGAATTAATAATGCACGAGTTCCCTTACCAAAATGAACCTTCAATTAGTACTGAATATCACGTCCACAGAGGCGGACATTATTCTATATTACAGGAGTCACAGACACCCCCCAACTTCTCTTCCTAAACAGGGAGCCTGGAGTCTATACAAGTCATGCAAAAACAACCAAATCTGCCTCTGAGAGCACAATATCCAGTGGAAATAAAACAATTCATTTTTCGTAAATAATGCGAGCCAAATGGATTCATACAGGCCATTAAGATTTACTGCTCAAATGAAGGTGATGGTGGGGGTGGCGGGGGTTATTAGGAAGTGTTAGTGTTGGTTTAACCCTCCGAGATACATTATCCACACATAGCATTGCGATGCACTGGATATCTCTCCTGCACTCAAAGGGTTAAAGTGGATCTGTCACCTTGACTTGTGTGTAGATTTGAAAACGTCATTCAAAACTGCCTGTGTGTCATATTAGCCAAAAGGCCAGCAGATGTATCGTTAAACATAGAATAAAAAGGATGGACTGTGCGCTTGGATCTATTTTGTATGATATTTATATATCAAAAGATGGTTCAAATATCGTAAATGATAAAATATATTTATTAGTACATATTATCTGCAGACTTAACAACAATATGTTAATGAGAACTCTGTGATAGATGGTTTGTATAGAAATTTTAAATCAAAAGTCCCACAGTTCAAGCCGTTCTAATATACCAGTAGCTGTGGCCAGTATGTAAATGGTTAAATATTTGAATGCTTCGTTTGGCCAATCAGAAGTGTATCAAGTTCAGCGAGCAGGGCTCTCCTCTTCCCGTCTCATATAGAATACATGACTAAGTCTCTTATATTATACAGTATATATATCTACCTCTGTGAACGTACAGTCTGGTATGGATCCTTGTTACAGTCTGTTAGTGATATTATATCTAGTGGGGAAGGCTCTCCTCCTCCCGTCTCATATAGAATACATGAATAAGTCTCTTATATTATAGAGTATATATATCTACCTCTGTGAACGTACAGTCTGGTATGGATCCTTGTTACAGTCTGTTAGTGATATTATATTTAGTGGGGAAGGCTCTCCTCCTCCCGTCTCATATAGAATACATGAATAAGTCTCTTATATTATAGAGTATATATATCTACCTCTGTGAACGTACAGTCTGGTATGGATCCTTGTTACAGTCTGTTAGTGATATTATATTTAGTGGGGAAGGCTCTCCTCCTCCCGTCTCATATAGAATACATGAATAAGTCTCTTATATTATAGAGTATATATATCTACCTCTGTGAACGTACAGTCTGGTATGGATCCTTGTTACAGTCTGTTAGTGATATTATATTTAGTGGGGAAGGCTCTCCTCCTCCTGTCTCATATAGAATACATGAATAAGTCTCTTATATTATAGAGTATATATATCTACCTCTGTGAACGTCCAGTCTGGTATGGATCCTTGTTACAGTCTGTTAGTGATATTATATTTAGTGGGGAAGGCTCTCCTCCTCCCGTCTCATATAGAATACATGAATAAGTCTCTTATATTCTAGAGTATATATATATCTACCTCTGTGAACGTACAGTCTGGTATGGATCCTTGTTACAGTCTGTTACTGATATTATATTTAGTGGGGAAGGCTCTCCTCCTCCCGTCTCATATAGAATACATGAATAAGTCGCTTATATTATAGAGTATATATATCTACCTCTGTGAACGTACAGTCTGGTATGGATCCTTGTTACAGTCTGTTACTGATATTATATTTAGTAGGGAAGGCTCTCCTCCTCCTGTCTCATATAGAATACTTGAATAAGTCTCTTATATTATAGAGTATATATATCTACCTCTGTGAATGTCTAGTCCGGTATGGATCCTTGTTACAGTCTGTTAGTGATATTATATTTAGTGGGGAAGGCTGTCCTCCTCCCGTCTCATATAGAATACATGAATAAGTATCTTATATTATAGAGTATATATATCTACCTCCGTGGCCACAGCTCCTGTTAAATTAGAACGGCTTGCACTGTGGGACTTTGGATGTAAAATTTCTATATAAACCATCTATCATACAGTACTTATTAACATATTGTTTTTAAGTCTGCAGATAATATGCATTAATAAATATATTTTATCATTTACCATATTTGAGCCATCATTTGATAAATAAAGGTTATACAAAATAGATCCAAGAGCAGAGTCCATCCTTTTCATTCTATTTTTGGTTTTTTAGTGGTGACTATTAACCCTTTGAGTGCCAGAGGAGTACGCAATGCATTGCAAAGCAATAGGTTGCGTGCCCCTCTGGCACTCAAAGGGTTAAACCCCTAGTCACATGTGTCATATGCTAATGAAGCTCTGTGCTGTACCAGGATACTTTCACTTTTCCCAGAAGTCAGATCTGCAGTGATGTTTCATATGCTAATGAAGCTCTGTGCTGTACCAGGATACTTTCACTTTTCCCAGAAGTAAAAGTGCACATTTGCTGGAGTTCTGGGTAAAATTATACATGGGACATTTTGAATGAGGTTTTCAAAAATTAAAAAAAAAAAAAAAAAAAAAAAAAAAACAAGCTAACAGGGCCACTTTAAGATCAGCTGAGCCACTGAAGCTCTTGAGTCTTCTAAGACCTTATGAGTCAAGCTGAAGAGGCGCAATTCTGCAGCAAACAGACTGCAGCACAGGGAGGGAATGAAAAATCACCATTGATTTCAATAGTACATGTATTTTCCTCTATGCTACAGAGATCTCCAATGCATTGCAAACAAATATTTTGTGTATCCTTTTAAAATGTTGCATTCTCTACATCGTGTGGCTACACGGCACATTCAGCATGTCGCTGAGATGAACAGTGACATGAGAAGCTCGCCCTGCATCATGGCGCAAGATTCTCATGTTGTGTCCTTAAAGGGATAGTAATGTTTCATAATAAAAGCAGCGCTAATTAATCATCATAGTATTTGGACTTTGGAGAGTGTTATTTTAATTCTGTCAGAGTTGTAGTTCAGGAGTAATTGAATGACAAAGTATCCCCCTCCCGCCCCTTTTACTGATGTAACACTGCTCAGCCAGATCAGAAGGGAGGTGCCCAGGTAGATTGCAGAGAGGGACAATCTTCAATTAAGATAAGGGAAAAACCTGAAAAACTTGTCAAGGGGGGCAGGGCTTTCATTGTTCTCATAGGAAGAAGATTGTCCCCTTCTGTTATCTGTCTGGTCTATGGACTGGATTCCACATCTGAGGGGAGGTGGCTTACACTAGGTAAAAGGGGGGCAGGGTTTTCATTGTTCTCATAGGAAGAAGATTGTCCCCTGCTGTTATCTGTCTGGTCTATGGACTGGATTCCACATCTGAGAAGAGATGGCTTACACTAGGTAAAAGGGGCGGGAGGGGAAACTTTGCTTGTGAATATCTCTCAAACCATAAAGGTTTGAGAGATAAGACATATCGTTCTTCATGTATTTTTAATGCCTACAAAATAAAGATAAAACAAAGTATTACTATCCCTTTAAACGCAGAGGAATAACAGAACATTTCTATCAGAAAATCTTAACGGAATGGCAGCCAAGTCAAAACTGATCACTCTAAAAGCTGGAAAACCCGTCATACTAACTTAATTTGGATCTCTCTCACTGAAAACATATATAGTGCTAAGCAATAAGCTGCACCTTCACCAGCACACAAAGAGTTAAAACTTTGCATTAGTACCTGGGAAGGTGCAGCTCATTGCTTAACACTATATATGATTTCAACGAGAGAGATCCAAATGACGTTAGTATGACATAGCGCATCAAATGAGAATTACATTAGCGATATGCACACACTTCATTTTATTTTCAAGTAGAATTGCTGCATTAAAGAAAAATATAACCTTTTATGCAGACGGGCACCCAGCTGGGATCTTGCAGTAGGCGCTCTCTGTGCTGTCAGTCCCTTCCGGTGCCTTTCAGCACAAAAGCAGTCAACTCACTAGTCGTGGAGTTGAAGGGGACGTACTGCACGGACGCAGAGGTGCCGGCTCTACAAGATGTCTGCGTTGTTCCCCGCTGCCTGTCTGCTTAAAAGGTTTTATTTTTTTGTTAATGCAGCAATTATACTTGAAAATAAAACTGTGCGCATCTCGCTAAAGTAATTGTCATTTGCGGCGCTATGTTATTCTGGTGAAAGTTCCGCTTTAAGGAAGCGACATGAGAATCTGGCACTATGATGCGGGGTGAGATTCTCATGTCGCCTTTTTTCATCACGGTGACATGCTGAATGTGCCGTGTAGCCGCATGATGTTTAGAATGCGACTTTTTAAAAGTGAACCACAAAGCCCTATTTAAGTCAAAGCACATTTGCTACGTTTTCAGTTCAACCCTACGGTGTAGCTGGTTTGCTGCAGAACTGCACCTCTGTATCTTGATGAATACGGCTCCTAGTACTGAACAAGGCATACAGCACTCGGTCCTACTCACCGGCATTCTGGAGTGTAAGTCTGACGGAGCCTACGGAGGAAAGTGCAGAACACCATGAAATGACTACGTACGACACAGTGGAGACCATTCTGCTCCCACCAACCTCACATGATGGATTCGGTAATCGGAAAACCTTATTTCTGGACAGTGTTTTTACCCCAATCCAATATCCAGCTGTCACTGACACAAGCTTTCCATAGACAGCAACAGCACCAAGAGAACACTGCAACCCAGGGATGGAAGACTCTCAGGAGCCGGGCACCATTTCTGCACCCCTTCCTGACTCTGCAGGAGCCAACTGGAAGTCAGCGAAGTTTGTCATGCTCAGAAGTTCTTTGCACTTCTGTTGATCCGAGTTGTAAATGCTCTCTCCCAAAAAGGCAGATTTACTGTGTAATAACTTTTGAAAGACACATCTTCCAGTAGAGGGAGTAGTCTTGCTTAAAGAGATAGTATTGTCTAAAAATATACATAACGCAGGGTTTAAACTGCTGAGAGAAACTAGGACACCCTCACTATCGAGAAGTTTTATTTATTTATCCCCTTGAAGACCAGAGGGGTGAGCAACACATTGGTCATTATGTGGTTAATCCTTTGAGTGCCAGAGAGGTATCCAACGCATTGCACCTCTCTGGCACTCAAAGGGTTAAAAGTTATTACAGCTCAAACTTGCTATTGATGGTTGCAGTACACTTCCAGTGAGAATAACCCACCATAGGATACTGTAGCAACAGCGCCACTGTTACATTTCAGTTCACGGAGGTGTATTGCACCCACATAATGCAAGTGTGACCTACAAACACCATCTGTCTGCTGTGGGAGTGGCCTTGTTTTACTCATCAGGAGGAATATGATTTACATTTCCTTTATGGAGAATTGCACCTGCACTTCCTGTTTCCTACATACAAACGGACCAATAGAAATACATGTGATCCTGATCGCTACATCCCTGTCATTAACTTGTTCCTGGGGAGAGGGTCCCTTAAAGAAAGAACATTTCACAGGGAGAAATACACACACATATTATATATACACACACAAACATACATATTAGATATATATATATATATATATATATATCTATCTATCTATACACATATATATACACACACACACAAACATACATGTACACTCATACAGTACATAAACACATGCAAATACATACATATGCACACACAAGCTCGCACAGAACACACAACACACACGAGTTCCCTCACTCCTCGCCCATTTCTCCTCCTTCCCTACTCTGTTCCTCCCACTCCTCCCCCATTTCTCCTCCTTCCCTACTCTGTTCCTCCCACTCCTCCCCCATTTCTCCTCCTTCCCTACTCTGTTCCTCCCACTCCTCCCCCATTTCTCCTCCTTCCCTACTCTGTTCCTCCCACTCCTCCCCCATTTCTCCTCCTTCCCTACTCTGTTCCTCCCACTCCTCCCCCATTTCTCCTCCTTCCCTACTCTGTTCCTCCCACTCCACCCCCATTTCTCCTCCTTCCCTACTCTGTTCCTCCCACTCCTCCCCCATTTCTCCTCCTTCCCCACCCTGTTCCTCCCACTCCTCCCCCATTTCTCCTCCTTCCCCACCCTGTTCCTCCCACTCCTCGCCCATTTCTCCTCCTTCCCCACCCTGTTCCTCCCACTCCTCCCCCATTTCTCCTCCTTCCCCACTCTGTTCCTCCCACTCCTCGCCCATTTCTCCTCCTTCCCCACCCTGCTCCTCCCACTCCTCGCCCATTTCTCCTCCTTCCCTACCCTGTTCCTCCCACTCCTCGCCCATTTCTCCTCCTTCCCCGCCCTGTCCCTCCACTCCTCGCCCATTTCTCCTCCTTCCCCGCCCTGCTCCTCCCACTCCTCGCCCATTTCTCCTCCTTCCCCACCCTGCTCCTCCCACTCCTCGCCCATTTCTCCTCCTTCCCCACTCTGTTCCTCCCACTCCTCACCCATTTCTCCTCCCACTCCCACCCCCTTTTCCTCCCACTCCCACCCCCTTTTCCTCCCACTCATCACCCATTTCTCCTTCTTCCTCACCCTGTTCCTCCTACTTTTTCGATGTTGGTTAAGCCCACCACGTTTTGACCGCTAACTGCGTCATTTAACTCCGCCAGCGGCACAACAGGACCACAACACAAAGTTTCCAGGTATGTAAATATCAAACTCACTTACATATACTTTACAGTGAATTGGCAATCAACAAGAACTTTTCCCCATACATTTATTAATTACAAATTATCATTGTTTGGGATCATATTTGAGACTTGCAGATAAAGGCTCCAAAACGAGCAGAAACATTGACAATTTACACTTAATACATTTATGGGAAAAGTTCCTGCCCAGGGGCAATCTACTATCAAGTATATTGTTTTTGAAGGTGACCCCGGTCAGACTCTTGAACGTTACAAGCGCCGGCCTTTTTCTATCTATCCATTTATCTGTGTGTGTGAAAACATATATACACACACATTTTTTTTTTTTTTTTTTTTCAACACGTATGCACCTGACAGGGAGCTACATGAATAGCCAGTTCTAGAGAGCTTTCTGCCAAGGACTATGAAATAAGGAATTGTGATATAATCACCTACAGTAGTGGACAAAAGTTTTGAGAATGACACAAAGTCTGCTGAATCAGTTTAGATGATGGCAATCTGCATATACTACAGAATGTTATGAACAGCGATCAGATGAACTGCAATCAATTGCAAAGCCCCTCTTTGCCATGAAAATGAACTCAATCCCAAAAAAACATTTCCAGTGCATTTCAGCCCTGCCCCAAAAAGACCAGCTGACATCATGTCAGTGATTCTCTCGTTAACACAGGTGAGAGTGTTGACATGGACAAGGCTGGAGATCCCTCTGTTATGCGGAGTTAGAAAAACAGACCAGAAGCTTTAAAAGGAGGGTGGTGCTTGAAATCATTGTTCTTCCTCTGTTAACCATGGTTACCTGCAAGAAAATACATGCTATCACCATTGCTTTGAACAAAAAGGGCTTCACAGGCAAGGATATTGCTGCTAGTAAGATTACACCTAAATCAACCATTTATCGGATCATCAAGAACTTCAAGGAGAGGTTCAATTGCTGTGAAGAATGCGTTAGGGTGCCTAAGAAAGTCCAGCAATCATCAGGACCGTCTCCTAAAGTTGATTCAGCTGCAGGATCTGGGTGCCACCAGTGCAGAGCTTGCTCAGAAATGGCAGCAGGCAGATGTGAGTGCATCTGCATGCACAGTGAGGCAAAGACTTTTGGAGGATGGCCTGGTATCAAGAAGGGCAGCAAACAAGACACTTCTCTCCAGGAAAAACATCAGGAACAGACTGATATTCTGCAAAAGGTACAGGGATTGGACTGCTGAGGACTGGGGTAAAGTCAATTTCTCTGATGAATCCCCTTTCCAATTGTTTGGGGCATCCGGAAAAAGGATTATCTGTAGAAGACAAGGTGAGCTCTACCATCAGTTCTGTATCATGCCAACAGTAAAGCATCTTGAGACCATTCGTGTGGGGGTTGCTTCTCAACCAAGGTAGTGGGCTCACTCACAATTTTGCCTAAGAACACAGCCATGAATAAAGAATAGCGCCAACACATCCTTCAAGAGCAACTTCTCCCAACCATCCAAGAACAGCTTGGTGATGAACAATGCCTTTCCCATCATGATGGGGCATCTTGCCATAAAGCAAAACTGATAACTAAGTGGCTTGGACCCAGAAGTTAACTGACAGCATGCCAGGGCGGACTGCAGAGGTCTTGAAAAAGAAGGGTTAACACTGCAAATATCGACTCTTTTCATAAACTTAATGTAATTGTCAATAAAAGCCTTTGACACTTATGAAATGCTTGTAATTAAACTTCACTATACCATAGTAACATCTGACAATAATATCTAAGACTGAAGCAGTAAACTTTGTGAAGACCAATACACGTGTCATTCTCAAAACGTTTGGCCACTACTGTATTTTAACACTTATTTCCCTGACAGTGATCTGCCTGGATCTGCTTCCATACAGGTGTCATAGACTTCTACACGTTCACATTATCCTTGCAATAGAAAAGTCTGCCTCTAATCTTTTAAATAAAACACACCTGCTGGTGGGATAGTGTTACATTGGGGGAGATTCACTAAACGGTGACAAATAAGTGATAAAGTGGAGATGACTTCTCCAGTTTATCACTTCTCCAGTTCCTTTGTTATTCTATATAACTAATACATAAAAAGAGAAAGGATAAGTGCCACTTCTGAAGCTATTTCTTGTTATAACGAGACAATCCATAGGCAATCGCAGAAGAAGTTCACATGAGGATAAATGTATGTCAGTTATTCGGATGGCATATAGTCAGACAACAGAGGGTGATGTAATATCTGGGTCTAGCAGTGAGTTGTTGTCCTAGTCGGTAATGCACAGATCCGAATCGATGCTTGGATATGCGTAGAATTAGCCCGACCTGGCTGTTTGTGGTTCAACAACACCTCAATCAATAACCTTGTAGAGAGAACATAGACAATTCCATCTGAGAGAGTATCTGAAGAACAATGATATCAAAGATGTCCAATAAGGACCGCACTCACCAGATGGATGTAATATATGGTGCTCTCAAGGCCCGACCCAGCCAAGGAAATATAACAAGAAATAGCTTCAGAAGTGGCGCTTGTCCTTTCTCTTTTTATACATTGTTTCTTTAAGTGTTTGGTGCTGCTGTGGACACTGCGGACTTAAGTTGCCACTAAGAAGTACTATTTGTATTCATTTGGTGCCTTTTGCTGTTATTTAAATTGCATTTATTTGTTTTTTTATCTATACAGTCATTGGAGCGCTTTTTATGTACTTTTTTCTTCTTTTATATAACTAAGCACTAAGATCTCCCAAAGCTGGAGAAACCTTAGTGTGTTGGTTCCATAGAATAACACAGGAACTGGAGAAGTGATATCACTGGAGAAGTCATCTCCACTTTATCTCCTCTTTATCACCACTTAGTGAATCTCCCCCATTAAATTCCTATCCCTGCTTTCACTGGTGACGTTGAAAAGAAAAGCATAGCCACTTTGACTTTACTTATCTTGCTTTTGCAGAATATCTATCATCAAAAAAGAGGCTCACTATCACTTTAAATAAAACTTTGTAGACTCCCGTGAGCACCTAATAAATGTGTCTGGCTCCAAAGTTCTTTGTGTTTTTATCAATCCCTGTAAAATAAATGATTCCACTGTAAAACAAGCGCAGGATTTTACCCTCATTTTGATGGTCTGTACAGTGACCTGTAGAACTCACGCACCCGTTCAGGAAGAACAGGACTGGGCGCCCGAATTTCCCAGGGTCACTGGTCTGATCACTGCGTGCAGTAACAGGTGTCTGCGATGTGCTGCTAGATAAATTATTCTCCAAATAGGACAAGTCCTCTGTATCTGAACCAATGAAAGGGATAGTAATGTTTCAAAATAAATGCAGCTCCAATAATTCTTTATAGTTTTTGGGGCCATGTAGATCGGCATTATCTACGATGTGTAGTTCCAGAGTAATTGCATAACAAAGTGTCCCCCTCCCACCCCTTTTACCTATGTAAAGCTGCACAGCAAGACCGTCCGGATGGATCGCAGTGAGGGACAATCTTCAGTGAGCATAAGGAACAGGGCTTTCCTTATGGTCACAGAAAGAACACTGTTCCTCACTGTCACTGTCTGGTCTGTGCACCAGAATCCACATCTGAGGGGAGGCGGCTTACACTAAGTATAAGGAGAGAGAGGGGACACTTTATAATTCAATTAATCTGGAACTACACATCACAGAGAATGATAATACTGCTCTACATGGCCCCCAAAACTATATATAATAATTGGAGCTGCATTTATTTTGAAACATTACTGTCCCTTTAAGATACGGCTGTATGTGGATGAGCAATCACACAACCCGAAACATCTTGACCTCTGATTCACCTCAACACAGGATTAGGGTGGAATAGACCAAAATAGAGTGGACAGCCACTGGCAGCGAGCACTTGGCACTTCCTAAAACAGCTGCCAGCCGAACATCCAGCTGCCAGCCTTGGCACGCCGTGCCCTCATACACAGTCTGGGATTTGTACGAACCTTCTTTTGTTTACCCACTGTGGGTGAAACAGTGGGACTTGCGTATAAAGGCACAGAGGTGCAATTCTGGGACAAACCAATCGCACGACAATGTGGGGGCAACGTCTCTGGCATTTCGAAGAGATTTTTGGGGAAGTGGTATATGTACCCTAAGGTGGAATTGGTTTAATCCTGAATTACTCCTGCTTAAAGGGATAGTTATGTTTCACAATAAAAGCAGCTTCAATTGATCTTCATAATATTTGGTCCATGGAGAGTGTTATTTCAGTACTGTCAGAGTTGTAGTACAAGAGTAATTGAATAATAAAGTATCCCCCCCCGCCCCTTTTACTGATGTAACACTGCTCACCTCAGAGCAGCAAGACTGTCTGGATGGATCACAGAGAGGGACAATCTTCAGTGATCATAAGGGAAAACCTGAAAAACCTGTCAAGGGGGGCTAGGGTTTTCCTTATGATCACAGTAAGAAGATTGTCCCTCTCTGTGAGCTGTCCGGTCAAGAGACCAGATTCCACATCTGAGGGGAGATGACTTACACCAGGTAAAAGGGGCGGGAGGGCGATACTTCAATTACTCTTGAACTACAACTCTGACAGTATTGAAATAACCCTCTTTATGGCCCAAATACTATGAAGATTAATTGGAGCCGATTTTATTTTGAAACATTACTATCCCTTTAAACATAAAAATGATTGGCTTTTCATTCCTTATGATTAGATGTGGAACCCTTAAACCTTTGAGTGCCTGAGAGGTATCCAACGTATCCAATGTGTTGGATACCTCTCCGGCACTCAAAGGATTAAAGCAGTTCCTTGTCTACATTAGCTCTTGAGGCAGATTAGCTTTGATCCCAAGTGAGTAATTAGTGGATTAGCCACGGTCACTGATCAACCTGTGAGAACTGGGGATTTCCAGAAAACCTGACCTTTTAATGTGCACAGAGGACTGGCACCAGGAATCGCTGTCTTAAGGGTTAAAGCACAAGCCTCAACCTGCCATCTGCTACAGTTTTAGTTTTTGGAATATCCAGAGATGTCACGAATTAATTGTGCAAAAGACATAAAGGTTCCAAAAACCTACCCTGTCCCTACCCCCCAGGAATTCAGTTGGAGACACATAGCTTAAACAATCTGAATCATCATATTAACACATTTATTTTAGTAGAATATAAGAGGATCTTAGTCTTACCTATTAAATACATTTCTCTTAGTCCATACAGGTTACTGGTAACTTTGGGTAGGCAATCAGCCCCTTTAATAGGCAGGAAAAATTCTGAGAAGTGACTGCTGGGTGGAGCCTACCTCCTCTCCTTAGCTTGCAGCTAACCAATCCCCAACCAGTAAGATTTGCATACTAACAGGAAGTAAGACGGTAAAGGAAGACTCCTGTGAGCATGAACCCGAAAGGACCCCCCACGTTCTGCCGCAGGAGCGCCAAGAATGGTCCCTTGATAGGGTGGGAGACCAGTAATTTGAATGGACCAAAAGAAAAGGATTTAACAGGTAAGACTAAAATCCTCTTTTCTCTGTCGTCCAATACAGGTTACTGGTAACTTTGGGATGTCCAACCATTAAGTTCCTCAGGGCGGTAAGAAAGGCAAAGACCAGGCGTAGGACCCCAAAGTCACCAGCGCACCAATGAACCTACAGATCATGAATAGCTCAACACTAATAGTGAAGTGTCAACGAACACTGAACAGGGGTAAAAACAAACCCCATAAATTGTTGCACGGCACACAAACTAGAGCCAACAAGGCTCAAAAATGAAATAGCACTGAGAAACCCAGGACATCATAGACAGGCAAGACTGCCTCCAGGATCTTCCTCCCAAAACTGGCATCTGCCGATGCAAGCACATCCACACTATAGTGTTTAGAAATGGTGCGCACATATGACCAAGTGGCCTCCTTGCACAACTGATCAGCTGAGGCCTGGTTCTTGTAGGCCAAAGTAGCCCCAATAGACCTCGTGGAACGAGCCATGACCCTGAAGAGAACAGGCTTCTTCCGAAGTTCGTAAGCCTTACGAATCGTGGACTTGACCCAGGAAGCAATGGTAACCTTGGAAGCAGGCTTCCCTGCCCTAGGACCCTCAGGAATGACAAACAGAGTCAGACTGCCTCAAGGACTCAGTGCGATGCAGACAGAACTCGAGACAACGCACAACATCCAACAGATGAAGATCCCTCTTTTTCTCAGAAGCAGAGTTAGGACAGAAGGGAGGAACCACAATCTCCTGATTGATGTGGAATTCGGACACAACCTTCGGGAGAAACTCTTGGAAGGTGTGAAGCACCGTCTTGTCCTTGTGGAAAACCAGAAAGGGTAGTTTACAAGACAGGGCATGCAGCTCCGCAACTCGGTGAACAGTAACAATCGCCAGGAGAAAGGCCATCTTCCACGTCAGCAGATGTAGAGGAATAGTAGCCAAAGACTCAAAGGGGGGACGCTGGAGTACTCCTAAGACCAGGGGACTTAAACACCAGACGGATGTGAGCAACCCCCTGGAAGAAAACCTTGACATCAGGAATGACAGCAAGACACCTCTGAAAAAGGACAGAGAGAGGAGAAGTCTGAACCTTGAGAGAACTCAGACTGAGATCTTTAGCCACACCGTCCTGCAGGAAGGAAAGAACTGTAGGACGGTCAAAATCCTGAGACAGGTCTCTGTCAACACACCAAGCCAGGAAGGTAGACCAAACCCAATGGTAGTCCTTAGATGAAAAAGGCTTGCGGGCACTAATAGTAGTAGCCACCACTCCAGAAGAAAATCCTTTCTTCTTCAAAATTGAGGATTCAATCTCCAAGCTGTCAAAGCCAGACAATGAACGTCTTCTTTCCTGAGGTAACCCTGTAGAAGAAGATCTGGACGGGGAGGAAGTGGAAGAGGTTCCACCAGAGAGAGATCCAGAAACCAAGCTTGTCGTGGCCAGTACGGAGCAATCAGAATGACTGGGCAGCACTCCAGTCGCAGCTTCTGAAGAACTCTGGTCAACAGAGGAACAGGAGGGAAGATGTAAGCCAGAGGAAACATCCACGGGATAGATAAGGCATCCACTGCCAGAGCCATGGGATCCGCCCAGCGGGAGCAGACGGATGGAACCTTCCTGTTTTGTCTGGTTGCCATCAGGTTGATGCATGGCAGACCCCACTGCTGGATGATGAGGTTGAACACCTCTGGATGCAGCTCCCACTCTCCGCTGTCCACTGTGTGCCGACTGAGGAAGTCTGTCAGAACGCTGTCTATGCTGTTTTCCAAGAGCCTGTTAAACTCTTGCATCCATATTGGCTCTAGTGCATGGCTGGAGGCCCCAGCAGGGGATTCGGGGGCAGTAGCACATGCGGGGCAAACATGACCTGAGAATTCTCTAGGTAACCCTGATTGACAGGAGAAGCAATGAACAATGGAGGACACAGACACCCCAGTATCCTTAGTCTTAAGTTTAGCCCCAAGGTCTAACGGAGTAGACATTCTCACAGCATCAAAACGGACAAAGTATCAAAACACCCAAAATAAAGCATGTATCATAATTAATGCACCCCAGAAACACTAAATTATGATTTATCTGGTAGGCAAAGGGTTAAGGTGCACAGGAGAGAAGGAGTCCAAGCCCTGCGTAGGATACTCGATCTGCGAATACACAAAATGGCTACCATGACGGGAGCCAATCAGAAACAAGCTCGCGAAGCGGGAGCTCATGGGAAACAGTTTCTCTGACAGAGTACCCCAACAGTGCCCAAAGCCCCCAACATCCCCAGAATGTTGACCAGATGACAGAGCAAGGGAAAACCCACAAAATGAGCCATCTCTGAACTTGCTAGGTGGAGCGGTTGCAGAGATATGTCCCAAACTGTAAAGTCCCATAGAAGTGAATGGAGCAATGGCGTCTATGTGGTAAACATAAAGTTAATGAGGTGAATACCAACACGTAAAACCATATAAAAGTCTACTAGAATAAAACAGTAGACCAATAAACACTGGTCCCAGTAAGTAAAGTGTCCAAAGAGCCATCCAAAACGTGCTAACCAGCAACAAAAGGGTTAAGTTACCACAGAAACGTGCTCCAAACACCCCACAGACATACAAATAAACCCAATGAGTGCATGAGTATGTAATAGGAACTGCAAATGAGACCCCTGTGCGGAGGGGAAGCATGGGACATGTGGACCTCAGCACTCAAAGGGTGCTCACCTTTTTAGCAGATCTTCTGTCTTCAGATTACCATGTATTAAGAAGAAGCCTCGGTGGGCAACTCCTGGGGAAAGAACTTGCAGCCAAGATTTTTTCCCCAGGGCTTAGGTCCAGAAAAAGCACCTGGATACTGAGCTAGCCACATGTGAGAGATGGGAATTGTCAGTGATGGTAATCCTCCTAATGGTGGTATTCCATATCTAACAGAAAATAATGAAAAAACTAAAACTATAGCAGAACTGTTCTCTTGCCTTGTGTCTTGACCAAGGAACAAATCTTACTGGATGGCGATTGGCTAGCTGCAAGCTAAGGAGAGGAGGTAGGCTCCACCCAGCAGACACTTCTCAGAATTGTTCCTGCCTATTAAAGGGGCTGATCGCCTACACAAAGATACATGTAACCTGTATTGGACGACAGAGAAAAGAGCATTATGTACCGAATTAAGTGTACTTAAAGAATCACTTATTATCCCTTAATAATTCCCAATTTCTCTTACAGGAAAATCTCAGGTATAATACGCAAGATTTTAGGGGAAACCAAGAGGGTCTATGAATAATACGCACCCTTGTTTTCCCCTGTCAAACACAAAAAAATGCCACTGCCACACTGCTGCCCTCCCTTCCCGCATACCCACGGCCTCCTTTCCCCCTCCGTAGTCCAATTTCTTTATCCTGACAGGGTCCCAGCGGGCGGCATGCTTGCGTCTTCTGCCTGCTTCCAGCATTGGCCTGTCAGGACCTCTTCTGCCTCGTCAGTGGTAATGTCTTCGCAGGGCATTACCACTGGTGAGGCAGAAGAGGCAATCCTGGAAGCAGGCGGAAGATGGAAGTATGCTGCCTGCTGTCTCTGAGACTGTGCTGCCCGTCCACTTGAATGCCTGTTTACCTTAAGGCACCGGAACGGACTAACGGAGCAGGTGCAGAGAACGCCTACGATGCCTGTCAACCTAAAAAGTTCTATTTTTCACTAATGCTGAATTATTCTTGAAAATACAATTACATATATGCATATCACTATTATAATTAGAATTTGGGACTCAATATAAGGTTGATGATAGTTCTGCATCAACACTTAGTGAACAGTACTTTAACTACACAATTTATATTCCCATCACATTAACAACGAACATCCATTTAACTAAAACGAAGACTTACCACGTGCTTGATATGCAACTTATCATCCAAACACCTAATTACTGACTGAGGGTTATACCACTATCCGCCCTTCCTAATTGGTTGTAGCAAGTGCTAGCCCTGCTGCCATAATGTGATCAAAAACTTCCGTGATGTGCCAGGTCACCAGTACTTAATGTGGGACAAGCTAACGGTCCTGGAACGTCATGCATTCTAAAGGGGTTAACCTCTCAGTTGCACATTTGTGAAATACCAGCCTGCAGGCCACACACACACAAGTAAGGTATACTGAAAATCTGGTGTAAACCAGCTGCACAATAGGGAAAAAATAAAATGTCCCAAATTAACTAAAGCGGCTTTTCATTAACCCCTTGAATGTCAGAGATTTCTCAAAGCATTTCTTTGTAGTGTATTGGAGACGTCTCTAACATTCAAGGGGTTAATTCAAAGCCCCATGTAAATCCCCAAGGATTAGTCCGAAACTACATAAAAACGTATGATATGAAGGGCTAAGTTCCCATAATGACCCAGTAAGTGAGCTAAAGGAGCAGTAAACTTTTTTTTATGAAATTTGTGTGTTATACAGCTTTCTCTGCTGAGTAAAACAAGGTCACTCCCACTGCTGTCAGATGTTTTATTCAGAAGTTATAACAGTTCAAATAACCAGGAAGTGAATTTACTGTGTTTACTTCCTGATAGTTCTAACTGAGAGGAAGTGAATTTACTGTGTTTACTTCCTGAAGTTCTAACTGACAGGAAGTGAATTTACTGTGTTTACTTCCTGATAGTTCTAACTGACAGGAAGTGAATTTACTGTGTTTACTTCCTGATAGTTCTAACTGACAGGAAGTGACTCAGCAGTTTCTATCACATTCTGTGGAGAACCGTAAGTCACTGACTTTCCTCTCCATTAGAAAGTAACAAAATAACTAATTAGAATTTGACCACTAGAGGGCACTGCTAATGTAAATAAACATGGGCTTAAACTGTAATAACTCTGAAATATGCATCTGTCAGCAGTGGGAGCACCCTTATGCTACTCAGCAGGAAATGCCCTACAATATATGTTTTTTCCATTAAAAAAAGTTTACTGCTCCTTTAAACCCAGGTAACTTACAGGCAGGTGGGTGAAGACCGCAAATGTGCTGTTGAGGAAGGCGACCAGGTCCACCAGGTAGTCGCTGGCCCTCTCGCTGGACTCCGACGCCATCCAGTCGTAGTCGGCCAACTGCAGGAACTGGTCAATCTTCTGATTGAGGTTGGTGTAAATCTCTTCCTCTGCTGCTTGGCGGGCGTCCTGTAACAACACAGGGGCCGCATGAGTGGGGGTCAGAGGAAAAGGACGACCACATGGAAGAATCGGACCATGGAGACTGGGGGTCGGGAAATCACTGACATACCAACTCTCACGCTATAACTGGCCTCACCTTGTGTTCCAAATAACCCCATTTTGTCAGATAGAAACTACTTTAAAGTAATAGTATTTTTTCACAATAAAAACAGCTCTAATTAATCTTCATAGTATTTGGACCACGGAGAGTGTTATTTCAGTACTGTCAGAGTTGTAGTACAATAGTAATTGAATGATAAAGTATCCCCCTCCCGCCCCTTTTACCTAGTGTAAGTCACCTCCCCTCAGATGTGGAATCTGGTCTCTTGACCGGACAGATCACAGCAAGGGACAATCTTTTTACTGTGATCATAAGGAAAACCCTGCCCCCTTGACAGATTTTTCAGGTTTTTCCTTATGCTCACTGAAGATTGTCCCTCTCTGCGATCCATCCGGACAGTCTTGCTGCTCTGAGGTGAGCAGTGTTACATCAGTAAAAGGGATGGGACGGGGATACTTTATCAGTGAATTACTCTTGTACTACAACTCTGACAGTATTGATATAACACTCTCCAAAGTCCAAATACTATGAAAATTTATCGGAGCTGCTTTTATTGAGAAGGATTACTATCCGTTTAACCCTTTCAGTGACAGAGGATTATGCAGCACACTGCAAAGCAATTTTTATCCCCCTGAGTAAAACAAGGGAACACCCACTGCTGAAAGGGGTTTTATTCAAAAGTTATTACAGCTCAAACTGGAATTTTTTTTAGGTGCAGTCTCACAGTGGCCTGAAATTGTACAGTGGCGCTGTTGCTACACCATACTATAGACAGCTCTTGTCAGTTGCCCATTAATCTCTATAGGATGGTGTAGAAATAGCACCACTGTACAATTTCAGGCCACTGTGATACTGCATCTAAAAAAAAAAAAAAAAAAAAATCAAGATTGAGCTGTAATAATTTTGAAATGGGAGTTCCCTTGCTTTACTCAGGGGGATAAACATTACAATATATTTTTTTTAGCATTTTAAATATTACCGTCCCTTTAACAATTTCACAAGAGCATCACAGCATCAGAGGTTCTCAAAACAGCCCGGGGGCAAGTGGGGAATATTCGAAGGGTCATAGTCAGTAAAATAAAGTGGAGTCATTCTGGAACAAACCATCTGCACTATAGAGGACAAATGTAAATAAATTACCAAAATGTAAACCTTTGCTAGAGGATTCTGCAAAAAAACTGAGAATCAATGAAAATTCTTTATTTCTTTTATAATAAATGAGAATATTTGGGGGGCACAAAATTATTTTCCATCATTATTAAAGCGGAACTTTCAGTTACTAATAAGTCGCCCTTAAATTATTAAACATACTACTAGTTGAAGAGGCCGTTACACGGGCCACAGTGCCACTGCCAGACGGTCGCAGGGCAGTCACGCGCAGTAGAGACTGCCCGCAGCATGGCTGATACAGAGTTGGACTCTCCGCCGCAGCGCGGGCAGTCTCTACTGAGCATGACTGGTCGTTACACACGTTTTAGCAAATTATTATATAGGATGTAGACTAGCATCCTAATACATGTATTACCTGTGTAAAGTGCCATATTCTAAAGAAATCTTTCATCCTAGGAGATCGGAAGCCAGGCATCAGTGCAGACATCTTGTCTGAACATCTGCGCCATCAGTCCCGGTCTCCTGTAAGAAGCACTGCAGTGTGCCACAAGGTAGCGGGGAGGACTTCCGGCGCAGGCACGCAGACTGCACTCACTGCATTAAATAAATAATTACATCGATGTAAGTCTTATCTCTCAAACCTTTATGGTTTGAGAGATATAACTCACTGAAGTACCCCCTCCAGGCTGTTTCAAAGAAGTCTGCCATCTAGCTGACAGCAGCAGATTCCAGTCCTGGGACCGGCCGGCTTGCAAACCAGGCACACTTTGCAGACCATTCAAATTAAGTATTTATTTCTATATAATGAGATTTCGGCTCTGCTGAAGACCCACCAGCTGGTCCTGGGACTGGAATCTGCTGCTGTCAGCTAGATGGCAGACTTGTCTGAAACAGCCTGGAGGGGGGAACTTTCACCAGTTATCTCTCAAACCTTTATGGTTTGAGAGCTATAAGACTTACATCGATGTGATTATTTGCCTACAATATTGAAGAAACATAAAATTAAACATTATTATTCCTTTAACGGTTGCCTAGGCCTGAAGCGGCTCAGGTCCTCACCTTGAAGGTGGTCAAGCCGTAGAGTTTGGTGGTGTGCACGGTGTCCGGCAGAACGCTGGTAATGTTGGTGATAAACTCCTCCAGAAACTTACAGGAGACCTCCAGGTGACTTGTGTTGATGATAATCTGTACAAGCTGGGGAGAGAGAGAGGTTTGTACATTACTAACTATGGAGAAAAAGGGTAGTTTACTTTATCACGTGGATGGCAAACAGCAATAGGGTTGGACCTAATGTGTAAAGGAAAAGCAGAGAAATTCTGGGGTAAACATGCATATTTGGGCTTCTTTTGGGCTTGATAAAGTGCTGTTTCCACTGCGAAACATGTAGCTGGGAAGAATTTGTATTTTTATTATTTTATTTGAATTTTGTATATGCACTATTTTGAGCTATATTAAATGTTATGAAGGAGCATATCAACTGTTGGAGTTCGTTTTTTTTTTTTTTTTTTCCTTGCTACGGAGCGGTGTACCTGGTATCACCGAGTGGGGACGGTGTGAGATCTCCACAGGAGTTACTGTCAGCTTTGAGTATCCCCAAGTGTTGACCATATACAAATGTGAGTATAATTCTTGCATGTACATGTTGATCAAATTAATTATAAGTTATTACACTATTGGGCGCTCTTTCATTTAGTTTTTTTGAGATTGTGTTACCACTGGAAGAGAGTGTGGAAAGAGTGGCCCATCATCCATTAGCTATTTCACGTATCCTGTGCTGAGTCAGTTGGTATACTCAGCGTGTTATTGAAGCTGTTGGTCATATAAGTGATTTAACAGCCTTGCCTTTTGTGAGTACCCACGTGTGGGGTGGATTTTTGGTGGTGGAGTTTTTTTTGTTTTTTTTTTTAAGACTTTATTTCACTAGGGTGCTCTTTGTGCTCTTCCTTTTTGTCTTTCCATGCGTATTTGGGGACTGTCATTTCAAGGCATGAGCTGGCTTGTCGAGGCCTCTCAGTTATGGTAATCCGCCTAATGGTGGTATTCCATTTCTAACAGAAAAATAAAACATTTCTAAAACTATAGCAAAACTGTTCTCTTGCCTGTGTATTCACCAAGGAACAAATCTTACTGGAACTGATTAGCTAGCTGCAGCCAAGGAGGGAATGTAGGCTCCACTCCCTGCAATCAATTCTAGAACTGTTCCTGCCTACTTAAAGGGGCGGATCGCCTACCCAAAGTTACCAGTAACCTGTACTGGACGACAGAGAAATCTCATTATTTCTAAAGAATTACTTAATTGGAAAGGTGTACAAAGTGTGCCTGGCTTGCAAGGGAGTTGGTACCGTGTTAGCTGTAGAAATACAGGATGCAGAATTTTTTTGTAAAGTTGATACCTTTATTGGCTAACTAAACAGATTTAAAATGCAAGCTTTCAAGACTTCTTAGGTCTCTTCCTCAGGCATATTATACAGATAAATATGAAAACTTCTCTCTTAAACACAAGTACATATTACATTGTTTACAATGGAAATCAGATAAGAACGTTAGTCCAGATACAGGTTTCTTGATCAGTCAATGGTAGAGGACGTGATTTAAATTGCAAAAGACAGAGACACCAGTGGGAGAACATTTTTGCCAAAGTGGGCACAGTGTCAGGGACATTAAACTGTACTAATAGGACAATTTTGCAATCAGAGGGACAGAAAATTATGGGAGGTAAAATTAATGCTACAGTTTGACTCTTTGACCTATGGGCTTAGTAGAGACAGCATTACCACACTGTGAATTAACTTTTACGACAGTCCCTCTGGGATCATAAATACCTGGACTCAGAGGAAGAATGCTATTTAAATCACATCCTCTACCATTGACTGATCAAGAAACCTGTATCTGGACTAACTTTCTTATCTGATTTCCATTATAAACAATGTCATGAGTACTTGTATATAAGAGATGTTTTCATATTTATCTGTATAACATGCCTGGGGAATAGACCTTAGAAGTCTTGAAAGCTTGCATCCTAAATCTGCTTAGTTCGCCAATAAAGGTATCAACTTTACAAAAAATTTCTGCATCCTGGTTTGCAAGCACACTTTGTAGACCGTTCTAACGCAGTAATTATTTTTAAATAACGCAATTTTGGCTCTGCTGTAGAGCCTCCTCATGTCGGCTGACTTGAATCTCCTGCTGTCAGCTTTACAGCGGACATCAGGAGAAGGGGAGGGAGGGGAACTTTGAATGCATATATCTCTCAAACCGGATTTGTAGCATATTGTTTATTATCTTAACCTCAACAAAACTGGAGAAAATGTTTCTGGGACATTACTATCCCTTTAAACGTTCTGAAATTCAAGTATTACTGTCCCTTTAAAGGGACGGTAATACCAAAATGTAATCACGGGTCAAGCAGACAGGTTGTTGGAAACCGGTTTGAGACTTTGGCGGCAGCACTGTAAACTCCTTGCAGACAGGTTATTTGTAACCGGTGCGAGTCCTTGCACAGATTTTCACGTGACCCCATTCACACACGCCCCACTGTATATTGCAGTGATGGTAATGGAGGCGACATGCTTATCTCGTCCTTCTGGCCGCCCTGGGGTATGCATATTTACACACATGATCTAAAAAAAAAAAATAATATATATATATATATATATATATATATATATATATATATATATTAATTATATATCTAATATCTCTTTAAAAGCCCAGAATGCAGAGCAATTTATTGCTCTACAGTACTATGTGCATCCTTCTGGTACTTTAAAATTGAATTACACAGACGCACTTTACCTGCTTCGATTTGAAAAGAAAAAAAAAAACGCAGCAACGGTCATGTCTACCTACGTGACCTGTCATCCAGGACTCAATGAGGAGGTTATAAAGAAGAGTTTATTTCTTGAACCAAGGCAAAATGGTAAGATTCATAGGGGTCATTACAATTTTCTGGCCTTGGTAATTATTAAAGTTAACCCTTTGAGTGTCAAAGGGGTAAACAACGCATTGCAAAGGGTTAGGGCTTCATGCAAGAGCAGTGTCAACAAAAGGTGACAATTCATAAGATAACGTGGCTCACAGTGTGATACGGGGGAGAGAAACCCCTGGCTCTCCAGATGTTGAACACAATTACAATTTTCCCCAACCAAACAAAGCCCGGAGAGCCAAAAATCAAATGGCATTATAGATTAATATAGAGTATGCTACAAAAACCAAGCATGGCACAGTGTGCTGATCTATTAAAAGACTATGAAAAAGAAAAACAAGTTCGGAGGTGTGGACAAAAGCCTAAGAACCACAGCTTGCTGGCACCTGCAGCAGAGGGAGCCGAGATGTAATTCCTTGAAGGCAGGTGAGCTCTGCTTTCTAATACACAATACTTACACACGTCACGTCATATCCGTGCCGTGTATCAGGAATGTTCGCTGTGTATACACAGAGAGGGGACAGACAGGAGGAATAAAGGGAACAATGACAAGCTTAGCAGACACCAACAAGGGTCAACGACTTTAAAAAGCCTACAAAACAGTCTGGATTCCCTTCCCCCCGGCGGATATTTACTAGAGAGTTCCACAAAAATGTATTTGTGCCTATCCTCGGGCAAATGGGGGGAGAATGGTTTTATTTCAGATTAACACTTTACACACCAGTGGGGTGTGTTGTGTTGGCCACCCCTATGGTGCTTAAGGGCCATAATTAGTATCATAAAAGAGGAGCGAATCTGGAGTATACCACCTGCACTTATTAATGGAAAAGTATCACCTAATAGGGAAAAAGACATTTTGCTGTGCTTATTCTGCTGGATGAAAGGCGGTTACTCCTGCTGCTGAGATATGTTTTATTCAAAAGTTAATACAGCTGAAGTGTAGGTTCTTTGGGTGCAGTACACCTCCACGACCTGACATTTTACAGTGGCGCTGTAATAACCCCATGTAAGGTTATTGTCACTAACGGTACTTGTCATTTCTCAATAAAATATTAATACGCAGGTGGAGTATAGTCGTTTTATTCAGGCGAATAAACCCTGCAATACTTTCCATGTAATATAGGCTATTAAAATGACCCGATCTCCTAAAAAATATCTGTGTTGATTTATCACTTACATGTTGTATTGGATGTTTTTCTTTTGGAAACTAGTCCGAGTTATTTACATGTACAGATTATGGTATTTAAGGCTGTGCAAGAACTTCCTCGCTTATCCTACATTACCTCCCCAATCACTGACACTGCTCAGCAATGCATTACCCACCTCCCCTAGCACTGACTTCCTGTCTTATCCCTACATTACCTCCCCCACTCACTGACACTGCTCTGCAATGCATTACCCACCTCCCCTAATACTGACTTCCTGTCTTATCCCTTCATTACCTCCTCCACTCACTGACACTGCTCAGCAATGTATTATCCACCTTCCCCAGCACTGACTTCCTATCTTATCCCTACATTACCTCCCCAATCACTGACACTGCTCAGCAATGCATTACCCACCTCCCCTAGCACTGACTTCCTGTCTTATCCCTACATTACCTCCTCCACTCACTGACACTGCTCAGCAATGCATTACCCACCTCCCCAGCACTGACTTCCTGTCTTATCCCTACATTACCTCCCCCACTCACTGACACTGCTCAGCAATGCATTACCCACCCCCCCAGCACTGACTTACTGTCTTATCCCTACATTACCTCCCCCACTCACTGACACTGCTCAGCAATGCATTACCCACCTCCCCTAGCACTGACTTACTGTCTTATCCCTACATTACCTCCCCCACTCACTGACACTGTTCTGCAATGCATTACCCACCTCCCCTAGCACTGACTTCCTGTCTTATCCCTTCATTACCTCCTCCACTCACTGACACTGCTCTGCAATGCATTACCCACCTCCCCTAGCACTGACTTCCTGTCTTATCCCTACATTACCTCCTCCACTCACTGACACTGCTCAGCAATGCATTACCCACCTCCCCTAGCACTGACTTCCTGTCTTATCCCTACATTACCTCCTCCACTCACTGACACTGCTCAGCAATGCATTACCCACCTCCCCTAGCACTGACTTCCTGTCTTATCCCTACATTACCTCCTCCACTCACTGACACTGCTCAGTAATGCATTACCCACCTCCCCTAGCACTGACTTACTGTCTTATCCCTACATTACCTCCCAACTCTCTGACCCTGCTCAGCAATGCATTACACACCTCCCCTAGCACTGACTTCCTGTCTTATCCCTACATTACCTCCCCCACTCACTGACACTGCTCAGCAATGCATTACCCACCTCCCCTAGCACTGACTTACTGTCTTATCCCTACATTACCTCTCCCATCACTGACACTGCTCAGCAATGTACTACCCCCCCAGCACTGACCTTCTTGCCTTATACCTACGTTACCCCCTCCCACTCACTGACACTGCTCAGCAATGCATTACCCACTTCCCTTAGCACTGACTTCCTTATCTTATCCCTACATTACCTCCCCCACTCACTGACACTGCTCAGCAATGCATTACTCACCTCCCCTAGCACTGACTTCCTATCTTATCCCTACATTACCTCCCCCCACTCACTGACACTGCTCAGCAATGCATTACCCACCTCCCCTAGCACTGACTTCCTGTCTTATCCCTAAATTATCTACCCCACTCACTGTCACTGCTCAGCAATGCATTACCCACCTCCCCTAGCACTGAATTCCTGTATTATCCCTACATTACCTCCCCACTCACTGACACTACTCAGCAATACAATACCCTCTTCCCCACTCACTGACACTGCTCAGTAATGTATTGCTCTGTTTCTACATTATCTCCACCACTCACTGACACTGCTCAACTTCCTATCTTCTTAACAATCATATTGCCTATACGTTATTTATATAATTTTATTTTCACTATTTGTTTTACACTTTTATGCCCTTGACAGTATGGTCCCTAAATCTCAGTTTCCATAGAGTTGTCTGGTCAACAGAATATCAAAGCAGGATAACCATACAATATCACAGTCTCTGTATAGCATTGAATGCTCTGTGTGATGTAATACAATCTTACACTATCCCTGCAGCACTGAATGCTCTGTGTGATATAATACAATGTTATACTGTCCCTGCAGCACTGAATGCTCTGTGTGATGTAATACAATGTTACACTCTCACTGCAGTACTGAATGCTCTGTGTGATGTAATACAATGTTATACTATCCCTGCAGCACTGAATGCTCTGTGTGATGTAATACAATGTTACACTCTACCTGCAATACTGAATGCTCTGTGTGATGTAATACAATGTTACACTATCCCTGCAGTACTGAATGCTCTGTGTGATGTAATACAATGTTACACTCTACCTGCAATACTGAATGCTCTGTGTGATGTAATACAATGTTACACTATCCCTGCAGCACTGAATGCTCTGTGTGATGTAATACAATGTTACACTCTCCCTGTAGCACTGAATGCTCTGTGTGATGTAATACAATGTTACACTCTCCCTGTAGCACTGAATGCTCTGTGTGATGTAATACAATGTTACACTGTCCCTGCAGCACTGAATGTTCTGTGTGATGTAATACAATGTTACACTCTCCCTGCAGCACTGAATGCTCTGTGTGATGTAATACAATGTTACACTCTCCCTGCAGCACTGAATGCTCTGTGTGATGTAATACAATGTTACACTATCCCTATAGTACTGAATGCTCTGTGTGATGTAATACAATGTTACACTATCCCTGCACCACTGAATGCTCTGTGTGATGTAATAGTGTTACACTATCCCTACTGCACTGAATGCTCTGTGTGATGTAATACAATGTTACACTATCCCTGCAGCACTGAATGCTCTGTGTGATGTAATACAATGTTACACTATCCCTGCAGCACTGAATGCTCTGTGTGATGTAATACAATGTTACACTATCCCTGCAGCACTGAATGCTCTGTGTGATGTAATACAGTGTTACACTATCCCTGCAGCACTGAATGCTCTGTGTGATGTAATATAAATGTTACACTATCCCTGCAGCACTCTACTGTGCATGAATGCATTAGTAAGTAATAAAACATAAACTAAAGTGCTGAGGACCGTGATGACTGACGAATGGTCTATTTACAAAAATACATGAGATTAGAAACTTTTCATCCAACCAGACACCAGATCGTTTGCCAAGAAGAAAAAAAAAACTTAAATATTTATTTTAAAAATCCTTCTGTTCTTTCTATTTTTTAACTCTTCAAAGCTTCTCAATGTGCTCGTGAAGTGTTACGACTAAGGGGGTTAAACAGAGGGCATGGTCCAAAAATAAGGTGGCGCTCAGCTTGAAGGGAGAGTAACGTCTGAAAATAAATGCAGCTCCGGTTAATTCTCATGTGCTGTGGGACTCGTAGAGCTGTATTTCAGTATCCACAGATTTGTAGTTGAACAGTAATTCAGATATAAAGAATCCTCTACAGCCCCTTTAACCTCATAGCACTGCTTCTCTAAGCCGGTCCATGGAGCGCAGTGAGGGACAATCTTCGGTAAGCATAAGGAAAATCCTGCCCTCCTTCATCACCACCTTATAGCCACTGCATGGAGATTGTCGCTCACTGCACGCTGACCGGATTCCACATGTGAGTGCAAATGGCATACAGGAGGTAAAAGGGGGGGAGGGGAATCCTATATAATAATTCACTAGGATGTTTGTCAGAAGCTGTCATGTGCAGTAGAAACTGCTCGAACGCACAGAATGCTGGGAGCATGGAATGCTGGGAGTTCTGTGCTGGGAGTTCTGTGCGGAATGCTGGGAGTTCTGTGCTGGGAGTGTTCTGTGTGGAATGCTGGGAGTTCTGTGCTGGGAGCGTTCTGTGCGGGATGCTGGGAGTTCTGTGCTGGGAGTGTTCTGTGTGGAATGCTGGGAGTTCTGTGCTGGGAGCATTCTGTGCGGAATGCTGGGAGTTCTGTGCTGGGAGCGTTCTGTGCGGAATGCTGGGAGTTCTGTGCTGGGAGCGTTCTGTGCGGAATGCTGGGAGTTCTGTGCTGGGAGCGTTCTGTGCGGAATGCTGGGAGTTCTGTGCTGGGAGCGTTCTGTGCGGGATGCTGGGAGTTCTGTGCTGGGAGCATTCTGTGCGGAATGCTGGGAGTTATGTGCTGGGAGCATTCTGTGCGGAATGCTGGGAGTTCTGTGCTGGGAGCATTCTGTGCGGAATGCTGGGAGTTCTGTGCTGGGAGCATTCTGTGCGGAATGCTGGGAGTTCTGTGCTGGGAGCATTCTGTGCGGAATGCTGGGAGTTCTGTGCTGGGAGCATTCTGTGCGGAATGCTGGGAGTTCTGTGCTGGGACCATTCTGTGCGGAATGCTGGGAGTTCTGTGCTGGGACCATTCTGTGCGGAATGCTGGGAGTTCTGTGCTGGGAGCATTCTGTGCGGAATGCTGGGAGTTCTGTGCTTTTGGGCAGTCTCTACAGTACATGACTGCGTCGGCGGCATGACGGAGAGCAGGACCGGCCTATTAACACTTTGAGTGCCAGGCGGGTACGCAAAGCAATGCATTGCGTACCTGTCTGGCACTCAAAGGATTAACATCACCCAGACCTTGGCCCATGTACATGGACTTTTACACTAGTACTTCATAACTGAATTACTGTTGAACTACAAATCATAGATTATTGAAATACAACCCTACATTGCCCACAGCATATTAGGATTAATCAGATCTGTGTTTATTTTCAGACATTATTATCTCCTTAAAGGGACAGTATTATTACAACAAAAGGGACTTAAAAAGGAAAACCAATTACTCATCATAACCTCCCACTTTCCTTACCAGAGCCAGAAACGATTAATGGCCCCTATGAATTTTGACTTTGTGTCTTTGTATAAGCGATAACCTCTTCTATCCGCACTGGATGTTATGACTGTGGAGGCGGTCATTACAGATGCTGGTGGTTTTTCCAAGTCCAATGCTTTGGGTACCCAGATGCCACTCAGGTTATACCACATGTTAAGACTGCATATGTAAAACCACCTGCTGAAGTGAGCTAATGTGTGTTTTTATTTACATTGCAACTTAATTCTTGTTTGGACCATTCCCATTCCAACTCCACTTTTCAAATAAAGATAATCGGTTGGCGTTGCGCAAGAGGGGTATGCAAAGCATTGCAAAGTAATGCGTTGCGTACCCCTCTGACATTCGAAGAGTTAACTAATCTCATGCATTATGCCTGGGGAAAAATAAATAAATAAACATGACATCCACAACTGACTGAAGATGCATTATCTTGAACAAAGACACCATGTCAAAATTCAGGTTTTCTGGCCATGGTGAGATAAATGCAGTGTTATCATTAGGTGTTACTTCCCCTTTAAGAGAGTAGACTTAGCACCTAGAACACAGAAGGATCAGAGCCTTGTGCACAAACGTGTACAGAATTACATGATCTGGGACACCTAAAGGCTGTTAGCGTGTATAGCAGATCATTCCTCTGAGCCTGTGTTCCAGTAATTCTAAGTATAAAAACACACGCTCGCACATCACAAGATCTGATGACACAAGAAGCTATGCATTTCTTAAAGTCAATTAAGCCTAACTTCGTTTTCTTTTGGGTAGTATACTTTTCATTTAAAGACTAATCAGTTCATCAGTTCATGGGGTGAACAAGAGTTCATATATGTCTTTTATACACCGCCACCCCCAAAACACATACACACACACTGGTGAACTTAGCGTTACCTATTAAATATGATGTAATGTAATGTATTACAATCTGCAGGCTTCTCATACATGAAAGAGGCCTGGCCAGAAATGTTTAGGAACTGCAACTGTCCGGCAGTACTTTGACAACATGTTCTTAAAGGGATAGTAATACTTCGTTTTAACTTTATTTTATTTTGTAGGCATTAAAAAAACATGAAGAATGACATAAGTCTTATCTCTCAAACCTTTATGGTTTGAGAGATATTCACAAGCAAAGTTCCCCCCTCCCGCCCCTTTTACCTAGTGTAAGCCATCTCTTCTCAGATGTGGAATGCAGTCCATAGACCAGACAGATAACAGAAGGGGACAATCTTCTTCCTATGAGAACAATGAAAGCCCTGCCCCCCTTGACAAGTTTTTCAGGTTTTTCCCTTATCTTAAAGATTGTCCCTCTCTGCAGTCTGCCTGGGCACCTCCCTTCTGCTCTGGCTGAACAGTGTTACATCAGTAAAAGGGGCGGGAGGGGGATACTTTGTCATTGAATTACTCTTGAACTACAACTCTGACAGAATTGAAATAACACTCTCCAAAGTCCAAATACTATGATGATTAATTAGAGCTGCTTTTATTATGAAACATTACTATCCCTTTAAAGGAGAAGTAACATCTCCAGATGACCTCCCGACCCGGACCCAGGCACGGACACACACACTATATTATATATATTTTGGAGTGATGGAAACACTCACTCTTCAAAATGGACTGCCCAGGTACACAATCCTGATAAAGAGAATGCATGCAATAAACAAGGCAACACTAGTGGGACTTATGAAATACATAACAGGCAATTTTATTGGTCAGTGTTTCGGTCCAAAAACTGGACTTTTCTCAAGACCTTCTTTACAAAGGTCCAGGGGTTGGACCAAAATGTTGACCTATAAAATTGTCTATTATTTATTTCAAAAGTCCCCACTGGTGCTGCCTCGTTTGTTAGATATATGCCTGGAATCCTTTTATAAAGTCACACTCATGATTAACTATGTCGCCCTGATAAAAATGGCGACATGAGAATCTCACACTGAATGACAGCGCAAGATTCTCATGTTGTGTAGTGAAAGGGCGCATAGCTTTAATCAGTCCTCCCCTCCTGAATCATTATAGAGCCGGCAGCTGGTTTGTGCTGTTTCCCATACTATCCGCACACATTCAAGTGAGAACATTCAGGTTTTTATAAAAATTATCTCTAACACATACGTATTCTCTGCTGATGAGTGCGGGAGTATAAACCGGCTTTAAGACGTGTCAAGCGACTAATTGGGTGACTTGTTGGTGAATCAGAAATCTTATAGACCAAAAAAAACTCCACATACTTCAATCACAAATTGTCAAGAGTCCCCCCAAATCCTCAACTGCAACACCACAAAACAGAGACGGCACAGGAAAGCTCCCTAAGTGTAGTTTCCACCACCACCCGTATCACCACTTCGTTGTATATAAAGAAATCTTCTCACATTCTTCAGACACTCAATCTTGCCTCTAGGTGCATAAACCAGGACTGGCTCTCACCCCAGTCTGGTGCGTCCCCGCCGTCCTTCCTCTTTTCACTTTTGTATGGTGTATGCTCTCAAACATAAACCCAATCAAGTGTCGTTATAGGCGCACCACTATAACAATATCACTCTGTGGGGTTATAAATTAGTTCAGAGTCAGACACTCCCAATCTGGTGTAGGGGTCAACTAGAGAGAACTAACTCGTCAAAATGAACTGTTCAAAAATTATTAGAATTTACAAATAAAAATAAAATCATGTGCTATCACAGATCTCTAGATATACAAGGAATTATGCTTTTCGTCACTTAATCAGGCTAAAACTGCAATCATATATTTATTTATAATTATACAAATATAATAATGTGCAAACGTCTTAGGCAGGTGTGGCAAAATGCTGTAATGTAAGAATGCTTTAAAAAATAGAGATGTTAATAGTTTATTTCAATCAATCAATCAAAAAAATGGAAAGTGAGTGAACAGAAGAAAAATCTAAACCAAATCAATATTTGGTTTGACCACCCTTTGCCTTCAAAAACAGCATCAGATCTTCTAGGTGCACTTGCACAAAATCAGGGATTGTGTAGGCATATAGTCAGGTGTATGATTAAACAGTTATACCAAACAGGTGCTAATGATCGTCAGTTTAATACGTGGGTTGAAATACAATCATTAACCAAAACAGAAACAGCTGTGTAGGGGGAATAAAATTGGGTGAGGAATATCCAAACTCAGCTAACAAGGTGAGGATGCTGAAGACAGTTTATTGTCAAATGTCATACACCATGTCAAGATTGAGCAAAAACAAGACACAAGGTAGTTATGCTGCATCAGCAAGGTCTCTCCCAAGCAGAAATTTCAAAGCAGACAGGGGTTTCAGGATGTGCTGTCCAAGCTCTTTTGAAACAGGCAACATTGAGACCCATATACACAGTGGTCAGGCAAGGACACTTAGTGCAGCAGATGAAACACACATCATGCTTACTTCCCTTCTCAATCAGATGATGTCCAGTAGTGTCCAGCAGCACCATCAGCCCAGAATTGGCAGAAAACAGTGGGACACTGGTATACCCATCTACTGTCTGGAGAAGCCTGGTCAGAAGTTGTCTTCATGGAAGACTTGCTGCCAAAAAGCCATGGAAACAAGTCCAAACGACTCAACAATGCACGAAAACACAGGAACTGGGGTGCAGAAAAATGGCAGCAGGTGCTCTGGACTGATGAGTCAAAATTTGAGATATTTGGCTGTAGCAGAAGGCAGTTTGTTCACCAAAGCCTGGAAAGGGGTACAAGAATTAGTGTCTGCAGGCAACGGTGATGCATGGTGGAGATTCCTTGCAAGTTTGGGGCTACATTTCAGCAAATGGAGTTGGGGATTTGGTCAGAATCAATGGTTTCCTCAATGCTGGTAAGTGCAGGCAGATACTTATCCATCATGCAATACCATCAGGGAGGCATCTCATTGGCCTCAAATTTATTCTGCAGAATGCCAATGACACCCAAACATACAGCCAAAGTCATTAAGAGTCCTGATCTCAAAATCATTGAGTCTGTCTGGGATTACATGAAGAGAGAGAAGCAGCTGAGGTGCCTAAATCCACAGAAGGACTGTGATAGTTCACCTACCTGCCAACGTCCTTAACAAACTGCGTGTAACTGTACCTAGAATAATTGATGATGTTTTGAAGGCAAAGGGTGGTCACACCAAATATTGATTTGATTTAGATTTTTCTTCTGTTCACGCACTATGCATTTTGTTAATTGATAAAAATAAACTTATGAACATGTCTATTTTTGAAAGCATTCTTACTTTACAGCATGTTTTCACAACTGCCTAAGACTTTTGCACAGTACTGTATACATATATATATTCTCCCTCTGACTACCAGAGGGGTATGCAAAGCACTCTGGTACTCAAAGGGTTAAAAAAATATATATTACTAGCAATGTGGGACGCCGTTGCCCGTCATATTATTTACACAGAGACTGTGTGAAACAGAAATATGCAGTGTTACAGACACGCACTTAAAGAGACAGAGCGTGTCACACACTGTGAAACGCATACCTACAGAGGGACACACATACATGGATGTATGTCACATATGTAGACAGTGTGTGACAGACGCAGTGGTGATGTAGATATGGTGATAAGATTTGTAAAAAATGTTTTAATTGCAGCTCTTCAGCTTGATGAATAAGGCCCCTGTATCCTTACAGTTGAAGTGAGTGTGCTGTGTTACTTGATGAATAAGGCCCTGTATCATTACAGTTGAAGTGAGTGTGCTGTGTTACTTGGTGAATAAGGCCCTGTATCATTACAGTTGAAGTGAGTGTGCTGTGTTACTTGGTGAATAAGGCCCTGTATCCTTACAGCTGAAGTGAGTGTGCTGTGTTACTTGATCAAAGGGTTAAAAAAATATATATTATTTTATATAATTACACATATGAGTATTATAGGGGATACAACAAATTACAGTCATACACCTGACAAAATAAAAAAGCTACAAAAATGACCTCAACTTCTTAATTTTCCTTTAAGACGCCCCCGTCTCTCCCACGAGCAATTAAAACCCCCATTGTTCCACGTCTTTTCATGGGTAAAAGTGCGTTTCGAGCTATGTACATAGTCTGGTGCAAGGCTTGTGTTTTACAAACAAAAGGGAGCTGTGCAGCAGGCAGAGTGTTCCTAGTGGATTGCGCGGGGGCGTCCGACCGTTCAAGCGCTTCTGCCTTCTGAATGCCTTACCAAGAACTCAAGGTGGCTGTCTGCCTGCAGAACAAACATGTAATGCTTGTGTGCCCGTGACAGCAGGCAGAGAACAAAGATCTGGGGGATTCCCACAGCCCCTCACACGCTATCTTATTCTGCTATGGTATTTTAATTATCCCAGCTAGAATGGAGTAGATGTGCTGGAGTATGTTTAGGAAATGTCGCTTTCACTGACAAGTAAACCTTTATGGCCCACAGCTGACCCACATTCAGGGCCGGATTTAAGTTTCAGGAGCTGTTAAGCATGGCACCCAAGGTGACCTTAGCCCCACCCATGACCACACCCCGACTCACCACCTGTCCCATCCCTTACAGAGAAGATACCCTTATCCTGTTAACATATTAACATGCAAATGTTTGAACCTCTTGGATGTAAGAGTGAGCTCCAATGAATTGCTCTGAGATGCATTGGAGACCTCTCTGGCATTCCAAGGGGGGACACTAAAATATTTAAAGTAGCGTCAAGAAACAAGGAGTGGGACATATGCACAAAAGCAAAAGTGGTGTAATTATGGGTTACTTATCGTTCCACTGATCTTGCGAAATTTGTGTATTTGGGAGAAGCCAAATCATTATGTTTTACCATAGCCTTTGAGTGCCAGAGGGGCACGCAACGCATTGCTTTGATGCCGTGAAGCCACTAAGAGGTGTGAATTGATTGTACGCCGCTATCATGGGTTATTTAGGTATTGGGAAGTATTGTTTTCCATTCAGTGGGAGGCTGACCAGGCATTTAAAGGGATAGTAATGTTTCACAATAAAACCAGCTCCAATTAATCTTCATAGTATTTGGGCCATGGAGAGTGTTATTTCATTACTGTCAGAGTTGTAGTTCAAGAGTAACTGAATGATAAAGTATCCCCCTCCAGCCCCTTTTTACTGATGTAACACTGCTCAGCCAGAGCAGCAAGACTGTCCGGATGGATCACAGAGAGGGACAACTGAAATACCTGTCAAGGGGGCGGGGTTTTCCTTATGATCACAGTAAGAAGATTGTCCCTTGCCGGGATCTGTCCTGTCAAGAGACCAGATTCCACATCAGAGGGGAGGTGTCTTACACTAGGTAAAAGGGGCGGGAGGGGGATACTTTATCATTGAATTACTCTTTTATTACAACTCTGACAGTATTGAAATAACACTCTCCATGGCCCAAATACTATGAAGATTAATTGGAGCTGTTGTTTTGGTGAAACATTACTATCCCTTTAAATGGAGACATTTGTATCTTTTCCATTAGTATGTTTCTCGCAGAAGTTTGATAAAGAGGTTTTTCAGCCTCGAAACTCATCATCCAGCCATTTTTAAGCTATTTGTATTTTATATATGTGTTTTATAATTTGTAATCTGGAGATTAAAATGTATCAATTACTATGCACAAACGAGAGCAATTTCTTCATTCCTAGAGACTTGGGACATGAACTGGAGATGGGATCTACCTCCACATGCTGGTGATGTCTGGGATGTTACTCAGACCAACGCAAATGTGAGTGTAACTTTATTTTTCATTTTACTGGAGTGATTGTTACATAATACACTATTGGGCGCCCTTGTCTTTTTTTGTATATGTATAAGCAACTGTCACATCCGCCTCTATGGACCTGGCATACACAACTGATTGGACACAAGTACAAAGGTCACAGGGACACCAGTGGAAGGAGTTTAGTCCGGGAAGATTTGCAATAAATAGTTATGTCTGTCTCCATGGACATGATATTCAGGACCAATTAAAGATTAATTCTGAAAAACCAATCCAAGCAGAATGAATTCACAGGATTTTCAAGGTGGGTGCTCATTATTATGTTCCTGTAACATGTGGAGAAGTTAGTATCCTATTAACTATTAGATAATCACACAGAACGTAGAGATAAAATTCTATTTTAACCCTTTAAAGACCAGTGATATCCCAAGGCCATCACAACTTTCTGTGCGTAAAGGATCGTGATGGTCCAGACACGTTATGAGTTTTTGATCAAAGCGCTCCTGCGGGCTCTCTGTGGTCACGATGGGACTTTAAAGCTGACTGCTCCAAGACCAGAGTGGTCAGCTTCAGCCGGTACATGTGACCTCTCACGTGTGCCGGCTTGGCAAATAAAATGTCCACGGTCCTTAAAGGGGAATCGTCACCACAAATAAAGTCCACACCCCCTAATTAGGCATCTAGCGAAAAGCTTACTGATGAAACTGTTATGCAGCCAGGCAACAGCAGAAAGATCTTTGCTTACCAACATCTCCATGCCTGCGCTGTCAGTCCCAGTCTCCGGTCTTCTCTAGGAGGCGCTGCATGGTACCTTTAGGTACCATAAGGGACGACGGAGCAGGCACGCAGATGCCTCTAGAGCGCTGTTGCCTGGCCATCCGTGTTGGCTGAGGTAGGATTTTTGACTAACATGGTAATTATTCTGCCTAACAGTTTCATTGGTAAGCTTATCACTAGCCAGAATCTGCCAGCCAGTAAGATAACAGCGCTGTTGAACCACTTCCTTTATTAACCCTCTGACCCCCAGAGAGGTACCTTATGCATAGCAAAGAACTTGCTCCAGACCAGGTGTATGTGGAGACCCAGCCTCAGATTTCACCCCAGGTAGCTTTATTTTTCCCCTGGCAGTAATGAGATAACAGCCAGAGGCTTCCCCACCCCCTGAAGTCTACACATGGTCACCCGCTGCCCAGTTCTAGGAGTCTCACCTCGGTCAGCCCGACGTTCTTCCTTTTTATAACGTTCTGCAGACAGTTACTGAGGGTGCGAGTGAGTAGCAGGTTTGTAGACTTTCGTATCAAGTCGTCTACTTCTGTGGAGCTAAACACATACAGCAAATACCTGCATTAGTAACGTCCTTCGCTCCAAGCACCTCTACTTAACCCTTTGAGTGCTAGAGGGGCACTGAGAGGGTTAAACAAGCATATACATGAACCCTTTAAAGGGATAGTAATACTTCATTTTAACTTTATTTTATTTTGTAGGCATTAAAAAAAATGAAGAACGATATAAGTCTTATCTCTCAGACCTTTATGGTTTGAGAGATATTCACAAGCAAAGTTTCCCCTCCCGCCCCTTTTACCTAGTGTAAGCCATCTCTTCTCAGATGTGGAATCCAGTCCATAGACCAGACAGATAACAGAAGGGGACAATCTTCTTCCTATGAGAACAATGAAAGCCCTGCCCCCCTTGACAAGTTTTTCAGGTTTTTCCCTTATCTTAATTGAAGATTGTCCCTCTCTGCAGTCTACCTGGGCACCTCCCTTCTGATCTGGCTGAACAGTGTTACATCAGTAAAAGGGGCGGGAGGGGGATACTTTATCATTCAATTACTCTTGAACTACAACTCTGGCCATTGAGGACCGAACTTGGACACCGCTTGGTTTCACCTTATTCTCTAAAGCACTGCTGGGTGCACCTATAGAAGGGAGGCACTGCCAGCCGTGACTGGACAATGATGTTATGGCTCAAGGGGTGTCCATAGTACACAGGCATGATTGGGGCATGGGACACAGAACAGGTGGATTAATGCACGTTTAATGCTCTCACACTCAGTCTGGTTGTTCTTAGTACACACCCCCCCAATAAGTACTTCTAACCAGAAAGCTGCCTGCCTGGAGTGACTGTCCCGCTGTGTAGCTGTGCCCACTGCTTCTACTGGACTGATATGGATGAGCGAGTCACTGACTACTAGTAATGCAAAGACTCTTATTACTGCGGGTGGTCTCCAATTATACTAAAGGTTGTGTAAAATCCATAAACTTTAAGGGCCCTATGCAGATGTCATTCTGGGCCAAATGAAATGAAAATGCTGCAAAATTCTTATTTCAATGTGGCTTTTAACCCTTAAAATGCTAGACCAGTCTCTGTAGCATTCAAGGCACTAAACTCCCCTTTTAAATTAATGCAAATTTTCATTTACGCCCCCCCCCCCACAAAGTTGGTGGTTTGCATGAGAAATGCACATCATTTCTTTTTTTTGTGAATAAGGCCCAGAGTGCATTAAAATAGCAATTAATCTATCACAATGCTTTGCTCTCCTATCAGTCATCCAATGGGTTAATCAGCCTGATATACAGAACCGTCCCCTATTCTGACATTCCGTATGTGGAAACCCAAGGTTTGTACACACCATCCCCCCACCCCCAACCCTAGCGCAGCCTTGAATTCAGACCTCTGTACTCTGCCCCCAGTGAATATCCAGGCAGCTCTGTGTAAGTCTGTGACATGTAAAACCCCTTTGATCTGTCAGCAGCTGCCTATAAGGTCGGACAGGACAAGCGGTCCTGTTATCTCCCCAGGCAGCCGTGAGAGAGAGATGCAGGTTGGGTTCAAAAGCATTAATATAGCAAATCAGGGTCCCCTGGGTCAATTAACTTCAGTGACCTTTTCTCTCCTTATCCTCTTTTTACCTGACAAATGCAAGAGATTAAGGAGCCTGAACAAGGCCGTTACACAAAGGAAAGCTTTCTCCTGGCACATCCATCGCCTTGTGCATAAAGGGGCGTCTCGTCTAATGCCCACATGTCAGAGCTGTCAGCAGCGGCTGAGATTGCCCAGAGGCTTGTGCTAGGGCAGGACTGAATTAAAGTGCAGGCAAAACAATTTGGTGGAAACATTTTATTTTGCCCAAAATGTCTTTTTAACTCTAACAAACCTTTTAAAAGCTAAAATACAAGAGATCTGAGATGCAGTTTGCTGCTATCTGGAATCGAAGAGGTTAACCTAGAATCAACATGGAAATAAATGCGGACTGGCATTGTAAATTTAAAGGAAAACTAACATCTATTATTAATAAGCCCACTTTAAACAGGTAGTAATGTTTAATTTTAAGATTCTTTAATATCGTAGGCATTAAAAAAAGAATTACGTTGATGTAAGCCCGGTCTCTCAATCCTTTATGGTATGACAGATCTAACTGTCTAAAGTTCCCCAACCAGGCTCCACGCGATGCAGTCTTGTGTCACCTCACCGCTCCAAGCGATGCAGTCTTGTGTCACCTCACTGCTCCACGCGATGCAGTCTTGTGTCACCTCACCGCTCCAAGCGATTTAATCTTGTGTCACCTCACTGCTCCATGCGATGCAGTCTTGTGTCACCTCACCGCTCCAAGCGATGCAGTCTTGTGTCACCTCACTGCTCCACGCGATGCAGTCTTGTGTCACCTCACCGCTCCAAGCGATTTAATCTTGTGTCACCTCACTGCTCCACGCGATGCAGTCCTGTGTCACCTCACTGCTCCACGCGATGCAGTCTTGTGTCACCTCACTGCTCAACGCGATGCAATCTTGTGACACCTCACTGCTCAACGCGATGCAATCTTGTGTCACCTCACTGCTCCATGCGATGCAGTCTTGTGTCACCTCACTGCTCCACGCGATGCAGTCTTGTGTCACCTCACTGCTCCACGCGATGCAGTCTTGTGTCACCTCACTCACGCCAAGCAATCATGGGCAGTAGAGACTGAACGCGGACAGTTTCTATTGAGCATGACTGCATCGTGACAAACATCCTAATGAATTATTATATAGGACAGTGTGATTTCAGCTCTGCTGAAGAGCTGCCGTCCGGTCAAATGACCGGAATCTGCTGCTGAATTCTCTAAAACAGCCTGGAGGGGGGAACTTTAGCCAGTCAAAATCTTAAAATTAAACATTACTATGATGACTTATGTTAAAGAAGTAACAGATCCTAATAATTACTCCCACCACAAGAACCTAATGGCCTCTATGAAGTTTGCCTTTGCTCTTTGATAAGAGATAATCTCTTCAATCCATCCACAGGACACAAACTCTACACATGTTTTTGCAGTGTAGACATGCAGGTGTGTGGCACGGCTTCCTCCATGCAGTGAACACAGACACTAGCAGGTGTGTGGCACGGCTTCCTTCATGCAGTGAACACACACACACACACACACACACACACAGACACTAGCAGGTGTGTGGCACGGCTTCCTTCATGCAGTGAACACACACACAGACACTAGCAGGTGTGTGACACAGCTTCCCCCATGCAGTGAACACACACACACACACACACACACTAGCAAGGTGTGTGACACAGCTTCCTCCATGCAGGGAACTCTGACAATATTAACCTGTATTAAAGTCAGACCTCAGGATCCCTGCTGATGCCCCCAGCTCCTCTTTTACCAGGCAAGATAAGCTCTACAGTATGCAGTTTCCTAATCAGATGGTACTTATCCTTTACAGGACGATGGTCTTACCTTAAATGTAAATCTTCAGAGAACTTCAGGCAGGCGTAGATGAATTCCTTGATCTGACTGTAAACTTTAGGCACAAATTCAGAGAAGGGGAACTTCCTGGGGAACGGTTGCTGTCAAAGGAAGGATAGAGAAATTTTAGGATAAGGGTAGCATGCTGCTGGTTGGGGATGAAGGAAGTGGCAATCCCCAATTTCAGAAGGTCCAACAACCACTCTCTAAACCAGTTTTAGGAAATAAAAAATAAACAAGACATCTAGAAAATAAAAAACACTAATATCCCTCTCGTGTGGCTAACTGTCACACACGAGCTGTGAATAATGGCAACCGAATTCACTACTGAAATGTCAAGCTCTATTTGGCGACCATGAAAATGGCGAGATCATGTTGGCTGCATCAAAAGGGCGACATTCTGATGTTGCATACTTAAAGGGATAGTAACCCCCCCCGGACAACGTGACGCCAAATGCGAGGAATCATGGAAACATACTTAACTCCCTTATTCCTATCTCTCAAACCTTTATGGTTTGAGAGATGTAAGACAAGAAAGACCTCCGCTCCCTCCCCCTTCTCATACGTCCGCTGTATAGCGGATGTCATGAGATCCTGCTTCCGTGACCAGACGGAGGCTCTGCAGGAGCGCTGTCATCTAGATAGCTCCGTAGTATTACTTCATCGGTATGGTCTAAAACGTGTGTCTGGCTTGCAAGCACATGTTGTAGACCATTCCGATGAAGTAATTATATGGAGACATCTAGATGTCAGTGCTCCTGCAGAACCGCCAAAAGTCGGCCGACCGGATTCTGCCTCTGACAGCTTTACAGCTCGTCAGGCAGAAAGGGGAGGGAGCAGAGGGAATAAGGGAGTTAAAGGGATAGTAATACTTGAAAATAAGTTGATTTTATTTTGTAGCCCTTAAAAAAACATGAAAAATGATATAAGTCTTATCTCCCAAACCTTTATGGTTTGGGAGATATTCAAAAGTAAAGTTACTCCACCCCTCAGATTTGGAATCCGGTCACTTGACCGGTTGTGCCTCTCCAGAAGTGCTGAGATCATGATCTTTAAAAAGAATTTCTTAATTGGAATTGTCTACAAAGTGTGCTTTCAAGCCAGGCACACTTTGTAGACCGTTCCAATGAAGAAGTTCTTTTCAAAGATCGTGATCTCGGCACTGCTAAAGAGCTGCCTGTTGCTCTGTGGACTGAATTCCAAATCTGTCCACTAGATGGCAGACTTGGCTGAAACAGCCAGGAAAAGAGAACTTTTCTTTATTATACATGTGAATATCTCCAAAACCATAAAGGTTTGGGAGATAAGACTTATATCATTTTTCATGTTTTTTTAAGGGCTACAAAATAAAATCAACTTATTTTCAAGTATTACTATCCCTTTAAGTATGATTGCATGATTCCTCGCATCTGGCGGGGGGTTACTATCCCTTTAAGGGTCGACCTGCTCCTATGATGTGTAAAAGCGCATTCTAAGGCAGCTGTGTAATCAGTACTGCCTGGTGTTTATCTGTATTGACACTAAGTATTTCAATGCCATGTACTCTGATATCCCTCACTCTATAAAATCCCATTCTAACGTTTAGTCAGTAGAGATTTGTAGCCTATTTGGGTGCGTGTCTCTACTGACTAAACAGCTAGCTTAGAATGCGGTTTTAAACAGTGCTTATAGTGAGAGATTCTGGGAAAATCTCGCTACACTATCACATTGAAAATACACCAAAACTCTTGACGTGATCTCTAGCAACAGAACAGAACAAAATAGGAACTTGTGTAAAGAGGCCTACAACTGCAGCAGTAACATGTCTGACAATACAATGCGCAAGGTTGTAGCAGTAAATGCTGCAGCAATAACTAGCACTGCTCCTTAAAGGGACAGCAATGTTTCACAATAAAAGCAGCTCCAATGAATATTCACAGTATTTGGGCCATGGAGAGTGTTATGTCAATTCTGTCAGAGTTGTAGTACAAGAGTAATTGAATTATAAAGTATTCCCCTCCCGCCCCTTTTACTGATGTAACACTGCTCACCTCAGAGCAGCAAGACTGTCCGGATGGATCACAGAGAGGGACAATCTTCATGCATCATAAGGAAAAAACTGTCAAGGGGGGCAGGGTTTTCCTTATGATCACAGTAAGAAGATTGTCCCTTGCTGTGAGCTGTCCGGTCAAGAGAACAGATTCCTCATCTGAGGGGAGGTGTCTTACACTAGGTAAAAGGGGTGGGAGGGGGATACTTTATCATTCAATTACTCTTGTACTACAACTCTGACAGTATTGAATTAACACTCTCCATGGCCCAAATACTATGAAGATTAATTGGAGCTGCTTTTATTATGAAACATTACTATCACTTTAAGGAGCAGTGCTAGTTACTGCTACAGCCTTGCGCATTGCTTACCTCTCTGGCACGCAAAGGGTTAAAAAAATTGTATTGGCCAATAAAAGTGAAAGGTTTACCTTTTTTTTTTTTTTTTTTTTTTTAAGACTTATCTTTCCAACCCCTCTCCTCAGTGGGAGCTTCTACCTTGACATGATTTTCTGGAAAGGTGAGTAACAAATTATGGAGTGTTATCGGACCAAGTCAGAGATCCGATACCTCCCATTAATAACTGAAAAATCTGAAACCAGTAACCTGCGCGGAGAACAAAACTCTCAAGTAATTGGCAGTTTAAATTGCTACATTTAATGAGGTTAGAAGCTGTGTAGATAACAGGTCCACTTTATCACTTACCATTCCATTTGTGTACTGAAGGGAACATATAATTGTGGATCACACAAGTGTTATTTTCCTAACCCTATTAGGTGAAATATGGAAACAGGTAAAAAAAATCTTCTAGACTTCAACTGCAGCTACATCAAATGACACACTTGTGAGAAAGTCTCACTACATGATCAGACAGGGCTTAAGGGGGAACATTCACATGTTAAAAAGTTCTGTCTACTGTCTTAATGGAGCCCAACAACATTACCAGTGCTATTTTTTTAAATTTAACCTACCTAGTATTTAAAGGAATAGTAATACTTCGTTTTATCTTTATTTTATTTTGTAGGCATTAAAAAAACATGAAGAATGATATAAGTCTTATCTCTCAAACCTTTATGGTTTGAGAGATATTCACAAGCAAAGTTTCCCCTCCCGCCCCTTTTATCTAGTGTAAGCCATCTCTTCTCAGATGTGGAATGCAGTCCATAGACCAGACAGATAACAGAAGGGAACAATCTTCTTCCTATGAGAACAATGAAGGCCCTGCCCCCCTTGACAAGTTTTTCAGGTTTTCCCTTATCTTAATTGAAGATTGTCCCTCTCTGCAGTCTACCTGGGCACCTCCCTTCTGCTCTGGCTGAACAGTGTTACATCAGTAAAAGGGGAGGGAGGGGGATACTTTGTCATTCAATTACTCTTGAACTACAACTCTGACAGAATTGAAATAACGCTCTCCAAAGTCCAAATACTATGATGATTAATTAGAGCTGCTTTTATTATGAAACATTACTATCCCTTTAAGATATGGAGATTTAAAATGTGGTACTCCCGTGTTCCGAGGTACCCTGTATGCGCGGCACAAAGCTGCAGGACTTCCCACCTCTCGTGAGCTTGCAACCTCAGCAGCATGCTAAATGGAGCTTGCTGTAACGTTAGCCCACAGAAATACAACTACGATCGGAAGCGTGATCGCTCTCTCCCTGGGGTAGCTAGCAGGGAGGTGGGAAGTCCTGCTCCATTGTATCGCACATACAGGGTGCTGCAGAACCCGGAAGTGCCACATTTCAAAGCTCCATATCTTAAATACGGGGTAGGGTAAATAAAAAAAAAATACCACTGGTAATGTAGTTGGGCTCCATTAAGACAACAGACAAAACTATTTAACATGTGAATGTTCCCCTTTAATGTTAGCAGAAGCTGAAGATAGTTTCCCTGCGTTTTGTGACTTCTAGTGCAGGTATATGTGATATTCAGCTGGGAAAACTCACATTTTCCTCATTTGAAATAGATTCAAAAAATAAAATGGCTGCCCTCAGAACTGAAGCTTTAATAACTTATTTGACCCCTTATCAACCAGTCACTGTTTTGTTTTCCCCTTAACGACTGGTAACCGCCCTGGCACATCATGTGCTTACAGTGCTCCTGCAGGAGTGGTGTAAGCACAAACGGGGTCTGAAATCAACCACTCCAAGAAGGAAGCGGTCTCGCTCAGACCCCTGTTGGCGTCCTGTACACATCCCGGGTCACATGTGCTGGCGCATCAAATAAATCGGTCCTTGAGGGATGGTCACGTAAATGGGTTAAATGATAAAGGCAGAAGGCAGTTCCTGAATAAAACGAATACTAGTCCTCGGTGGTTATGTAATAATAGCAGGAAAAAAACATGGTTGACTTTATAGAATATATCCCTTTAACGCCTTGAGCACAAGTGACGTGTCAGTCACTGCTGTTCTTGCCTACAGGACCGGTGATGGTCCTGGCATGTCAAGTATCAGGGGAGGGCTGGCAAAATACGGCCCAGGGGGCAAATACAATTAAGTGGCCCATATCTACTATCATCCAAGCCCATTGTCCCAGCCCACCCCTGTTTCCTTAATTTTAAAATTGTCCTTAATGCTGTGAATTAAAGCAAGTGATACCACAGAGCTTACTGTTGAAATGGGGCTACGTTAATGGTACTACAGTGCTTACAATTTAACCCTGCGAGTGTCAGAGGGGTACACAACACATTGCTTTTTCAATGCATTGTGTACCCCTCTGGCACTCAAAGGGTTAAGTAAAGATAGAATAGTGATGCCTTAGAGCTTGCAAGGGAAATGGATTATGCTACTAGTGCAGCTCTGTTTGGATTGTAGCTCTGCTGTATCACTTGTATATAGATTAATTTCATAAGTTCTGTGGTATCACTAGTGTAGATCCATTTACAGCAGCAAGTGGGAGATTGAGTGAGGCACCGGCCCACCAGCCCAGACACATGGCCAGCCCAGGGGGCAATTGCCCCCCAGGCCAGCCCTCCCCTGTCAAGTATTTTTTACTTGCATCTCTCCTAAGGGAACGCTGTGAGTAGTAGCGGGGGTCTGAAATTGACGGCTCCAAGACCAGACTGGTCACTATCAGACCCCCTGTTCAAAGTACAAGCACACGTGATCGGTCATGTGTGCCGGCGTGCTGAAGTCATCAATCTGGCCCTTAAAGGGAAATCAACCCCAGGACTGCTTGTCCGTAAGGGGTTAAAGAAAACTGTTCACCTCTAAAATGTTGCACAAAAGAGTGTCAGCATCTAAATGGTGCATTCACCATGTTGCAGTGATGAAAAGGGTGACATGAGAATCTCACACGCCTTAAAAAGCACGAGATTCTCATGCCACTGCCTTACACATCTCTGCACCCCGCATCCATAATATCTTTTAGTTCCCTGCATACCTTATCCGTTCATTCAACCCACGAGGGGCAACAGGAGGCCCTCCAGCTTGTCTCAAGCATGATAAATAAGGCCGTATGTTTCTGCTCCCTTAATGAGAATTTAAATCAATGGCACAGTTTAACCCTTTGTGTGCCATACCGCCAGAGTTCACTTTGAAAATGCTGCAACTGTAGTGAGTCTTCCACCAGCCAACTGGCATGATTGCACACAAAGGGTTAAAGCTGTGCCATTGATTTACATTCTATTAAGGGGAGCAGAAACATACGGCCTTATTTATCATGCTTCTGAAGAGCTGGAGAGCCTCCCGTTGCCACTCGCAGACTGAATGAGCGTTTAAGGTATGCAGGGAAGTAAGAGATATTATGGGTGCTGGTTGCAGCGATGGTTAAGGCAGTGACATTAGAGATTCTCATGTCGCCCTTTTCATCATGGCGACATGGTAAATGCGCCACTGAGTTGCTCGCACTTTTCTGTGCAACATTTTAAAAGGATACCAAAAAAAACCATATTGTAAAATGCAAGTTATTATGTTAGTTACTGTTTACAAGAGCAAGCAATAATCACAGATATATATTTAAAAGTATCTAAACCATGATACAGGTCAAAATATTTGAATCTGCACGTTTTAACCTTTGTCTATTGCCCTTGTTTTTGTTGATCCAGGGGAAGGCAAAAAAACAAAACTCCCAAGGATTGCTTTGCAATGTGATAGATACTTCTCTGGCACTAAAGGTAGTAAAAGCTATTTCCAATTACACCCCAAGTAGCGAATCAAAAGTCTCCCTGGAGCAACATCCGATCTGCACTGAAAAATTTACTAATTATCTATATCGTTCTGAGATAAAAATATCCAATACTTTTTTGTTGAAACCAGCTACATTATCTACGACCACCACCTCTCTAGGAAAGGAGTTCCGCATCCCTACTGCCCTTAGTTGAAAAAAACCCTGCCTTTGTGTAAGTCAGAAGTGCCTTTCCTCTAGCCATAAAGGATGCTCCCTTTTTATGGAATCATATCAACCCTTTGACATTTTTCTCTAACTTTAACAAACCTAAATTAACTAGATTTTCTTTTCTTAGCTACAATATTTTACCCCTTTTATCAGTTTAGTTGCACATATGTATTTTCCTCTTCATTAATATAATTTTTAAAAACAGATGCCAAAAACTGTACTTTAAACTTCAGAAGAAGCCTAAAAGGGATATTAATACTTCGTTTTACCTTTATTTTATTTTGTAGGCATTAAAAAAACATGAAGAACGATATAAGTCTTATCTCTCAAACCTTTATGGTTTGAGAGATATTGACAAGCAAAGTTCCCCCTCCTAACCCTTTTACCTAGTGTAAGACATCTCTTCTCAGATGTGGAATCCAGTCCATAGACCAGACAGATAACAGAAGGGGACAATCTTCTTCCTATGAGAACAATGAAAGCCCTGCCCCCCTTGACAGGTTTTTCAGGTTTTTCCCTTATCTTAATTGAAGATTGTCCCTCTCTGCAGTCTACCTGGGCACCTCCCTTCTGCTCTGGCTGAGCAGTGTTACATCAGTAAAAGGGGCGGGAGGGGGATACTTTGTCACTGAATTACTCTTGAACTACAACTCTGACAGAAATGAAATAACACTCTCCAAGGTCCAAATACTATGATGATTAATTAGAGCTGCTTTTATTATGAAACATTACTATCCCTTTAACAAGGGTTTATGTAGAGGAAGAATTATATTCACATCCCATATCTAAGTCCATTTTTATACATGATCGTGCCCTATTGGCTCATGCAGCAACTGACTGACACTGCACACTTATTTGGTCTATTGTCTATCAGGATTCCCCAAGTAGTATCCTATTTAGTATGTATGTATCATACTTGCTTCTGCAACCCAAATGCATAACCTTATATTTATCTATATTAAATCTCATCTAAAACTTCTCCACTTGTACACTCTGTTTATTTAAATGTTTCTGTAGAGGTAAAAACAAAACAAAACAAAAAAAACTCCTGCTCTTTATGCATTTTCATAAATATTTTAGTGCCATCAGCACAACTGAGACATTACCTTCCCACTTCCGATCATCAATAAACAAATTAAAACTCCACTTACAACTTTAAACCATTTACAAGAACACTCTGCATTCTCTGAATTAACCAGTTCTTTATCAGTGCACAGATGCCACCTTCCAAGCCGAAGCCTTTTAATTTATGCAGTACCATATTGTAGGGCACAGTATCAAAAGCTTGTGAATGAATTAATGAATATGTTTATATATTTATATAGCGCCACTAGTGTACGCAGCTCTATACAATTGAAGGGTTTAGACAATACAGGGATTACAAGGGCTTTGCTAAGAGAAACACTGGATGTGAGGTCTCTGCCCAAAAGCTTACAATCTAAAGTGGTAGTGGGAGACATACAGTGTACATAAGGGTCAACTGCTGAATACAGTGCTGGAGTACTGGTTAGGATAGGGGACATAAAGTAAATAATTTATAAAGAGACTTAGTCGTACAAAAGTATTCTACCTGGAAGGATACATTGACATTGTTTCACATTTTCAATTATGCCCTGGGTACTCATTTTACCTACCTCTAAAGTGTGAAAGGCAGAGCTGACCCTCGGGGACTAGAACCCAAGACGTTGATGTTTGTACAGATTATGCAGCTGGTGCATTAACCCGCTGAGTTAGCCCTTTGAGTGCCAGAGTGGTACGCAAGCCATTGCAAAGCAATGTGCCGAGTACTCACGTGACACTCGCAGGGTTAACCCTTTGAGTGCCAGAGTGGTACGCAACGCATTACAAAGCAACGCATTGCGTACCACTCTGGCTCTCAAAGGGCTAACCAGCTGAGCTAAGATTTCTTTGCCTCCACACAGTCATGAGATATACTATTATGTAATATGCAGTAGTAAGGAAGAAGTGTAATATTCCCCATACCTACTGAAAAATAGCGGATAACTTACATTCTATCAAGGTACGGTAACACCTATCTATATGTGAATGTTTCAACATGTGCTTTCAAATCATAGCAAGCTCAAAGATAGTTTAACCCCATGAATGCTACAGTAAGATTAAATGAACGAGTTAGAGTGAATTACAACACACAGGACAAGTGATAATTGATTGCACATTGAGGGCCCTATGTTACCTTTTCTAAATCCGGGTCCTGGAAGGGGAACTGTCCGATAATCTTGCAGTAAGTGTCCTCGTCGCCCACCGGGATGGGGCTGTAGTTATCCGCGTCTAGTATGTTTCTGGATGAAATCAAGGGAAAGGTGAATACCACAAACAAGGTAATAACATTGTTTATTGCTTAAAGGGTCAGTAATGTCCCATAAAAAAATCTTGTTTTGTACAAGTTAAAAAAATAAATTATGTGGCACAAATCATATCTCTCAAACCGCTATGGTTTGAGAGATATTCGCATTGAAAGTTCCCCCCTCCCTCCCCTTGTAAAGCTGACAGCAGGAGATTTGAGTCATGCGACTGGAAAAAATTGCATTATTTAAAGGGATAGTAATACTTAAAATGTAAAAAAAAATATGTTGTAGGGTTTATCCCCCTTAGTAACACAAGAGTACTCCCACTGCTGAGAGATATTTCATTCAAAAGTTATTAATTTTCAAAGATGAATTTTTTAGGTGCAATATCACAGTGGCCTGAAATTGTACAGTGGCGCTGTTGCTACACCATCCTATGGAGATTTATGGTCCTGGGACCCAAGCTGTCCATCGGATCGTGTAGCAACAGCGCCACTGTACAATTTCAGGCCACTGATATTGCACCTAAAAAATTCAACTTTGAAAATTAATAACTTTTGAAAGAAACACCTTTCAGCAGTGGGAGTACTCTTGTTTTACTCAGGGGGATAAACCCTACAACATATTTTTTTTTTTTTACATTTTAAGTATTACTATCCCTTTAAAAATAACTACTTCATTGGAATAGTTTGCCTGGTTTGCAGGCACATTTTCTAGACCTTTCCAATGAAGTAATTATTTTTTAACAACTCAATTTCAGCTCTGCTGCAGAGGCGCCGGCTGGTCCCCGGACCGCGATCTCCTGCCGTCAGCACAGTGCTGACGGCAGGAGAAAGGGAGGGGGGAACATTCAATGCGAATATCTCTCAAACCATAGCGGTCTGAGCGATGGGATTTGCTGCAAATTATTTGGTTTTTTAACCTCTACAAAACAGTTTTTTTATGGGGCGTTAGTGTCCCTTTAAGAGGAGGGTTTTGGGGAGAGTCGCTATTGTCAGCCACTCTCCAAAATCTCTCTAGATCAGAAAAATAATAAAAATGAACCATTACCACTTCTTAAAATTAGCACTGTCTCTTTGTAACAAATGGGGACTTTGAAAAAGGGATAAAAACACCTTCATTTCTATAAGCCAATTTTTATTTCAATCATTAGTTTGAGATCATTAGCTTTATTTGTCATTTTGAAGAACTGTCATAAGCTTCCACTTAAGTTACTATGGACAGAACATTCTAATGACCCTTATGAACTTTGACCTTCAGTCTTTGTTTAAGGGATTGCGTTTTCAATCAGTCCTGGACATCATATCCATTGAGGTGGACATTACAGTTTCTGGCAATTTTTCCAGACTGTACAATGTAATCTGAAGCAATGTTTTCCACAACCCTCTGGTTCTTAAAAGGTTAAAGTGGAACTACCATGTCACAAAATCTTTAGCTTCACCAAGTCCCCTTCTGGCGACTAGCTGCTTAGTAGCGCTAGAATTATTACCTGATTTAATAGTAGAGATGCACCGGTACCATTTTATTTTAAGACCGAGTACGAGTACCGATACTTTTTTCAAGTACTCACCGATACCAATTACCGATACTTTTTTTGCGGTCATTTGCCAGTTTTCCAAGTACCTATATGCTTTAGGTACTTGGGAAAACTGGCAAATGACCGCAAAAAAAAGTATCGGTAATTGGTATCGGTGAGTACTTGAAATATATACACACACACACACATATACATACACACACACACACACACACACACACACACACACACACACACACACACACATACACACCACCTCTTGATTCTCCCCTTTTGACTCTTTCTCCTCCCCACATTTTGCTTCATTCTCCCCCACTTGAGTCCCCTTCTTTTGCCTTAGATTTTTCTCTCCCTTTCCCCCTTCCTTCTCCTTGACTCTTGATCCCACCCTTTTGCCTCTCTCTCTCCTGATCCCCCCCCCTTTTGACTCTTCTTGGCCCCCCTCCTTTTGTCTCCTGATCCTTCCTCCCTTTGCCTCTTTTTATCCCTCTTGACCCCCCTCTCTGCCTCTTCCACCACCCGCTGCCCCATCTTGCCTCCCTTACCCTCCTCTGCCGGGTGCTCGTTGTTCTCTCGCGAGCCCCGGCAGAGGTCAGCGTCGGAGCATTGCCATGGTAACCCGCGGCAATGCTCCAACGCTGATGGAGAAAGAGAGGTGACCGGGGAGCATTGTGAGCAGCTCCCCGGGCTCCCTCTCTGCAGCACCGACCCTGACACAGGGTATCAGTGCTGGCATCTGCCGCATTTGCACGAGTACAAGTACACGCGCAAATGCTGGTATCGGCACCGATACCAGTATCGGTGCAACCCTATTTAATAGATACATACTTTATTCCCCAGCTGTCAGTAGCATGGAGCGCGGACATCTTGCCAGAATGACGTCCACGCACCTACCCTGTCAGCCCCAGCCGGGTCTAGGAAGAGTTGCTAGGAGCCATTTGGCTCCGGCTGGGACTGACAGCGCAGGTGCACGGATGTCATTCTGGCAAGACGTCCGCTTTCCACTTTAAGATTGCCATGTGCAGCGAGCATTGTTTGAGCTCCTAAGGTTTTGCTAGCAACTGTCATGTCTGCCTCCATGGATATAACATCCAGAAGTGACTGAAGAGGTTCTCTTCAACAAATGCAAAATTCATGAGGGCCATTAGAAGTTACTGGACATAGCAAGGTACTGGGGCTTTTATTAGGATGGGTTAGTTGACCTTTAAGCATGTTAGGCAATACTGGACGGCAAGCCAACCACCTGCCACTCCCTACGAGCCCAGAAATGAACATTCTTCACTGCTCTCCCTCACCCCTGCCACTCCCTGCTAGCATTCTTCACTGTTCTCCCTCTCCCACCTGCCACTCCCTGCTAGCCAGATACTAACATTCTTCACTGCTCTCCCTCCCCCCTGCCACTCCCTGCTAGCATTCTTCACTGCTCTACCTCTCCCACCTGCCACTCCCTGCTAGCCAGATACTAACATTCCACACTGCTCTCCCCCTACATTCCACTCCCTACCAGCCAGATACTAACATTCCACACTGCTCTCCCCCTACATTTCACTCCCTACCAGCCAGATACTAACATTCCACACTGCTCTTCCCCTACATTCCACTCCCTACCAGCCAGATACTAACATTCCTCACTGCTCTCCCCCCTACATTCCACTCCCTACCAGCCAGATACTAACATTCCACACTGCTTTTCCTCCTAGCTGCCACACCCTACCAGGCAGATACTAACATTGCATACCACTCTCCCTCCCAACTGCCATTCCCTGCACCGACTCATTTGAATAAATTGAAAATACATAAAGCTAAATACCCCAGAAACTAATTGTTTTAAATAAAAAGGTTACAGTGTTTTGAAAGGGCTTTCAAAACAACCTATGTGATAATTCTAATTTAAAGAGATGGTTTCTCTCTATTTTGATATTCTACAAGTGCATAATTGTATATACTCTTTTTTTTTTTTTTTTTTAATTTCCTTAACAGTGAGCTCCATGGATCTCCGTTACCAGAGAGCTTTGTGGTCAGTCGACCATCAAAGCAGGGTAGTGATACAGGTAAAACAGAGTCCTCTGCATCACTAAACCTGCTCTCCAAGTGCCGGACAGCAAACAGATCCCAGAGTTCACGGTCAGCGACAAAGAAAAAGTACAAATAATAAAGTACAGGTAATGCGACTTAGTATGCACTTGCATTGTTAAGACAAAATATAGGGTTACGACCTAAAGCATGAATATTTTGGAGGCTATGTTCAGTGCAACAGAGACACTGTTTCGAGAAGCAGTGAATTATCTCACCTGAAAACCAAGGCCCATTTCTTCAGAAGGATCTCACTGTACTGGTCTCTGATTTCCAGCAGCATATCAAAGAGTTGGTTCACCGGGAACCCATAACCCTGAGGACGAGACAGTGGGCAGCATGTTATAGGGAGGAGAGGGGGTAGGGCAAATCTAGGAGAATATGGAGAAGGGGATCAAACATGGTTGGGATAAATATATCCCTCCAAGTGTCATTGGATTAAAAATCCCATCAACCTCCAATGGACGTCTCAGCATGATGGGGTCTGTAGTACAACAAAAATTGGAGGGCTACAATTTTTTGAAAGACGAGGAGGCTCAGAGTCAGCCCTGGAGGTTCTTACCTGCAGTGTGTCAGCAAACTGGACGATGAGGTTCTTCAGATCTAACACCAAATTGGGATCGGAGCAATAGGACTAGAAGACAAAACACAAATCATTTAATATCACTCAATATGGACAACTGACCAGAGCTGTCCAAAGGATGGTGTAACAATAGCGCCACTGTACAATTTCAGGCCACTGTGATATTGCACCTAAAAAATTCAACTTTGAGCTGTAATAACTTTTGAATGAAACACCTTTCAGCAGTGGGAGTTCCCTTGTTTTTCTCAGGGGAATAAACCCTACAACATATTTTTTTTACATTTTAAGTATTACTATCCCTTTAAAGGAGAAGGAAAACCTTCAAGGCAAGGTACTGAACACCCGACTGGCCTTTCTAAGAGTTAACAACACAAATAACAGTTCCAAACGCTTGTGTGATGATTTTTACCCATTTCCAATAGTAGACACAAAAGGATTTCACTTACTGAATGAGTCCTGAGGGCGGCCATCGTTTTGGACAAGGCCAGCTCCCACAGTTCATCTATGTAGGCTCTATTGACCAGTCCAAACGTTGTATGTAAGATGTGATCTTCCACCACAAAAAAACTGGGAAACAGAAAGAAAAATGGTAAAAATCCAAGACGCTTGTAACTCCAAACAGATTTACGACAGCCCTAAAACATGATAAATGTGCTAATTCCTACGAATATGCAGGAAACCAGACACCACATCGTGTTCTCTGTTGGTTTACACCAGTATATAGCATGATACAAACTGGATGTCTCATCTGCTGGGCTGCAGCATACTAACCTGCACTGAGGACTATCGGTCGCTGCTCAGATCTTTAAAGTGGAACTACCATGTCACAAAATGTTTCGCTTAACTAAGTCCCCTTCTGGTGACTAGCTGCTTAGTAGCGCTAGTCGCCAGAATTATTACCTGATTTAATAGATATATGCTTTATTCCCCAGCTGTCAGTAGCGTGGAGATCTTGCCAGAATGATGTCCGCGCCTGCGCTGTCAGTCCTTTTTGGAGCCGGACGGCTCCTAGCAGCGCCTTCTAGACCCATCTGGGACTGACAGTGCAGGAGCGCGGATGTCATTCTGGCAAGATGTCCGCACTCCGACCTACTGACAGCTGGGGAATAAAGCAGATATCTATTAAATCAGGTAATAATTCTGGTGACTAGTTCTACTAAGCATCTAGTCATCAGAAGGGGACTTAGTTAATCTAAACATTTTGTGACATGGTAGTTCCGCGTTAACACAAGCAATTCTGGAAGATGAAATGCTATTCGCATCCTCGAGTGACTGCTCAAAGAACGTGGCCACTGGCCAATAAAATAATAATGCCCATGTGGGCTGCCCTTGTGACACACCTCCTCCACTCCTCACATCATGAGTTCTAATCACATGGGATAATGCAAGACTCGGGCTTTGCATGTGCTAAAACCAAGTGCAGACACGTCGTCTGGATGAAGCAAGTATAAGGGATCTTCCTGCTTTTGCACAGGCCATAATCATTTATGCGAATGAGCTAATGGTGAAAAAAAAAAAAAAAAAAAAAAAAAAAAAAAAAAAAAGCAGAGATTCCAAAAACACACACTGTCTGGACCCACTACGAAGACAGTCTGAGACCCATTGTCTAGAGTTAGTGGGGTAGATACGAACACAAGATATAAATAACATTAATATCGAAGTATTTTTCCAGGAAGGCTACAATGAGATTGTCTCGTTTTCAAGCATGTCCTGGGGGTATAGATATTATCACCCAATTTAATGGTACTCATTTTATCTACCTCAGAAGGATGAAAGACTGAGTTGACCCTGCTGGGACTAGAACCTGTGACCTTGCGGTTGCCTTAACCAACTGAGCCATCTCACCAGCTTTAAAGGGATAGTAATACTTCATTTTATCTTTATTTTGTTTTGTAGGCATTAAAAAAACATGAAGAACGATATAAGTCTTATATCTTAAACCTTTATGGTTTGAGAGATATTCACAAGCAAAGTATCCCCCCTCCTCTCCAGCCAGATCAGAAGGGAGGTGCCCAGGTAGACTGCAGAGAGGGACAATCTTCAATTAAGATAAGGGAAAAACCTGAAAAACTTGTCAAGGGGGGCAGGGCTTTCATTGTTCTCATAGGAAGAAGATTGTCCCCTGCTGTTATCTGTCAGGTCTATGGACTGCATTCCACATCTGAGAAGAGATGACTTACACTAGGTAAAAGGGACGGGAGGGGAAACTTTGCTTGTGAATATCTCTCAAAGCATAAAGGTTTGAGAGATAAGACTTATATCGTTCTTCATGTTTTTTTAATGCCTACAAAATAAAATAAAGATAAAAGGAAGTATTACTATCCCTTTAAGTGAAGAGGAACTCAAAAATGGGGACAGTGGATTCAGTTTTACTGGGGTAAGGAGACAGGAGGAGCAGAGAAGGTTCCTCATACAGGGGTGACCTTCACTCTGCCCATATGAAGACCTGAATAAGTGAGTTATTCAAGTGATAGTATTGCGAGACATAGAAAAATATATATTGCAGGGTTTATCTTGCCAAGTAAAACAAAGGTGTCCTCCACAGCTAAAAGACATTTCATTCAAAATGTAATGTAGCTCACACGTGCATTTTGTGGGGCGCGGCATTTCTATTGCTTGTTGCTGCTGTTGCTACAGAAGTGTACGGACAGTGATGGTCAGTGACAATACCACAAGATACTGCAGCAACAGTCCCACTGTCTTTCCACAGAGGCAGTGCACCCAAAAAATGAGAGTGTAGAAGCAATAACTTTTGAATAAAACATCACTCTGTAGTACTAGTACCATTGCTTTACTCTGCAAGACAAACAGTGCAAAATATATTTTTCCATATTAAACAATACTATGCCTTTCATAAAAACAACAGCTCCAATTAATCTTCATAGTATTTGGGTCATGGAGAGTGTTATTTCATTACTGTCAGAGTTGTAGTTCAAGAGTAATTGAATGATAAAGTATCCCCCTCCTGTCCCTTTTACCTAGTGTACGTAACCTCCCCTCAGATGTGGAATCTGGTCTCTTGATCGGACAGGTCACAGCGAGGGACAATCTTCTTACTGTGATCATAAGGAAAACCCTGCCCCCCTTGACAGGTTTTTCAGATTTTTTCCTTACGATCACTGAAGATTGTCCCTCTCTGTGATCCATCGGGACAGTCTTGCTGCTCTGAGGTGAGCAGTGTTACACTAGGTAAAAGGGGCGGGAGGGGGACACTTTCAATTACTCTTGAACTACAACTCTAACAGTACTGAAATAACACTCTCCAAGGCCCATATACTAAGAAGATTAATTGCAGCTGCTTTTATTGTGAAATATTACTATCCCTTTAACTCTGGAAGGACCATGGGTGTATGCAACGCATTGCTTTACCATGCATTGTGCACCTCTCTGCTCCTTAAAGTTTTAAGCTACTAAAGAGCCATAATGGGCCTGATGTGAAAAAAAGATGAGCAATTATAGGCTTAACCATCTGCACCATGGAGGGGGAATTCCTAAAATTCATACCAACTTAAATGGCGGTTTTACCACCTTGCATGATGGACAGGTCTCCAACACATTGTGAAGCGTTCAAGGGGGTTTAAAACAAAGATTTCAATCAAAGCAAATCTAAAACTGTCCCCTACGGTGCAGTTGGTTTGCCTCAAAAGTGCTCTGCGTTTCTTTGATACTACGGCAGTCTTTGTTGCATTTACAAAGGAGACGTGCAATTCTTCTGCTGTAACAGTTACGCGCCCTTTAACCCTCCCCTGCAGGTGAGCAATGAATGGGGAAGATAGGAAAATTGGGCGGGTGCATGAGACATCAGTCTGACATGATTGGCTGACACTCAGTTGCAGCCCACAGGGATTGGGTGTTGATACACTAGAATGATTCCATTTCTAGTGAATAAGTACTAATAAGTAATGTCTGAGACATGGACAAGCTGTGCTATGACCTTTCACACCTGACTGGTGGTGTTTCTAAATTCTGGACATTGATGGAAACATTGGGGAAATCAAGATATCTGAAAGTATTTGGTTTGCCTTTTTTTTTTTTTTTTTTTTTTTTTTTATATAAGGTACAATTTTGGAGCAAACCAACTGCATTGTTGGAGATAAACATTCCCAATGTCCCTACTGATTTAATTCTGGTGCTTAAAGGGATAGTAGATCTCCAAGTCTTCTTTATAGTAAATGTAACACAATGCTCTATTTTTACTTACTTTTCTGCAGTTCAAAATATTAAATGTAGAAGGATCCCCTTCCCACCCCTTCTGGCCTCCTCCCATTGAATCCGCAGTCTTGTCCTGGGACCAGACGGATGCATCGAGGGACAAACTTCAGTTAGTAAATATAAGTAAATCCCTGTACCACTTGATGAAGGAGAGCAGGATTTTCCTTCTGCTTACTGAAGATTGTCCATCGATGCATCCATCCGGACCGGACAGCAGATTCAGAGAGATGCTGCCAGAAGGGGCGGGCAGAGGATCTTTCTCCACTTAACCTCTTAAGGACCACTGCTGTACCAGGACCGTTACGGCAGTCAGGCACTTAATGACCAGTGACGGCCCTGGTACGTCATGGAGTTCAGGGCACACCGCTCCGGAAGCCCTGAACCGGAATTGCAAAAAAAAGCCCCATGGTCCTCAAGTGCAGGCAGAGTGTGCGCGTGCCAGTCCTTAAGGGGTTAATATCTTTTGAACTACATAAAAGTAAGTAGGTAAACCTAGCGCAATGTGTTAAATCCTATATAATAACTCTCTAAACTGTTTGTCAGAAGCCATCATGCGCAGTAGAGAAGGCTGCACGCGCTGCAGTCATGCGCACTACAGACTGCCCGCACCGCGGCTTATTCAGACCGTAAATCTTGACTACAGTCTGAATTTGGAGCACCCCACTCCGTATCAGCCGCGGTGCGGGCAGTCTCTACTGTGTATGACTGCACCACAGCAATCTACTTTATTGCTAACATTGCTATCCCTTTAACCCCCGGAATGCTAGGAAGGTCTGTACTCCTTGCAAAGCAAGACATGTAGACCTGCGTAGCATTTAATTAGTTAAAAGCCCCACTGAAATCAATGGGAATTTTAAATTCTTCCAGGAGCGAAGTTGGTTTGTTCCAGAACTGCACCTCGTTAGTGTCCAGTCACCCCTGAGGCCCCCGCAGTCCACCCAGCAAGGGGTGAAATCTAGCAAATGTCCGCAGAGGACAGAATAACTTACCCCACTATCTGGTGAAAGTACTTGCGGTAACCGTCTAACGTTTCATGCTGAAAGAGGAAAGATGTTTTAGAAACAAACAGTAACAATCAGGTCTCGTTAAAGCAGAACTACCAGCCAATAGAAAGTCAACCCCAATCATTAGGTATATGGCGACTAGCTTCTTAATACTGTTATTATCTGCTACCAGTACCACAATCTGAAGTAATCCTGTCTCTTCAGAGTCCGGTGGACAGGCTTGCACGCAGACATCTTGGCTTAGAGACGCCTGTGTGCCTGCGCTGTCCATTCCGGTCTCATCTAGGAGGCGCTGCATGGAGCCAAAAGGCACGGGAAGGGACTGACGCCTCAGGCAGCTCTACAGCAAGAAGCCTGGTCGTCAGTCTCTGAATAAACAGGATTACTTCAGATGGTGGTACTTGCGTGAGATAACACTATTAACCCCTTAAGGACCGGCTGAGACCCGGAACTTAAGGACCACTGACTTTTTTTTTTTAATTTTCCGGTTCCGGATTACCCCAACGGAGTGCAGCCGATGAGGGAGCCCGGAATTCCATGACGGTCATAGCACATCATGGGGCGTTAACTTAAAACAGCCTATGACCGTCAAGGGTCGTTAAGGGGTTAAGAAGCTAGTCGCCATATGCCTAATTATTTGGGGGCGACTTTATATTGGGTGGTAGTTCCACTTCAAAACCTCTGTCAAGCCCTGAGCAACTTATGAAATACTTAGCCCCCCATTAACCCTCTGAGTGCCAGAGGAGTATCCAAAAGGTTAAAGGAACACCGGGAAAAAAAAAAAAAATTCATAAATGTTCATTTGATTCTTTAACCCTTCGAGTGCCAGAGGGGTACAGAACGCATTGCTACCCCTCTGGCACTCAAAGGGTTAAACTGTTTTAAAATAATTTACATTCAAAATGTATTTAAAGGAATAGTAATACTTACATTTTACTATCCCCCATCTTGTAGCCCTTAAAGGGGAACTATCACCCCGCAATAAATTAACCTTCACTGATTGCTCATCTGGCGACTAGCTGCTTAGTAGCGCTAGTCGCCAGAAATATTACCCGGTTCAGTAGATATCGGCGTTTTACCGATGGTGACAGGAGCAGGAAGCACGGACGTCTCTTCAGAGTGACGTCCGTGCGCCTGCGCTGTCAGTCCCTTTTGCACCGCGTGGTTCAAGAACACGTAGAAGACCATTTCAGTGAATGATTTCTTCGTACATAACGTGATGTCTGCTCTGCTGCAGAGCCTCCGCTTGCTCAGGGACCGGATTCCCCTGCTGTCAGCTAGAACACTGACGTCAGGGGAGAGGGAACTTTAACCCCTTAACGACCGGCGGTCCTGGGACGTTTCCGTCCCATAAGGACCGCATAGGACCACTTAGACGCGCCGGTACACGTGACCTGTCGCGTGTTTCGGCGCGTCACTATGGGGCCTGATAGAGATCGCTCCGATCTTGGAGCGGTCAATTTCAGGCCCTATTTTTACTTACACCGCTCCCAGTAGAGCACTGTAAGTAAAAAGTATGTGACATACCATGACCGTCATCGGTCCTTGAGTATTTCAAGGACCGTGACGGTCATAGTACGTCACATGTCGTTAAGGGGTTAAAAGTGGATATCTCACAAACCATAAAAGTCAGAGATGCCACAGGGCTCGTTTAATTCACTTTTGTAAGGGCTACAAGATGAGGGATAGTAAAATTTAAGTATTACTATCCCTTTAAGTGACTGTAGATTAAGCAATGATGTGAAAAAAATGCCACTGTGTAGAGAGTCCATTTCCTGTGTTTTGTTTGGATTCTGTACATGTGCCGTCTTTCTGCTCCGGCACGCGGTCCACTTGTGTTTACTCACATTCACACTCCATAACTTCAGACTTTCTCACTGACCCACACACTTCAGACTCTCATATTAAGACTCATTGATTGCTCAGACTTGCCTATGTTCACTCACACTCAAAAGCAACGCTCACTCAGGCTTAAAATCCCCGTAATCAAGCTTAGGAGAGATGCTCAATCAGATTACAACTGGTCCATATCTAGGTTTCTACACTGATCACTTCCCGTTCTCTGCCTGAAACTAGGAAATGCCCACGTCCCAGTGATTTAAATAGGAGACCAGACACCTACCATGTTGGACGGAGGTTGCAAGACCAGTCTTGCCTGCTTTCGCCTCTGCTTCCTGTAGTAATTCTCAAAGACCTCCCTCGAACCCTGACAACAGAGAATACAGGGTTACTGTGTGTGAGGCTGGGTTCACACGGGCGAATATACTGCGGTGTTGAAAATAGCGCCTGAGTTTGATATAATAGATTCCTACGGAGCTGTTCATACAGATGATTTTATAATCGCCTGAAGTAGGAGAACGTAACATGCTGTATGTCTGGCACCCTGAGTTTTTACAAAAATGGCAAACATTGAGGGAGATTCACTAAGCGGTGATAAAGAGGTTATAGATTGGTGATAACTGCTCCAGTAATATCACTTATCCAGTTCCTATGTTATTCTATGGAGCCTATTCACTAAGATCTACAAAGCTGAAGAAATATTAGTGCATAGGGTCCATAGAATAACACAGGAACGAGAGAAGTGATAAATTGGAGAAGTCATCACCACTTTATCACCTCTTAGTGCATCTCCCCCGTTGTCAATGGAAGCATCTGAATATCGCATGCACCTATTTATTTACACGTGAAAAATAGTAGCAATTGTATATCATCACTTTGTCCATGTGCAAACACAAATGGGAAGCACGTTATTTAGTAGCAATAAACCATGTAATTTTCACGCACGGAAAAACACTCAAAATAGTAAAAAAAAAACAAGTCACCCAAGTAAAGCCAGTGAAAGGATAAAGCTTTGTACAAATAAATCACAATACAAGGTCAATGTGTATAATCGCAACATTTGTAACAATTTTAAAAGCATTCCTGTCTCTTGAAGATAACTTTTGCCTATCATATAACAATAAAAACACAACTGTACACTGTGGTTTTATTATTTTTTTAAGATGCACGGTTTTCTCTCTTTGTGACTCTTAAAATTTGAACTTTAGATGACCTGTCTGTTGTCGGTGCTCAGGAATCCCTAGCACAACCTGTTGGCTGAACACGTGTACTGCATGTTGATTGAATAAAATAAATAATTATGTCTAAGTGTTTGTGTATGTATTATATATACATATATTACACACACATACATATATACATACATACATACATACATACATACATACATACATACATACAATCGTTCAAAAGTTTGGGGTCACTTAGAAATGTCCTTGTTTCTGTTATGGGAGCAGCTTGACCGTATGGTACGTAAGAAGTGCCCATCAAGCCAATCCAAATTGTGGGAGGTGCTTCAGGAAGCATAGGGTGAAATCTCTTCACATTACCTCAACAAACAATGCCAAAGGTCTGCCAGGCTGTAATTGCTGCAAATGGAAGATTCTTTGACAAAAGCAAAGTCTGAAGGACACAATTATTACTGAAATTAAAAATAATTATTTTCAACCTTGGCAACGTATTGACTGTATTTCCTATTCATTCTGCATCTCATTTGATGGGGGAAAAAAAAATTTCTAGGTGACCCCAAACTTTTAAAAGGTAGTGTGTGTGTGTCTATATTATATTATAATATATAGATATATATAGAGAGGGAGAGAGAGAGAGAAATTATTTGAAATAGTACATTTAATTTCAGGTGTAAACTATGCAGCAATAATGCTCCTCAACAGCGGTGACTTATGCAATGATAATATTGATTAGATCAATAAGGACCACTGTGTCATTAGCAACAACAGAACTGAGCATCTACTGACAGCAATTGCTTCAGCCCACAGGAAATCACAGTCTCTCATCAAGATGAAAACCACATTTACCCCTCCTCATCAACTGGGTGATAGGTCTTGGAGACTTCTCATAATCCTACAACGGTAACATACAGTTCATAATCAGGGGAGGAGAAGAGGGTGGGAATTGGAGGAACTGGGTGGGGAAGGAGGAGAAGAGGGCGAGAAGTGGGAGGAACTGGGTGGGGAAGGAGGAGAAGAGGGCGAGAAGTGGGAGGAACAGGGTGGGGAAGGAGGAGAAGAGGGCGAGAAGCGGGAGGAACAGGGAGGGGTAGGAGAAGCGGGAGGAAGAGGGAGGGGAAGGAGAAGCGGGAGGAAGAGGGAGGGGAAGGAGAAGCGGGAGGAAGAGGGAGGGGAAGGAGAAGCGGGAGGAAGAGGGAGGGGAAGGAGAAGCGGGAGGAAGAGGGAGGGGAAGGAGAAGCGGGAGGAACTGGGTGGGGAAGGAGAAGCGGGAGGAACTGGGTGGGGAAGGAGAAGCGGGAGGAACTGGGTGGGGAAGGAGAAGCGGGAGGAACAGGGAGGGGAAGGAGAAGCGGGAGGAACTGGGTGGGGAAGGAGAAGCGGGAGGAACTGGGTGGGGAAGGAGAAGCGGGAGGAACTGGGTGGGGAAGGAGAAGCGGGAGGAAGAGGGAGGGGAAGGAGAAGTGGGAGGAACAGGGAGGGGAAGGAGAAGCGGGAGGAACAGGGTGGGGAAGGAGAAGTGGTAGGAAGAGGGAGGGGAAGGAGAAGTGGGAGGAACAGGGTGGGGAAGGAGAAGCGGGAGGAACAGGGAGGGGAAGGAGAAGCGGAAGGAACAGGGAGGGGAAGGAGAAGTGGGAGGAACTGGGTGGGGAAGGAGAAGCGGGAGGGACAGGGGGAAGGAGAAGTGGGAGGAACTGGGTGGGGAAGGAGAAGTGGGAGGAACTGGGTGGGGAAGGAGGGACAGGGAGGGGAAGGAGAAGCGGAAAGAACAGGGAGGGGAAGGAGAAGTGGGAGGAACTGGGTGGGGAAGGAGAAGCGGGAGGGACAGGGGGAAGGAGAAGTGGGAGGGACAGGGGGAAGGAGAAGTGGGAGGGACGGGGGAAGGAGAAGTGGGAGGAACTGGGTGGGGAAGGAGAAGTGGGAGGAACTGGGTGGGGAAGGAGGGACAGGGAGGGGAAGGAGAAGCGGGAGGAACAGGGAGGGGAAGGAGAAGCGGGAGGAACAGGGAGGGGAAGGAGAAGCGGGAGGAACAGGGAGGGGAAGGAGAAGCGGGAGGGACAGGGAGGGGAAGGAGAAGCGGGAGGGACAGGGAGGGGAAGGAGAAGTGGGAAGAACTGGGTGGTGAAGGAGAAGCGGGAGGGACAGGGAGGGGAAGGAGAAGCGGGAGGGGAAGGAGAAGCGGGAGGGACAGGGAGGGGAAGGAGAAGCGGGAGGAACAGGGAGGGGAAGGAGAAGCGGGAGGAATAGGGAGGGGAAGGAGAAGCGGGAGGGACAGGGAGGGGAAGGAGAAGCGGGAGGGACAGGGAGGGGAAGGAGAAGTGGGTAGAGTTACTTAAGAAACTCCCCAACAACAGAGAATCAGTGTCTGCCTCCCAAGACCCTGTAATCAGTTGTAAAAATTGGAGTCTCCAGGGCAAATCCGACGATTTCTCAGGTATGGCAATGTGTTGTGTACCCCTCTGGCACTCAAAGGGTTAAATGTACATGGCTGTACGCTTTGCAATGCATCAGAAACCTCTCATATCCAAGGAGCTAAGCTTCAGACCAGTCAGGACATAAAGACGCATTGCAAAAGTTATGGCACCCCAATCCTGATCCATCCAACTGTAAACACTTTGGGCAATACATATAAGTCTATGGCAAAATAATTGACTTAAAGGGGCAGTAATGTCCCAGAAAAAATATTTAGCATTTTGTAGGGATTAAAAAGTTGACTTGAATGCAAAAAAACCCTCTCTCTCAAACCGCTATGATTTGACAGATACAGGCATTCAAACATTGATGTGTCCTGCTGTCAGCTGTAAAGCTGTCAGCAGGAAACCCCTGTCGGCCGACATGGAGGCTCTTCAGCAGAGTCGCGATCACGTTTTTTTTTTTGTTTTTTGTTTTTTTTTAAATAATAACTTCATTGGAATGGTCTACAAAGTGTGCCTGGTTTACAGCTGACAGCAGAAAACATCAAACTTTGAATGCAGATATCTCTCAAACCATAGCCGTTTGAGAGAGAGGGTTTTTCTGCATTCGATTCAACTTTTTAAAGGGATATTATAGTCCCATAAAAATTATGTCCTAAATCGTAGCTGCAGTAAATAAAACATTGAATGTGCTTACTCCTTTCTCTCAAACCATTATGGTTTGAAAGAAATAATAAAATAAAGTCCTCTGCTCCCTCCCCCTTCTCGTGCGTCCGCTGTACAGCGGACGTCATGAGATCCTTCTTCTGGGACCAGACGGCGGCTCTTCAGGAGCGCTGTCATCTAGGTATCTAAGTCTAATTACTTCATTGGAATGGTCTACAATTTGTGCTTGCAAGCCAGGCCCACGTTGTAGACCATACTGATGAAGTAATTATACCTAGATATCTAGATGACAGCGCTCCTGAAGAGCCGCCTACAGTCAGGCGACTGGATTCTGCCTCTGACAGCTTTACAGCTCGTCAGGCAGAAAGGGGAGGGAACGGAAGACTTTATTGTCTTATATCTCACAAACTATAATGACTTGAGAGAAAGGAGTAAGCACATTGAATATTCTTTTACTGCAGCTATGATTTAGCACACTACACACTATAGTATCCCTTTAATCCCTAGAAAAAGCAAAATATTTTTTTCTGGGACATTACTGTCCCTTTAAAGGGCTCAAATGCTTTGTAATATGCATGGGGGACCTTCCTAGCATTAAGGGATCGGAGCTCCTTTATATTACATGAATTTGTTAAAGGGATACTAACGCTTAATACTGAAAACATGTCTATATTGCAGGGTTAGTGCTGCCAAGTAATAAATGGTTCTACAACTGCAGAGAGATATTTTATTCAGAAGTTACTAAAATTCAAATTTGTATTTTTTGGTTGCGGTGCCTCAATGGCCTGAATTTTTACAGTGGCACTGTTGCTACAACTGCCTACGGCATTTTAACCCTTTGAGAGCCAGAGGAGTATGCAATTTATTGCTCTGTGATGTGTTGCAAACCCCTCGGGCTCTCAAAGTGGTAAGGTAATCTCCCATAGGTGTCCACAAAGTGCTGTTATAATGGCACCACCATAACATTTCAGGCCATGGAGGTGTACTGCACCCAAAATAGCCATGTCTAAGCTGCAATAAGTTTAGAATAAAACATCTCTTAGCTGCAATATGATGTGTATATATATATATATATATATATATATATATATATATAATCTCCATATTATGTGTTACTATAACTTTACCCATTTGAGTGCAAAACAATGGGTTGCATACCCCTCTGGCACTCAAAGGGTTAACTGTTCCCTATTGTTCAGTTGGTTTGCTCAAGAATTGCACAGCTTTCCGGGTAACAGCAATGACGGCTTCTGAGTACACAGTGCCCCCTACTGATAAAGAGAGGACAAGGCAAGCATGCAACACCACCATCATTCACAACTGCAGATTAAAGAAAACATTAGTCGTGACACTTTTGTTTAACACACTGACAACCGGAATGGCGCTCAACGCATTGTTTGACAATGCGTTGGACACCCTTCTGCTCCTAACAGGGTTAACTAGATGTGCCCAGCTGTGTTAGGACTACAAATGATATTCCAGCCCTTCTCTTCAGTCATTTCTGTAGGCTGTTATGGACAATGTAAAAAGACGACTGCATTCCTTCACTCCCTTTATACTGTTTAATAACTGTTTCCTGCTCTTTCTTACGGACAGATGATTACGTTAATCTTATACAAACACTATTGTCATAAGGGATTTCCAGCCCCGGAACGCAGAGACTTGTTGGGATTTGTATCCCGTGAGCACGTTCTAAATTTTATGTCAAAAAACTGTCTATTTGGAAAACCTGATGTACATTTAACCCTTTGAGTGCCACAGGTCGGTGAGATCTCTCAGCTGGTTAATGCACCAGGTGTAGAATCTCTTCTGACCTCAGGGTCGCCGCCCTTCTGACGTACATAAAATGAATGCAGGACATACCTGGAAAGGAGAGACAATCTCAATGTATTCTCCGTGGTACGACTGTTAATTTTAGGTACAACTGGTGACGTGTCAGGACCGACACTGATTTTTTTTTTTTTTTACCTTAACGATGGGTGATGGTGCTGGCAAGTCACGTATTTTGTGCTTTCAGCTCTAACAAACTGGGTCGGACGTCGACCGCACCAAGACTGGACCCTGGTCATTAAGGGGTTAAAAAATTGTTTGCAATGCACTAGATATCTATTTGGCACTCAAAGGGTTACAGTCAAGTTTAGCATCACGATCCTTTCAGAAAGGGATGTTCAAATGCAAATACGGGTCGTTTCTCAGGCTGCGTTTGCGGAACCTGAAGAACGAGGGGTTCCACGGAACAACTGTAAGTAATGGCGGACAGAGGAACGAGACTGGGGTGTTCCGGTCTGACTTTCATCAGGTGGCTCTGCAGCTGAGCTGAGATCACGTTAGTGAAATATAATTATTTCACTGAAACAGTCTTCTACATGTGCTTGCAAATCAAGCACAAACCAAGCACGTTTCAGTGAAATAATTATTTTTTACTAGCGCAATTTCGCCTCTGCTGCAGAGTCACCTGATGCAAATAAGACCGGATATCCCTGCAGTCAGCTACAACGCAAACTTCAGGGAAGGGAGGGGGAAATTTGCGTTTGGTTATCTCCCAAACCATAAAAGTTTGAGAAATTAACCTGGGGGCTATTACGTTCTTTTGCAAATATATACAATATGGGGAATAGTAATAATAAAGTATTACTATCCCTTTAAGTCATTTGAACCCTGCATAGCAGCATTGTCCTGTGCACTGCCATCTATTGGTTGTTGACCTGCATAGCAGCATTGTGCTGTGCACTGCCACCTATTGGTTGGTGACATACATTGCAGCATTGCTGTGTCCCATGAGAGTGGCCAATAGCCAGGCAGTACACAAATATGTTACTGTTGCCTTCCTGTACCTCCAGTCTTATACCTCCTAACATTTCAAATGGCCAAAGAGGGACACTTGTTTTAGGGGTGTGGCTGGTAGGCGGAGCTTTACAAGAATGTTTATTACCTATTCTCTTTGTGTAATTGAATTAAGTTATTTAGAATAAGACCAAATTATTTTATTTACACAGACTAACTTATAAACACAGATACTATAGTTTAAACAAACATCGATGTGAGTTTTATAGCCGAGGAGCAATGTGATACATCTCCTAAACACAGACACACAACGGGAAAGAGAGGCAGGGGGATTTGAGACTCAAAGAGGGACATTTGGGAGGTTTGATACAATGTCAACAGCAAGTCACAGTTTAGCAAGAAAACAGGCAATAATTGTTTTCTTAATTTTTGTAAATGAGCAAAACCTTTTTATTTGTGTGCATAACAAGAAGTGTGAAAACGGGCAGACACAAATTCCCCATATACCCACACTGAGTTCATCAAAAACACAAGAAATACATGATTCTCAATCCAATAAAAGTTCCACAAACAAGTCAGCAAAATTAAATGTCTGTGCCATGTATAGCACGTGTAAAAATGTTTTAAATTCAAGCCTATCATAAAATTATATATACGCACTTTTGAGCAATACCACCTGTGTTTTGAGAGTTTTCACTGTCTTTGCGTAAAAGTAGAAGAGTTTTGTATGTTTTTTTTCCAGTGTCAGGGTAATAAAAGCATTTGGGTAACATGTACCTTAAAATCTCAGGTATAATACACACAATTTTACCCCACTTCACCTTATGTGAAGTGTGTGGGGGGGTGTATTATAAACGAGAGTTTAAAAAAAAAAAATAAAAAAAAAAATTTAGGGTTGGCAGATACCTTCCCTTCCTCGCCCGGGCCAAAACCGCTGCCAAACCAAGACTTACTTGGTTCAAATTTAACTCCCCACTGAAGTCCGCATCTCTTGAATTAATGGAAGGCAAAATACAAAGCTTCCCAGAGGACGTCATGCTTCCATTTGCCGCCCGCTTCCTTCAGTGAGCTTTCAGGACCTTCCGCTCCTCCAGCCAATTGGATGGAGGCAGAAGGTCCTGAAAGCTCACTGAAGGAAGTCTTGGTTTGGCAGCGGTTTTGGCCCGGGCGAGGGAGGGAAGCCTTAACATTTTTTTTTCAGCAAGGGGGAAAACAAGGGTGCGTATTATACATAGGCACTCTTGTTTTCCCCTAAAATCTTTGGTATAATTTGCACCTGCGTATTATACACAGGAGCGTATTATACCTGTGATTTTATGGTATGTTATTGGGTGCTCCTAGAGATATATATCCAGCTATAGCTAAGGACTCTGGTTTTTATTGTATGTTATTGGAAGTGCATTTGTAGAATTTGCTCTATTTTTTTAATTGCATATAAAAAGTTTATTTTATTGCCCTACTCATTTATATTGCGGTTCACCAAGAGTCTGACACACACCAATGCCGTCGTGCAAACCTGTCCCAACGTGATCTGTATCTCTCTCTCTCTCTCTCTCTATTGTTTAACCATTGCAAATGATATCAGCTGTATACATGAGAACCTGTCCTGGTCAGGTGACGACTCGACTCTCCCAGTCTTGGGCATTACTGTTCCCACTATGACTCCTCACTTCTCTGCGCAATGCAGCGTGCTCACTCATTGCTGCTACCGACGGCAACAACGGATTACGTAGTATGCTGCACGTCTGCTCAGTTTATGATGCAGCCAATCAATTTTTTGCATCTCTCTGTACCGTCGTGTAAGCAATGCGGCTGTGAGCAATGAGAGAGCGAGCGTGGCATGAATAAATCCCTAATTTGTTTATATGCATGTCATGTCACCCCAAGTTAAATGTAGGCTGTGAAAGGCCTGGTACTGAATGTCAATAAACTTAGACATGTGTTTTTACCCTTGAAGCAGATGTTTAGGCTTTGTTATTGGGGATGGGGATTGACAAAACCAGGCCCGTGTAGCCAAAAGTGCCTTGTTAAAGGCGGTGTCATTTTATCAGGGCAGAGGGACTAGTTTCTGCTAGGAGGAGGATTTGGGAGCAGAGTGGACTGTACTTGCTTCCCAGCAACAAGGCAGAGGGATTAGTGTCTGCCTAGTGGGGACTTCGCAACAGAGGGGACGATACCTGCTCTGCAGTGACCTGTTACAGTGGGTAGACATGCAAGTCCCTACCAATGTCACTGCACTACATGGGCAGGCTGAACCTGGAGGTCTTCCAATCCAGTTGACCACCTCTCCTCTGAGTGGTGTAGCTAGATCCAGTGGCAAACGGCCTGGGTCTGTCTGGTGGTCCTCTGAAGCCAGTCCGGTGTAAATGACCTGGTAGGTACCTCCTTAAGCTACAGGAGTGGGTACCGCGGGGCGGTCACAATGGTCTTTTAAGTGTGCTTCCAAACCAAGCACACTTTGTAGACCATTTCAAGAAGGATTTCTTTTTCAGTAACATGATCTCGGCTCTGCTGAAGAGCCTCCGACGGTCCCGGTACCGGATTCCCCTGCAGTCAGCTAGAGCGCGGACGTCAGGGAAAGGGGAGGGGGAGGGGACTTTCACAGCGAATCTCTCTCAAACCATAAAAGGTTTGAGAGATGGCACTGGGGCCATTTAGTTTAATTTTTTTAATGCCTACAAGATTAACGTTTGTAAATATTTGACATTACTATCCCTTTAACCCCTTAAGGACCGTCAGTGCACGCACGCGGCTGTCATTTAAGGATCACAGAGCTTTTTTTTTTTTTTTTTAATTGACTCTGATTCCGGCTGCACGCTGTTCGGGCATCCCGGAATTCCTTGACGGTCCTGGTATGTCATCGGTCCTTAAAGCAAATCCAGCCATGATGTACAAGGACCGTCAAAGGTCCTTAAGGGGTTAAAGGGAATCTGAAGAATCTCATTTTACTCCTTTTCTCAGCAGTTCGGTGACTACCCGGTGGACACGTGGCAGGGAAAGGAAATGGCTTCCTGACACTTAGTCCAGTAGATTAGACTCAACGCCAGTTTTAGTACAAATTAGCTTTACAATACTCTTAATACTGACACCACCTTAACCCCTTGGATGCCATATATATCTAGCACACTGCAAAGCATCCATGGGGTTAAAGGGCTTGCTTGTTAGGGCAGGTCTCCCATTATACCACTAGATTGTAAGCTCCTAGGGACAGGTTTCCCCTAAAACTGAATTGTAATTTCCTTGGGGTCGTTCTCACCATTAAACCACTAGATTGTAAGCTCCTCAGTGAAGATGTGACCATTATATCTTTAGATTGTAAGCTCCTCCGGGAAAGTATGACTATTATACCACTACAATGTAATTTAACTGGGGGTAAATTGTGTGATCCCTAGGTATGAAAGCCGGTGTATTGATCTCACCAGTTATAAACTGCACCACGTGAAAGAAATGCACTATTAACCCTTTGAGTGCCAGAGAGGTATGCAATGCATTGTGTAAAAGGGCTGAATTTATGACCAGTATACATACAATTTTCTGTTCCAGTAAATGATCAATGTTTGGGCAGGAACGGGAAAGACGGTCATTCAGCTGTTGGGGACTACAATACCGATCAACCCTCGCCAGTTAACGGCCTGCTGGGGATGATAGGAGTTACAGACCATAACAGCTGGAGGGCCTCACGTTGACCACATCTGCCTTAGAGAGATGTGAAGACATTACATTCCTTAAAGTGGACCTGATAACCTAAGAGATTAAATTAAACATAATTAAGTAACCTGCCTATATATATTGCATAATACTGTTGTATAAAGTAGTTTTTGAGCGATGAACGTTTATTACTCTAATCAGTTACTGTGCCGAGTCAATCTTACCACATACGGTGCTAAAAATCAATCAAAGCAGAGCGCACACAGTGGGAGGCGTGTCTAGTAGCACGACAAGATGGACCTCAACCAATTAGCATAAGGTGCCACATCATTCCACCATAATAGAACGCTTAATAAAAAAAAATAATGACAGTTACGACAACATATAGGCAGATTTTGCTTCTCTGTAAAACAAATTAAACCTAGCCCATTTAGAAGATCCAACAACAATGCACTTTTTATATTGTACGGCGTTTCACGTTAAGTAAAATAAGGGTATTACCACTGCTGAGAGATTTGTTTTTCCTGAGTTATTAACGTTTAAACCTGTGTTTTATCACAATGACCAGGAGACACTGCCGGCCTACAAGGGGTTAATCAAACATGAAACATGCACTTTAGCAAACAGGTGACGCGTATATCAGTCTCAGATGCGTTTCTTTGCAAAGAATCTCTGTAATCCAAGGGGTTAATTCTTCCTAAACGAGCCTCTCTGCAGGGGAAGACGCGGGGTCAAATGTACAAGAATAAAAGTGGAGGAAACCAATTTCACTGCAGGGGATAAAATAAGGATTCCTAACATTCTAGTTCAGTTATAAAAAAAAAAAAAAAGTCTTTTAACACTTTGAATGCTATAGTGTGTTCCAACGCCTTGAAAGCAAGGCGTTGGAACTCTCTCGAGCATTCAAAGGATTAAGGATTCACATAAAAAAGGATAAATTGTCTCCCCCCCCCCCCCCAAGATGCAATTTGTTTACTCCAGTTTTTCATTTTTCCATTTAGCCTGTCCTACTTCTCCAGCAATGAAAGCGTTAAGGAATAACATGTAAAGAACAAGGAAATTCCAGCAATCCATCCTTTCCAGAGGTTTGAAACAGAAGCCGTCTCCTGCGGGGTCACGAGGTCAGCAGGACACTGTGACACGTTCATGCCGCGGCCTCAGGAGACCGATGTACATGAGCTGCCCCCCATTAGCAAGTAGCAGGAGGCGGATATCACGATCCTGCTAATGATCCTTTCCTGCGTCCTTATCAAGTCCCTGCACAAAGTGTCTCACCCGGGCTGCTTCCCTGTGATCTCACGGCTCTGTATATAGCGATGCAGGAAGACAGGGCACCAGATGGGCAGATACAGCCAGGCCGGGTTACAAGTAAAGGAATAGGGAAGCTGGTTTTTATGGAACAGCAGAGAGTTGGGGCTATATACAGAGGAGCATTATCTTCTGGGTATAGAAGTGTTACCCTGACCTCTTTGTGCTCTGCCCCAAATGACAGACCTCCCAAGTGTCCCTCTTTATGAGATATTAAGGGTATTACCTCCCCAGTGTCCCTCTTTATGAGATATTAAAGGGATTGTAAAGTCCCAAAAAAAGTATCTTCTAAATGGTAGCTGCAATAAAAAAAGCATTTAAATCGCTTAATCCTTTCTCTCAAACCGTTATGATTTGAGAGATGTAATTAAAAAAAAGGTCTCCGCTCCCTCCCCTTTCTTATGTGTCCGCTGTATAGCGGACGTCATGAGATCCTGCTTCCGGGACCAGATGGCGGCTCTTCAGGAGTGCTGTCATTGAGATATCCAACTATGATTACTTCATCTGAATGGTCTACAATGTGCCTGGCTTGCAAGCACACTTTGTAGACCATACCGATGAAGTAATTATAGTTCGATATCCCGATACCAGCACTCCTGAAGAGCCGCCTACAGTCAGGCGACCGGATTCCGCCTCTGACAGCTTTACAGCTCGTGAGGCAGAAAGGGGAGGGAGCAGAGGACTTTATTTTATTACATCTCTCAAATCATAACGGTTTGAGAGAAAGGATTAAGCGCATTAAGTGTTTTTTTTTTTTATTGCAGCTACCATTTACAGGATACTTTTCTGGGACTTTACTATCACTTTAAGGGTATGTACCTCCGCAGTGTCCCTCTTTAGGACATATTAAGGGTATTACCTCCCCAGTGTCCCTCTTTAGGAAATACTAGCAATATTGGCACCACGTTGCCCCTGCGGTTAATAAAACAATGACTGTGGTAATCAGTGGCTTCTTGAATTTTCAGTGCTTAGCCCTTTCCGCTCTAAAAGGGTGTGAAAATCATTGCAAATCACTGTGTTACACAACGTACCATCAGTGAGCGTGAGCCTGTGTGAGCGTGTGAATTTTCCTTGTATTGTGTATAGTGCTGTGTGTATAGCATTCAGTATACTGCATACAACTTTTTGCATTTAAAGTTTTGAGTATAGTGTATAGCATATGGCATGTAACGTTTGATGCATTGTTTTGCTTACATCATTTTCTACATCTCGTTTTACATATGGCTTTTGACGTATTTTATTTTGTGTATAGCGTTCTGCGTATGGCGTATAGCATTGTGTGTATAGCACTGTGCTCATAGAGTTGTGCAAATAGCGTTTCGGATTTTGTGTATTCCATCTGAAATACTGCATATAGTGATAGAAGTTTGGTGTATAGCATTTGATGTACTGTGTATAGCATTTTTCGTATGGTGTATAGCGGTTTGGCATATAACAGTGTTTTGAGTATATAATTTTCTGAATGGCGTTTGTGCATAGCATTTTGCATTTGCATATTGCGTTTGGCATATGGAGCATATCGTTTGATGTATTGCAGATAGCATTTTGCATAAAGTGTTTTGCGAATCGAGAATGGTGTATCGAGTATAGCGTTTGGCATATAAAGTTTGGCATATGGCATAAATTGTTTGGCAGCTGGCGCATTGAGTATAACGATTGACATGTAGAGTTTGGCTTATAGCGTCTGGAGTACAGTGTTTTGCATATGGTGTATACCGTTTGGTCTATGGCTATGTGTCTATTGTGAGCATATTGAGTGTTACAGTGTGTGTGTACTGTGTATATTGTAAACAAAGTGTGTGTATAATTTGTGTGCGTGTTCTGTATGCATTTTGTCTGTGTGTACTGTGTTTATTGTGTATTGTGTACAGTTATCTCTTTTGTACAGTTAGTAGGTCGTGGATGGGTATTCCATCATGACAATGACCCAAAACTCCAGGCCAAGGCAACAAAGGAGTGTCTCAAGATGAAGCACATTAAGGTCCTGGAGTGGCCTAGCCAGTCTCCAGACCTTAACACCACAGAAAATCTGTGGAGGGAGCTGAAGGTTCGAGTTGCCAAACGTCAGCCTTGAAACCTTAATGACTTGGAGAGGATCTGCAAAGAGGAGTGGGACAAAATCCCTCCTGAGATGTGTGCAAACCTGGTGCCAACTACAAGAAACGTCTGACCTCTGTGACTGCCAACAAGGGTTTTGCCACCAAGTACTAAGTCATGTTTTGCAAAGGAGTCAAATACTTATTTCACTCAGTCAAATGCAAATCAATTTATAACTTTTTTGAAATGCGTTTTTCAGGATTTTTTTGTTGTTATTCTGTCTCTCACTGTTCAAATAAACCTACCATTAAAATTATAGACTGATCATTTCTTTGTCAGTGGGCAAACGTACAAAATCAGCAGGGGATTAAATAACTTTTTCCCTCACTGTATGTTTTGTGTATTGTACATATTGAGTCTGTGTGTTTATTGTGTTTGCATGTATTGTGAATGTGTGTTCACTGTAGTCCCTGCATCTCCTGTCGAAATCACACCTACATGTTTACCCCAATGGGACAGGCAGTATAAAGGAGAACTGAAAATCTTCTCCATACTGCTGCCACTGGGTATGTGTACCAGGGCCTCAGAATTTTTATCATATGACCACTTCTTATTTTATTTGTATAGATTAGGGATCCATACTGCCCAAGTGTCCCTCTTTAGGAGATATTAGGGGTCCACTCCGCCCAAGTGTCCCTCTTTAAGAGATATTAGGGGTCCCTACCTCCCAAGTATCCCTCTTTAGGAGATATTAGGGGTCCATACCTCCCAAGTGTCCCTCTTTAGGAGATATTAGGGGTCCCTACCTCCCAAGTGTCCCTCTTTAGGAGATATTAGGGGTCCCTACCTCCCAAGTGTCCCTCTTTAGGAGATATTAGGGGTCTGTACCTCCCAAGTCTTTAGGAGATATTAGGGGTCCCTACCTCCCAAGTGTCCCTCTTTAGGAGATATTAGGGGTCCCTACCTCCCGTGTCCCGCTTTAGGAGATATTAGTGGTCCATACCTCCCAAGTGTCCCTCTTTAGGAGATATTAGAGTCTGTACCTCTCAAGTGTCCCTATTTAGGAGATATTAGGGGTCCATACCGCCCAAGTGTCCCTCTTTAGGAGATATTAGGGGTCCATACCTCCCAAGTGTCCCTCTTTAGGAGATATTAGGGATCCATACCTCCCAAGTGTTCTTCTTTTATGAGACATTAGGGGTTCATACCTAACAAGTGTCCATGGATATATGTCCATCATGGGTAGATACAGACAGGCCTGGATAAATGTCCATCATGGGTAGATACAGACAGGCTGGGATAACTGCCCATCATGGGTAGATACAGACAGGCCTGGATACATGTCCATCAAGGGAAGATACAGAAAAGCCTGGATATGTGTCCATCATGGGTAGATACAGACAGGCCTGGATACATGTCCATCATGGGTAGATACAGACAGGCTGGGATAAATATCCATCATGGGTAGATACAGACAGGCCTGGATACATGTTCATCATGGGTAGATACAGACAGGCCTGGATATATGTCCATCATGGGTAGATACAGACAGGCCTGGATACATGTCCATCATGGGTAGATACAGACAGGCCTGGATACATGTCCATCATGGGTAGATACAGACAGGCCTGGATACATGTCCATCATGGGTAGATAGAGACAGGCCTGGATACATGTCCATCATGGGTAGATACAGACAGGCCGGGATACATGTCCATCATGGGTAGATACAGACAGGCCAGGATACATGTCCACCATGGGTAGGTACAGACAGGCCTGGATACATGTCCATCATGGGGAGATACAGACAGGCCTGGAAAAAATGTCCATAATGGGTAGATACAGACATACAGGCAGGCCTGGATAAATGTCCATCATGGGTAGATACAGACAGACCAGGATACATGTCCATCATGGGTAGATACAGACAGACCAGGATACATGTCCATCATGGGGAGATACAGACAGACCGGGATACATGTCCATCATGGGGAGATAAAGACAGGCCTGGATACATGTCCATCATGGGGAGATACAGACAGGCCTGGAAAAAATGTCCATCATGGGTAGATACAGACAGGCCTGGAAAAAATGTCCATCATGGGTAGATACAGACAGGCCTGGATAAATGACCATCATGGGTAGATACAGACAGGCCTGGATACATGTCCATCATGGGTAGATACAGACAGGCCGGGATAAATGGCCATCATGGGGAGATACAGACAGACCGGGATACATGTCCATCATGAGGAGATGCAGACAGGTCTGGATACATGTCCATCATGCGTAGATACATACAGGCCTGGATACACGTCCATCATGGGGAGATACAGACAGGCCTGGGTACACGTCCATCATGGGTAGATACAGACAGGCCTGGATACATGTCCATCATGGGTAGATACAGACAGGCCAGGATACATGTCCATCATGGGTAGATACAGACAGGCCTGGATACATGTCCATCATGGGTAGATACAGACAGGCCTGGATACATGTCCATCATGGGTAGATACAGACAGGCCTGGATACATGTCCATCATGGGTAGATACAGACAGGCCAGGATACATGTCCATCATGGGTAGGTACAGACAGGCCTGGATACATGTCCATCATGGGGAGATACAGACAGGCCTGGATAAATGTCCATCATGGGTAGATACAGACAGACCAGGATACATGTCCATCATGGGGAGATACAGACAGACCGGGATACATGTCCATCATGGGGAGATACAGACAGGCCTGGATACATGTCCATCATGGGGAGATACAGACAGGCCTGGATACATGTCCATCATGGGGAGATACAGACAGGCCTGGATACATGTCCATCATGGGTAGATACAGACAGGCCTGGATACATGTCCATCATGGGTAGATACAGACAGGCCAGGATACATGTCCACCATGGGTAGGTACAGACAGGCCTGGATACATGTCCATCATGGGGAGATACAGACAGGCCTGGAAAAAATGTCCATAATGGGTAGATACAGACATACAGACAGGCCTGGATACATGTCCCCCATGGGTAGGTACAGATAGGCCTGGATACATGTCCATCATGGGCAGATACAGACAGGCCTGGAAAAAATGTCCATAATGGGAAGATACAGACATACAGACAGGCCTGGATAAATGTCCATCATGGGTAGATACAGACAGGCCGGGATACATGTCCATCATGGGTAGATACAGACAGGCCGGGATAAATGTCCATCATGGGGAGATACAGACAGACCGGGATACACGTCCTTCATGAGGAGATGCAGACAGGCCTGGATACATGTCCATCATGGGTAGATACAGACAGTCATGGATACACGTCCATCATGGGGAGATACAGACAGGCCGGGATACATGTCCATCATGGGTAGATACAGACAGGCCTGGATACATGTCCATCATGGGTAGATACAGACAGGCCTGGATACATGTCCATCACGGGGAGATACAGACAGGCCAGGAAACATGTCCATCATGGGTAGATACAGACAGGCCTGGATACATGTCCATCATGGGTAGATACAGACAGGCCTGGATACATGTCCATCATGAGTAGATACAGACAGGCCGGGATACATGTCCATCATGGGTAGATACAGACAGGCCGGGATACATGTCCATCATGGGGAGATACAGACAGGCCTGGAAAAAATGTCCATCATGGGTAGATACAGACAGGCCGGGATACATGTCCATCATGGGTAGATACAGACAGGCCAGGATACATGTCCACCATGGGGAGATACAGACAGGCCTGGATACATGTCCACCATGGGTAGGTACAGACAGGCCTGGATATATGTCCATCATGGGGAGATACAGATGGCCTGGAAAAAATGTCCATCATGGGTAGATACAGACATACAGACAGGCCAGGATACATGTCCACCATGGGTAGGTACAGACAGGCCTGGATACATGTCCATCATGAGTAGATACAGACAGGCCGGGATACATGTCCATCATGGGGAGATACAGACAGGCCTGGATACATGTCCACCATGGGTAGGTACAGACAGGCCTGGATACATGTCCATCATGGGGAGATACAGATGGCCTGGAAAAAATGTCCATCATGGGTAGATACAGACATACAGACAGGCCAGGATACATGTCCATCATGGGTAGGTACAGACAGGCCTGGATACATGTCCATCATGGGGAGATACAGACGGCCTGGAAAAAATGTCCATCATGGGTAGATACAGACATACAGACAGGCCTGGATAAATGTCCACCATGGGTAGGTACAGACAGGCCTGGATACATGTCCATCATGGGTAGGTACAGACATACAGACAGGCCTAGATACATGTCCATCATGGGTAGATACAGACATACAGACAGGCCAGGATACATGTCCATCATGGGGAGATACAGACATACAGACAGGCCTGGATACATGTCCATCATGGGTAGATACAGACATACAGACAGGCCTGGATACATGTCCACCATGGGGAGATACAGACAGGCCTGGATACATGTCCACCATGGGGAGATACAGACAGGCCTGGATACATGTCCATCATGGGTAGATACAGACAGGCCGGGATACATGTCCATCATGGGTAGATACAGACAGGCCAGGATACATGTCCACCATGGGTAGATACAGACAGACCAGGATACATGTCCATCATGGGGAGATACAGACAGACCAGGATACATGTCCATCATGGGGAGATACAGACAGACCTGGATACAAGTCCATCATGGGGAGATACAGACAGACCAGGATACATGTCCATCATGGGGAGATACAGACAGACCAGGATACATGTCCATCATGGGGAGATACAGACAGACCTGGATACAAGTCCATCATGGGGAGATACAGACAGACCAGGATACATGTCCATCATGGGGAGATACAGACAGGCCGGGATACATGTCCATCATGGGGAGATAAAGACAGGCCTGGATACATGTCCATCATGGGGAGATACAGACAGGCCTGGAAAAAATGTCCATCATGGGTAGATACAGACAGGCCTGGATACATGTCCACCATGGGGAGATACAGACAGGCCTGGAAAAAATGTCCATCATTGGTAGATACAGACATACAGACAGGCCAGGATACATGTCCACCATGGGTAGGTACAGACAGGCCTGGATACATGTCCATCATGGGTAGGTACAGACATACAGACAGGCCTAGATACATGTCCATCATGGGTAGATACAGACATACAGACAGGCCAGGATACATGTCCATCATGGGGAGATACAGACATACAGACAGGCCTGGATACATGTCCACCATGGGGAGATACAGACAGGCCTGGATACATGTCCATCATGGGGAGATACAGACAGGCCTGGATACATGTCCATCATGGGGAGATACAGACAGGCCTGGATACATGTCCACCATGGGGAGATACAGACATACAGACAGGCCAGGATACATGTCCATCATGGGGAGATACAGACGGCCTGGAAAAAATGTCCATCATGGGTAGATACAGACATACAGACAGGCCTGGATAAATGTCCACCATGGGTAGGTACAGACAGGCCTGGGGGCCGGGGCCGCTGGGTGCTCTTTATCCAGTGTATATGGGTTTTCATACTAGTGTATGTATAAATTCAGAAAAATACCATAAACGCCAGCTTTTCCACCAGATGGTAACAAAGTGGCCGCCGGGTCTAGAGATCCAGCCTCAGAGGGAGTTGAAATGGTTTAGCAATGGACAGATTGGGGAAAAAAAAAAAAAAAAACCTCAAGCCCGGCACGGCCAAAAGGGGGAGATCAGAATTACTTAAAGGAAAGTAATGTCCCAATAAAAATATTTAGATTTAGGTAGCTACTGAAAAAATAAACTATTTGCAACAAACCCTATCTCTCAAACCGCTATGGTGTGAGAGATACAGGGATTCAAAGTCCTCCCCCTCCCTTATCCTGATGTCAGCTGTAAAGCTTAACAGCATTAGATTCGAGTTGTACGACTCGAGTAAGCTCTGCAGCAGAACCGAAATAGAGTTACTTAAAAATAATTCATTCAATGGAACTGTCTACAAAGTTTGCCTGGTTTGCTCTCCAATGAATGAATTATTTTTAAGGACCGCGATTTCGGCTCTGCTGCAGAGCCGCCTGCTGGTCCCCAGACCGGGATCTCCTGCTGTCAGCTAGACACGGACATCAGGAGAAGGGGACGGAGGGGGAACTTTGAATCACTATATCTCTCAAACCATAGCAGTTTGAGAGATAGGGTTTGTTGCAAATAGTTTATTTTCTCAATATCTACCTAAATCTAAATATTTTTTGGGGGGCATTACTGACCCTTTAAGACCTCTCCATCTTGATCTTCCTCAGCACCCTGGGAATTAGTGGAAATGGTGGAGTGGACATCACATCCATTACAAACACTAGAGATCCTTCTTGATGCAGAAGAGTGGAACCTTCTGGTTTTCACAAGGTGCCATGAGATCCACTGATGGAAGACCCCACTGTTGGACAAGCTGGTGGAACACACTCCACTCCCCAATTTTCATAACCCAAATGCTGGTGACTTAGAAAGACTGTGAGCATATTTTCCATGCCTGGGATGTGAACCCTATACTCCATGCAGCATCTATAAAATATTCCCTATTTTCTGAGGCTGAATATCTAGTCTTAAACATGCTCAGAGGGAGCAACCATTCCTGCTTTTTCCAGGGCTCAGCGGTTTGGATAGGAGCCTCAGAAGTGATATTGCTGCATTGTCTGGAGATAAGTTAACAATAAACAAAACTAAACTAACCAAATTTCGTCTCTATAGGTCAGGATACACACACATAAACCCTTTGATTTCCAGAGAGATATGAAGTGATATGCAATGCGTTTAACAGCCCTCTGGCACTCTAAGGGCTGTAATGCAAGTTTAGGATTATATTTTAGGAATCTAACATAAGACACTTGTACACGTTCTAACTAAACATATACAGAATAGTTAATATATAATCCACCGTTTATTTTTAGATGGAAGTGTTTCTGTAAACCCTGCAGAGATAAGAGGGGTATGGAATTCAATGCCAAAAAATACACTGCAACCTCTTCTAGTACTTACAGACGTAACAAACGTCTCTACATCTACTATCCATCTATTATCTCTCTATCTAGTATCTATCTATTAGCTATCTCTCTATCAAGTATCTATCTATTATCTCTCTATCAAGTATCTCTCTATTATCTCTCTATCTAGTATCTCTCTATTAGCTATCTCTCTATCAAGTATCTATCTATTATCTCTCTATCAAGTATCTATCTATTATCTCTATCTAGTATCTGTCTATTATCTCTCTATCTATCTATCTATTAGCTATCTCTCTAGTATCTATCTATTAGCTATCTCTCTATCAAGTATCTATTATCTCTCTATCTAGTATCTATCTATTAGCTATCTCTCTATCAAGGATCTAGTATCTCTCTATTAGCTATCTCTCTATTAGCTGTCTCTCTATCAAGTATCTAGTGTCTCTCTATCTAGTGTCTCTCTACCTAGTGTCTCTCTACCTAGTGTCTCTCTACCTAGTGTCTCTCTACCTAGTGTCTCTCTACCTAGTGTCTCTCTACCTAGTGTCTCTCTATTATCTATTTCTCTATCAAGTATCTATCTAGTATCAATCTATTATCTATCTAGTAAGTATTATCTATCTAGTAACTATTATCTATCCATCTAGTAACCATCTAAGCTAGTATCTATCTATTATCTATATATCTATTATCTATCTAGTAACTATTCTCTACCTATTATCTATCTAGCTAGTATCTATCTCATATATATATATATATCTAGCAGGGCTCAAAATTTCCACTCGCCACTAGCCAATGGTGAGTGAAAATTCAGTCCTGGTGAGTAGAAATTCAGCCCTGGTGGGTATGTTATGTATTGCAGTGGTGAGTAACTTTTCAGGTCTGGCTAGTAGCAAAGGACTTAAAATTATAAGCCCTGATACTAGTATGTGTCTATCTATATCTCTCATATCCATCTATCTCTCGGATCCATCTGTCTATCTCTTGGATCCATCTGTCTATCTCTCGGATCCATCTGTCTATCTCTCGGATCCATCTATCTCTCATCTCTCTCATTCATCTCATACTATCTTTCTCTCTGATCTCACTCTCTCATCTGTCTTCTGTCTATCACATATCTATCCTGTGTGTGTATCACACACACCCATATCTATTTTATATATATATATATATATACACACACACACAAACACTTGCACAATTTTTGGGGTCCTGGAATATTTCCACCCCTGTCCAATGACTACTGTTATTATACAGGAGACGCTTGCAGAAGAGCACGCACACACAGCACGCACACACACACCTGCTCCTACAGTGTCCCCCCCTTTACAGCCTTTTCCAAGTTCAGCGAGCGGCGCTCCATTAACCCCAGCCTGACCTCCTTCCCTTCACTCTCGTCTCCTTCGCTACCCTTCCTGAGAAAGTTCAACGCTTCCTGGAACACAGTCTGGGTCTGCCTGTGTGATAATGTGCAGCGTCTTAGAGTTACAGGTGCCTGGCCCACGACTGCTCTGTGCTGACCGCCAGCTGACCCCCTTCTCACAATACGTGAACTACTGCCCCACTGATAAGGCAGTCAGATAGGGCCTGGTAGTTTCAGCTTGTTCCTATGAGAGTCTCAGCCATAAAAACCGAGGTGACTGCAGGGTCGATTTAACCAGGGGGGGTGGGAGAGAGGAGCAAAACAAATTAAGAATAATAAATATTGTAATCTTTATGCTAAAGGAGCCTTTTTATCCACTAGGGCAAAAGTTCAAATTACACTATTCGGAAGTAGCAGTTGTTCAGATATTATTAGGATTATTTTGGAAGGGGTGGTGGGAGGCTCGTGCCCCTGATACTTCCCATTGAAAACAAAAGAGGCCATTTCCTTGAGTTGGCAAACAGGATCCCGGCCATCGCTCAGCACAGGTCTTATCTGCGGGTCACAAGTGGGTCTGTGGTGCAAGAACTCCAGAGCGGGAACAAATCAAAAAGTAATCTGGGTCATCTCGCTCCCAACGTGCAGGACAGAGATGTGGGGTCTGGTGGGGTTATGGATAAAAGTGCAAGGTACAAAGGACGCCTTCCAGAACATTCCTCAGCCGGGGATCATTCCTTCTCCAGATGTAAACATGGCCAACGTCATCAACTTGTTTATGTCTGTACTCTGAGAGGATAAAGGTTATATTAACCCTTCGGGTGCCACAGAGGGTTGTCCAATGCAGTGCAAAGCAATAGACACCCAAAGGTTTACAAGGTTTGAGGCAGTATTAACCCTTAAAGGACAATGGGGCTGTGAAACGCAATGAGCGGTGCAGTTCTCTGGTTCTTTCAAGGGTTAGGAAACTGAAGATGAGAATTTCTGGAGCAAATCAACTGCATTACAGGGAAGAAATGGAAATTCCTTAAAAAGGTGTTCAGGCACTGTTAACCCCTTAATGGTAGAGGTCTCCAATGCATTGCGAAGCAACATGCTGGTGATCCCCCCCATCATTCAAGGGGGTCATGTGTCCCAAATACATCACTGGTGATGTTTACCACCTTCCTGCAGTTGGTTTGCCCCAGAACTGCCACTTTAGCGAACGAATTCCACCAAAAAAGTTCCACTGATTTAAATTCCATTTTTAATCCCTTGGATATGAGTAAGGACTCCAACATATTACGATTCATCTCTAGAATTTAACCCTTTCAGTTCCAGACAGGTATTCAATTCATTGCACCACTGTGTGTTTGATACTTCTCCGCCACCCAAAGGGTTAACATCTTGACCAAAAACACAAACGAAGGAGTTTATATATATATGGACCGTGTTACACAAAACACGCTCCTCTTTGTCATTGTGCCAGTGATACACAAGTATAACTATATATGTGTGTGTGTGTGTGTGTGTTTGTTCCCCTCACTATTAACAAAAGCCTTATGAAATGTTAGGGGTTTCCTGAAAATGAAAGATATAGAGGGGTTATGTACTAAGGTGGAATAAATGGGTTATACCGTCTCCTGTGATATCACTTGTCCAGTTCCTATGTTATTCTATGGAGCCAATACACTATGTTTCCTCAAGTTAGAGATATCTTAGTCCATAGACTCTATAGAATAACACAGGGAATGGAGAGTTTATCTCACTGGAGAAGTTATCTCCTCTTTATCACACCTTAGTACATCTCCCCTGTAGTCTATAACTAAATCTCTCCCATAAAATAACATAGGAACTGGAGAGTTTATCTAACTGGAGAAGTTATCTCCTCTTTATCACACCTTAGTACATCTCCCCTGTAGTCTATAACTAAATCTCTCCCATAGAATAACATAGGGACTGGAGAGTTTATCTCACTGGAGAAGTTATCTCCTCTTTATCACACCTTAGTACATCTCCCCTGTAGTCTATAACTAAAGCTCTCCCATAGAATAACATAGGAACTGGAGAGTTTATCTCACTGGAGAAGTTAACCACAAGTCCAGCCTAGTTTGGGTAATATTCACACACTTATTTTAGGTAAAAGTCTTACGGTACAGCACAGTGATTCATTAGCATAGGAAATGTCCCTGAAAAAGCTTCATTAGCATATGTAACATCACTGAACATCTACATTAGCATATACAGTATCACTGAAGCGTTAATTAGCATTTAAAACATCACAGCAAACCTTAAATAGCATATTATATTTGATTGATGCACTTAATTAGCATATGAAATATCATTGAAATACTTAATTAGTTTATGAAATTTCACCACAATTAGCATATATTAGCATACTGTATCAGGTATGAATATTTCCCTAACTGCACGTCTGCTGGTCTTTTGAGTCACATGACGCATAATAAGCCTCTATTAGACCAGCAGTGCAATTACCGTTATTTTTATCAGAAGTAAAAGTGCTATAAAGTGCATCTTCTCATAATACAACTTACCTGCTGCTTTGAAGTGGAAATTTCATTTAAATGGAATTGCCCCCAAATAATTATTCAATTAGTGATATGCTTATAAAATACATTTATTATACTGAATAAGTCCGGCATTATTGAGAAATACAACTTGTTCGTCGCTCATCTGTGCACCTGTGGCGTCAGTCCCTTCCCGTACCTTAAAGGGATAGTAATGCCTGGATTTAAAGGGATAGTAAAGTCTAGTAATAAAAACGAATATTGTACCTATTAAGATCATAAACTAAACAATGTTAGTCCTATCTCTCAAACCTTTATGGTTTGAGAGATATATGAAGATAAAGTTCCTCCCTCCCACTTCTGTGACGTGACCTGTAAAGATGTCAGCCCGAGAGTCCGGTCGCGCGACCACACAAGGCTCTTCAGCAGAGGCGAAACAGCGTGATCGTGAAAAATATACTTCAATGGAATAGTCTACAAAGTGTGCCTGGTTTGCAGGCACATTTTGTAGACCATTCCAATGAAGTATTTGTGTCACAATCGCACTACTTCGGCTCTGCTGAAGAGCCTTGTGTGGTTCTGCAACCAGACATCTTTACAGGTCACGTCACAGAAGGGGGAGGGGGGAACATTATCTTCATATATCTCTCAAACCACAAAGGTTTGAGAGATAGTACTAACATTGTTTAGTGTATGATCTTAATAGCTACAATATTTGTTTTTATTATTACTAGAGTTTACTGTCCCTTTAAAGGGATAGTAATACTTCGTTTTATCTTTATTTTATTTTGTAGGCATTAAAAAAACATGAAGAACGATACAAGTCTTATCTCTCAGACCTTTATGGTTTGAGAGATATTCACAAGCAAAGCTTCCCCTCCCGCCCCTTTTACCTAGTGTAAGCCATCTCTTCTCAGATGTGGAATCCAGTCCATAGACCAGACAGATAACAGAAGGGGACAATCTTCTTCCTATGAGAACAATGAAAGCTCTACCCCCCTTGACAAGTTTTTCAGGTTTTTCCCTTATGTTAATTGAAGATCGTCTCTCTCTGCAATCTACCTGGGCACCTCCCTTCTGATCTGGCTGAGCAGTGTTACATCAGTAAAAGGGACGGGAGGGGGATACTTTGTCATTGAACTACAACTCTGACAGAATTTAAATAACACTCTCCAAAGTCCAAATACTATGATGATTAATTAGAGCTGCTTTTATTATGAAACATTACTATTCCTTTAAGAAGGTTTAATATTGTTCATATGAAAAAAATAATAAATGAAATGCAATAAAACCTGTTGCTTAAAGATGTATATTTTAAGATTTATAAGCTTTTAAAGTCCCCCTGTCCCTTTTACAGACATTAGTGCTCTAGCTGACAGATCGAGAGTCTGGTCATTTGACCGGACGGCTCAAGACAGTTCTAATGAAGTATTTCTTTGTAGACAATGCTATTTGGGCTCCACTGAAGAGCCGTTCGGTCAAATGACCAGAGTCTCGATTGGTCAGCTAGAGCACCGACGTGAGTAAAAGGGGAGGGGGGGATTTAAAAGCTTATAATACTTAAAATATACATCTTTAAGCAATGGGATTTACTGCATTTCATTTATTATTTTTTTCATATGAACAATATTAAACCATTGTAAATCCAGTAATTACTATCCCATTAAAGGAGCAGTAAACTTTTTTTTTATGAAAACACATATTTTACAGAGAATTTCCTGCTGAATAAAACAAGGTCACTCCCATCGCTGTCAGATGTTTTATTCAAAATTTATAGCAGTTTAAATAATCAGGAAGTGAATTTACTGTGTTTACTTCCTGATTGTTCTAACGGACAGGAAGTGAATTTACTGTGTTTACTTCCTGATAGTTCTGACAGGAAGTGACTTTACTGTGTTTACTTCATGATAGTTCTCACAGGAAGTGACTCAGCAGTTTCTATCACATTCTATAGAGAACTGTATGTCACTGACTTTCCTCTCCATTAGAATCTAACAGGAAATCTAATTAGAACTTGACCACTGGAGGGCCCTGCTAATGTAAAAAAACACGGGTTTAAACTGTAATAACTCTGGAAATATAAATCTCTCGGCAGTGGGAGTACCCTTATTTTACTAAACAGGAAAATCCCTACAATATATATTTTTTTTCATAAAAAAAGTTTACTGCTCCTTTAAGGTACAATGCAAGTCCCCCTCGCCAATCCTAGAGGAGGCTGGAACGGACAGCGCAGACGCACAGATGTCTACTTGGCAAGATGTCTGTAATGATGCTCGCTGGTGCCTGCTGAACAAGTTGCATTTCTTAATAACGATGGACTTATTCAGGATAATATAAGTATTGATATGCGTATTGCTATTTGAATAAAGATTTGGAGGACGCTTTAATTTTAATGAAACTTCTGCTTTTAGGAGTAAGAAAACCCTACAAAAAACATACTGCAGGGTTTGCTGAAAATACAAACATTCCACTAAATTTGAAGTGAGAGTCTCAGACACAGGCTTTCCATAGATCGCTGTTACAACAGCGCCATCTGGCAACAACATATCCTGAACCCGAACTGTCAGAAAAATTTGAGTAGCTCTATTATAACTTTTGAAAGATGCACCCTGCACCATTGGGACTGCTCGTTTAACTTTCTGAGTGCGACAGAGGTACGCAATGCGTGTACCACTCTGGCACTCAAATGGTTAATTTAAAAGGAAAATTCTTACAACAAACTATTTCCATTACTAGGGATTACTGTCCCTTTAAAGAGACAAAAGACAGTTGGGTGAAGCAGTGAGATCTCGGAGGCCGTGACCTGTTGATACACTCAGACATAACATACCTGAGAAAGAAAAGTAAACTCGTTTCCCTGTCATTGTGACGAAAGGAAGAGACAAAACACCTGTCGAGGGGCCGCAGAGACTGTCACTGCTTCTGAAAGACGAGCGGACAATGGCTGCCTCCAGGGCGATGCAACCAAACATCACTGCCTTTCACTGCGCCCATAGCCAAACAGAGAAGCATTAGCAGGCCAAATAAATGCAGGCGCCAACATGCCACAGTGTCCTCTGCCTGATCCCAACAGAGAAAACAGAGCGTGACTTCCAGTCCATTAGATGTTCTGTAGGTGCTGGTTACCCTGGAGTTTAATAAACATCCTAATTCTCCATCATTAAACCTTTTGCTCCTACATTCCTTACACGGACAGTAAAGCAAAATTATGGATGGGACCTCTCCGGAACCTGGCAGCCAAGGCTCCTAAAATGTACTTAATGCATACCTGAGTATACATAGCACTTCAGTGGCTCCTAAAACTTCCAGCTAGCTCATATCTATGAGATAGATAGACAGATAGATAGGTAGATAGACCGACAGACAGATAGGCCGACAGACAGATAGATATGAGATAGATTAGATATGAGAGATAGATAGATAGATAGATAGATAGATAGATAGATAGATAGATAGATAGATAGATAGGAGAGATATGAGACATATGAGAGATAGATAGATAGATATATGATAGATAGATATGAGATAGGTAGATAGATAGGTAGATAGATAGATAGATAGATAGATAGATAGATATGAGATAGATAGATAGATAGATAGATATGAGATAGGTAGATAGATAGACAGATAGATATGAGATAGATTAGATATGAGAGATAGATAGATAGATAGATAGATAGATAGATAGATAGATAGATAGATAGGAGAGATATGAGACATATGAGAGATAGATAGATAGATATATGATAGATAGATATGAGATAGGTAGATAGATAGATAGACAGATAGATAGATAGATAGATAGATAGATAGATAGATATGAGATAGGTAGATAGATAGACAGATAGATAGATAGATAGATAGATAGATAGATAGATAGATAGATAGATAGATATGAGATAGATAGATAGATATTAGATAGACAGATAGACAGACAGACAGATAGATAGACAGATAGACAGACAGATTGATACAGTGGATATAAAAAGTCTACACACCCTTGTTAAAATGCCAGGTTCTTGTGATGATAAAGAATGAGACAAAGATAAATCATGTCAGAACTTTTTCCACCTTTAATGTGACCTATAGCATGAACAAGTCAATTGCAAAACAAACTGAAATCGTTGAGGGGGAAAAATAAAAAACTCACAATAACCTGGTTGCATGGGTGTGCACACTCTTAAACTAATACTTTGTTGACGCACCTTTTGATTTTATTACAGCAATCAGTCTTTTTGGGTAGGAGTTTATTAGCACGACACATCTTGATGTGGCAATATTTGCCTGTTCTTCTTTGCAAAAGCGATCCAGATCTGTCAGATTGCGAGGACATCTCCTGTGCACAGCCCCACAGACGTTCAGTTGGATTCAGGTCTGGGCTCTGGCTGGGCCATTCCAAAACATTAATCTTCTTCTGGGGAAGCCATGCTTTTGTGGATTTGGATGTGTGCTTTGGGTCATTGTCGTGCTGAAAGGTGAACTTCATCTTCATCTTCAGATTCAGCTTTTTAACGGACACCTGAAGGTTTTGTGCCATAATTGCCTGGTATTTGGAACTGTTCATAATTCCCTCCACCCTGACTAAGGTCCCGGTTCCAGCTGAGGAAAAAAAAAAGCCCCAAAACATGATGCTACCACCACCATGCTTCACTGTGGGTATGGTGTTCTTTGGGTGATGTGCAGTGTTGTTTTTGCGCCAAACATACCTTTTGGAATTATGGCCAAAAATTCAACCTTGGTTTCATCAGACATAACACATTTTCCCATGTGCTTTTGGGGGACTTGATGTTTGTTATTGTAAACTTCAGCCGGGCTTGGATGTTTTTCTTTGTAAGAAAAGGCTTCCGTCTTGCCACCCTACCCCATAGCCCATTCACATGAAGAATACGGGATATTGTCAGTACTTGACAGAAATTCCTGCAGTTCCTTTAATGATGCAGTAGGCCTCTTGGAAGCCTCCCTGACCAGTTTTCTTCTCGTCTTCTCATCAATTTAGGAGGGACGTCCAGTTCTTGGTAATGTCTCTGTTGTGACATATTTTTTCCACTTGATGATGACTGTCTTCACTGTGTTCCATGGTATATCTAATGCTTTGGAAATTCTTTTGTACCTTTCTCCTGACTGATATCTTTCAACAATGAGATCCCTCTGATGCTTTGGAAGCTCTCTGTGGACCATGGCTTTTGCTCTGACATGCAACTAAGCAAATGTCAGGAAAATCCTACTAGAACGGCTGAACTTTACTTGTGATTAATCGGAGTCACTTTAAATGATGGCAGGTCTGTAATGACTTCAATTTAACATGAGATTGAATGTGATTGGTTAATTCTGAACACAGCCACACCCCCAGTTATAAGAGAGTGTGCACACCTATCCAACCACGTTATTGTGAGTTTTTTACTTTTCCCCCCTCAATGATTTCAGTTTGTTTTACAATTGAATTGTTCAGGTTATAGGCCACATTAAAGGTGGAAAACGTTCTGATATGATTTATCTTTGTCTCATTCTTTAACATCACAAGAACCTGGCATTTTAACAGGGGTGTGAAGACTTTTTATATCCACTGTAGATATGAGATGGATAGATAGATAGATAGATAGATAGATAGATAGATAGATAGATAGATAGATATGAAAAAGATAGATATGAGATAGATAGATAGATAGATAGATAGATAGATAGATAGATATGAGATGGATAGATAGATATGAGATAGATATGAGATAGATATGAGATAGATATGAGATAGATATGAGATAGATAGATATGAGATAGATAGATATGAGATAGATAGATAGATAGATAGATAGATAGATAGATATGAGATAGATAGATAGATAGATAGATAGATAGATAGATAGATAGATATGAGATAGATAGATAGATAGATAGATAGATATGAGATAGATAGATATGAGATAGATAGATAGATAGATAGATAGATAGATATGAGATAGATAGATAGATAGATAGATAGATAGATAGATAGATATGAGATAGATAGATAGATAGATAGATAGATAGACGGATAGATAGATAGATAGATAGATAGATAGATAGATAGATAGATATGAGATAGATAGATAGACAGATAGATAGATATGAGATAGATATGAGATAGATAGATAGACAGATTATCACCTCTTTATCACCTCTTTGTGACTCTCCCCCAGTGTTTTATTATAAATAATATATATACATAATAAATTATATTACACATATCATTCTTGAGAACATTGACAAACGACCGAAATTAATCATTAATCAAACTTGCTGCTTCACGCACGCACGCACGCACGCACACACACACACACACGTGACATTTGCGTCCTGTCCCTCATAGAGGATAAGAGACGAGAATATGAGAAAAGATACCAAGTCATCCCACATCTTCCAGCGCAGGGGTGGACACAACCCGATGTCCTCCGGCTGTTCTATACTGCAATTTCAACCATCCATGGATAGACAAAAACTGGCCAGTGATGATAGGAGTCGTAGTCAACAATAGCTGGGGGGCCCCAGGTTGCTAACCCTGCCCTAATATAGGTCTATCCAAACGAAGGCAAAAGAGCCATTAGTGGCCCTTGAACATGTCGAAAGGAACTGAGAACTCTACAGGGTAAGATTATTCACGAGGGGATCCTTTTAAAAGGTCGCAAGCAAAAGAGCGTGCAACCACATATCGAATTCACTCTGTCACCAGCATAAAAATGCCGACCTCAGAATCTCGCATTGCATGAAAGAGCAAGATTCTCAGGTCGCTCTATCAAACGTCGCAATGCAGGTCCGCTCATACAACTCCCATCAGCCTTACCTTGCCTCTAAAAAATACTCTAAGACCAGTCGTTTGTAAGGAGACCTCTTCACAATCTTGCACAGACCTCTGCGCTGCCCTGGATCTCTCTACGCGCTCCTCCCTGTCATTCAGCATGCAAAGAAGGGGAGAGAGAGATGGCATGCTGCCTCTAATTGAAGATTGGGAAGAGGTCTCCTTACAAATTACTGGACTTGGAGTATTTTTATGGCAAGGTAAGGCTGATGGGAGTTGTATGTGTCCGTCATTCGCAGCTTCCTAAAGTGCATCTTAGGTTGGAACGTCTCAGGAGCAGACTTGCCTTGTGATGTTTCATAGTGAGACCTGAGAATCTTGCACTTTCATGCAGTGCGAGATTCTCAGGTCGCCATTTTTATCCTGGAGACGTGGTGAATTCGATATGTGGTCGGACGCTGTTTTGCGTGCAACCTTTTAAAAGTGAACCATTCACAAGGCGTTACATGTAGGGAAGCTCTCCCCACACAGTGCACCCTGGTACATACCTGGTCACTGGGCGCACATACCAGGTCACTGGTACCAGGTCACTGGGAGCACATACCACGTCACTGGGGGCACACACCAGATCACTGGTACCAGGTCACTGGGGGCACACACCAGATCACTGGTACCACGTCACGGGGCGCACACACCACGTCCACACCACGTCACGGGGCGCACACACCACGTCACGGGGCGCACACACCACGTCACGGGGCGCACACACCACGTCACGGGGCGCACACACCACATCACGGGGCGCACACACCAGGTCACGGGGCACTGGTACCAGGTCACTGGGCGCACACACCAGGTCACGGGGCACTGGTACCAGGTCACTGGGCGCACACACCAGGTCACTGGGCACACACACCAGGTCACTGGGCACTGGTACCAGGTCACTGGGCGCACACACCAGGTCACTGGTACCAGGTCACTGGGCGCACACACCAGGTCACTGGTACCAGGTCACTGGGCGCACACACCAGGTCACTGGGCGCACACACCAGGTCACTGGGACCAGGTCACTGGGCGCACATACCAGGTAACTGGTACCAGGTCACTGGGCGCACACACCAGGTCACTGGTACCAGGTCACTGGGCGCACACACCAGGTCACTGGTACCAGGTCACTGGGCGCACACACCAAGTCACTGGTACCAGGTCACTGGGCGCACACACCAGGTCACTGGTACCAGGTCACTGGGCGCACACACCAAGTCACTGGTACCAGGTCACTGGGCGCACACACCAGGTCACTGGTACCAGGTCACTGGTACCAGGTCACTGGTACCAGGTCACTGGGCGCACACACCAAGTCACTGGTACCAGGTCACTGGGCGCACATACCAGGTCACTGGGAGCACTAACATAATTTTCACCAATTTTACAGCAACAAGAGCACTTTGGTGCAAATGTCTCAGGGCTAAAAACAATGGAGAAATTAAATGGCAATCCAACAGCATCACAGGGGACAAACAAAAATTCACAATAATTTAAATGGACAATTTGCTTTGAAATGCGCTGGAGATCTCTAATATACAGAAGGGGCTCAGATGTTTTAAAGGGGAAAAAACAACCCATATAAATAATGTCCCTTACCTTGCTATGTCCCAACACTTATTAAGACCCTGTGATTTTCTTCTGACTTCCTTTGTTTGACGTGTCATGCCCAAGAAGGAAGACATAACTGCTGCCTGCCAGACTCCCGGACCCCGAAGCTCCGCCCGATTTAGCTACCAATCAACTGCTGCCTCAAACAGCCCGTCAGCGTTCCAGTGAAATCAGGTTATAAGGAACACAAGAAGTTACTGGTTGATCTCCAGCCACAATAGCGATCTCCCTATGACCTGCAAAATTGCACCCCACCTCCACATGTTATTTATGTTCTCCTCTCCAAATCAAATGTGGAGGTGGGAACCAGTATTAATGGGTGGAGGGGGCTAGGGGGACATCAATTGTGGCCTGACCTCAGTAAGTAAGGTACTTCCTGAAGCCGGCAAAGTACAAAAGCCAGCAGAACAGGGACAGCTACAGTGGGCGGAGCCTGGAAGGTCAAGGAGTCAGTCAGTTAGTTCCCCTCAAAGAACTTTAAGGGCCTTGGAAAAATGGCGAATGGAGGTGCCAAATATTGGAATAAATGTAGGATTCCTGACTCCTTAGGCATGTTAACTGTGGTGGTTAAAGCAGGCTCTCTGGTGTGTTGTGTAGTCAGGACATCCTGGTTCCTCCCGGACCACATGGTTTATGGATTCCATGCAGCTTGAGGATTCCTGAACGGGAGGTTACAGCCACGCATTAAAACGCCAATGATGGGGTTAAAAGCTCCTTGTAAGTCAATGGGAATTTGTATTTGTCCCTTGTGGTGCAGTTGGATTGCCACAGAATTGTCCACTGCTTATTTGTGTAAAAAATAAGAAGTGAGTGAAATTCTACCATCTCTGGTCTTCTACTGCGGGATAAAGAAGCAACTCTCCCTTCTGGTCAGTCTTCTGATGGATGATGTCATTATACAAATTGTATTATTAGCTGTATAAACATTATATAAGATGATTTTAGTCTTACCTGTTGAATCCTTTCCTCTTAGTTCATATAACTCACAGATACCATGGGGAGGTGACGGCTCCTCCCAGTGGGCTGGAAAAATTCTAGAAGAGGTGCAGGGGTGGAGCCTCCCCCAGCCCCGTCCAGATAGATTTGTGGGGAAAAAACACTACCAAGTAAGATATCAAGGAGGAAAAGAGGAAAACTCCTGAGAGCGATGAACTCAATTGGACTCCCATGTCCAGCCACAGGAGACCTTACATGGTCCCTTTCACTGGGTGGGAGACCTGTGAGTTATATGGACTAAGAGAAAAGGATTTAACAGGTAAGACTAAAATCCTATTTTCTCTGTCGTCCCAATGTAACTCACAGGTACCATGGGGATGTACAAACATTGAGCTCCCAGGGTGGGAAGAAGGAGTGGACCAAGCGCCAGTCCCCACAATACCGGAGTTCCCATGGACTATCCAGGACACGGAACAGCCCAAACTAACAAATTGTCAAAGGACACAGAAGAACAAGAGCTAACAGGGTTCACACAGTTAAAGAGCTCTAAGACACAAGAAAAATAAAGACCTAGACAGGCAAAACTGCCTCCAGGACTTTCCTGCCGAAGGCAGAACATCCACACGGTAGTGCTTGGCAAAGGTGTGAACAGAATACAAAGTGGTCACCTTGCACAGCTGTTCAGTAGAGGCCCGATACTTGTAGGCACAGGAGGCCCCAACAGAACTGGTGGATTGTGCCATAATGCGGAAGGGAACTGGCTTCCCTCTGAGCTCATAAGCCTTGCAGATGGTAGACTTAATTTAGGATGCAATCGTCACCTTGGACGCAGCCAGACCAGCTCTGGGACCCTCAGGTATGACAAACAAAGCATCAGTCATACGAATTGACTCAGTACGATGCACACAGAGTTTAAGGCAGCGTACCACATCAAACAAGTGGAGATCCCTCTCATTATCAGATTTAGGGTCAAAACAAAAAGAAGGCACAACAATCTCTTGATTGATGTGGAACTCAGAGGCCACCTTAGGAAGAAATTCCTGGGAGGTACAGAGAACAGCCTTATCCTTGTGAAACACCAGCAAAGGCAGTTTGCAGGCCAAAGCCAGCAACTCTGCAGACAGACCACAGCCAAAAGAAAGGCCATTTTCCACGTCAGAAGACATAGAGGAATGGTAGCCAAAGACTCAAAGGAAGACCACTGCAAGACAAATCTAAGACCAGATTAAGGTCCCACTTGGGAGTGGGAACCTTATAAGCAGGGAAAGCATGAGCGACACACTGAAAGAAGACTCTGACATCCAGCAACATGGCAATGCATCTCTGGTAAAAGAAAGAGAGAGCTGAGGTCTGGACCTTCAAGGAACGAAGGTTAAGGCCCTGTCCACGCACCAAGAATGAAAGGTAGACCAAACCCTATGGTAGGCCTTACAGGAAACAAACTTCCGGGCTTGGATCATAGTGGACACCCACCTCAGGAGAAAAGCAATGCCTCCTTAAGATGGAGGCTTCAACAGCCATGCCGTCAAAGCCAGACTGTCCACATCCTCTCTCCGGAGGTAACCCTGGAGGAGGAGATTCGGTCTGCATGGCAGAGGAAATGGATCCTGAGCAGACAACTCCAACAGTTCTGGAAACCAAGGTTGCCTGGTCCATTAAGGAGCAATCAGTATGACTGATGCCCCGTCCATCCGAATCTTTCTCAACACCCTGGAGATGAGAGGAAGAGGACAAAAAAAATGTAGGCTAGATGAAAGCCCCAAGGATTGGACCAGGCGTTCACTGCAAATGCCAGAGGATCCCCAAGCAAAATTAAAAATTCAGAACCTTCCTTTTGTCCCTGGTAACCATCAGGTCTACCCAATGGCACCGCCATTTTTTGGACCAATAGATTGAAGACCTCTCCCACTCCCCAGGATGCACAGTCTGGTGACTGAGATAGTCCGTCAGAACATTCTCTACGCCTGGAATGTGCATGGCGGAGATGGCAGGAATGTGTTCTTCTGCCCAAGACAAAATAGCCTTGAAATCTAACCAAGCGAAAACTATTCTTGTGCCTCTTTGCTTGTTGACGTAAGCCATGGCCGTGGCATTGTCTGAATGGATGTGGACTGGACAGCAACTCAGTGGAGAGGACCAGTACACCAGAGAATGAAGGATCGCCCTGAGCTCCAGGATGTTGATGGGCTGGAGAGTCTCCTTCGCAGTCCATCGACCCTGAACCCCCAGGTGACCCAGGACAGCTTCCCAGCCATAAAGGCTGGTGTCCATCATCACCAAGGTCCAGTACTGGACAACAAAGTGTTTCCCCTTCCACAGGTTGAAGCTGTCCAACCACCAGAGGAGGTCCTGTCTCACCTCCTGGGAAAGAGAGACCAGATGATCTAAAAGATCTGGATTCCCCTGGCAAGCCCGGATAGTGAACCTCTGAAGCTCCCTGGTGTGAGCCATGGAGTATGGAACCGCCGGCATGGTGGATATCATCTTGCCCACAAGGGATGAGAACTTGCGTACCGGTGCGGAGGTCCACCCCAGCGCTTCGGCCACCTTTTTCATGATCTGCTGAACAGAGTCCTATGTCAGAGACACCATACCCTGACAGGTGTCGAACTGGAGACAGAGAAAAAACAGGCCCTGAGAAGGAACTGGAGCAGACTTGTCCATGATCAGAATCCATCCATGCTGAAGGAGGATCTGAGCACATTCCTGGACCTAATGGTTCATGAGGTCACTGGAAGGAGCCTTCAACAGAAGGTCGTCCATGTACGAAGCCACCTGAATCCACTTGGTATGCAGGTAAGCAATTAATGCCCCTAAGACCCAAGTGAACACCTGAGGAGCAGTGGTGAGCCCAAAGGGAAGAGCAGTGAACTGGAAGTGTCCCAAGGCTCAAGCGAATCTGAGATACTTCTGACTGTCTGGATGAATTGAAACATGCAGGTAAGCATCCTGAGATCTAGAGAGGCCAGAAATTTCCCTGGACACATTGCTGCAATGAAAGAGTGCAAAAACTCCATTTTGTAGTGACCATGGACCACAAAAGAATTGAGGTCCAGGATAGGGCGACTGCCACCATCCTTCTTGGGAACTACATAGAGGCTTGAATAAAAAACTAAACCTCTCTCTTGAGGAGGAACCAAAGCCAGGACTCCCTTGTCCAAGAAAGCCTGGACCAACCAGTATTTCTTATCCCAGAAGGGGATCGAGAAAGGAAGTATCTGAATGGAGACAGGGATACAAAGGGAATCCTGTAGCCTCATAAAACCACCTGTAATACCCACTGATCTGCAACAGAGCCTGCCCAAATGCTTGAAAAATGCTGCAGACCATCACCAACAGGGGGATGCGGACCAGGGTTCGGCGAGTCATGCCGAAGGAGGTTCGGTGGATTTTGATTTGGTGGGGGAGTTTTTGGACCTCCACTGCTGCCTGGGCTTGGGGGTGGAGCGTGGGGTGCTGGCCTGAGACCCACCTGGATTAGGCCTTTGCGCTTTGCTTTAGCGGGGATGAAAAAAATGATGCTTCCTCGTCAGATTAGGGCATATGGGAACCTGAGGCAAAAAAGTGCTCTTGCCCCCAGTGTCCTTACTGCTGATCAGTTCAGTTCAGGCCCAAAAACGAAGAGAAATTAGTGACGTTTTAGATAAGTCAGCAGACCAAATCTTAAGCCACAGCATCTAGCAGCCACAGAAAATGCAGAAGCCTTAGCCTCAAGCCTGACAGTATCAAAGAGGGCATCAGTTACATAGTACTGAGCCTCAGACATGTTGGCTAAAATGGCCAAAAAGGTCCTCCTTAGGGGCACCTTTGCAGACAGCGTCAGTAAGCTGTTCAGTTCAAACAGCAATGGCTATGGTAACCCACACAGAAGCCAAGGTAGGCCTCAAGGAGGCACCTATGGCAGCAAAGGCAGACTTCAGGATAGCTTCAAGCTTTCTATCAGTTAAATCTGGGCAAAGCAGTGGATTTAGACAGTCTGGAAATAGGGGGCTCAACCAGAAGAGGTGTAGCCCACTAAGCCAAGGCTGCATCAGAAAAGGGATACAGCTCAGAGAATCTCTTGGAGAGAGCAAGACTCTTGTCTGGAGTCTTCCACTCATCCAGGATAACCTGATCTAGAGTGGGGTTAGGCGGAAACATAGTACAGGACGCCTCGCGCCTTTGAAACCCATGAGACGTAGACTGTGGCTCTACAGGGTTAACAGGAATATGTAGGGTAGTCAAAACCTCCTTGATGAGACTCTCAGCAGAGGGTTCAGTGTCAGCCACAAAGGGGTCACCATAGATATGGGAAGAAGCCCCTTCTGCACAATCCCCAAATGAATCCTCCTCAGAAGAATCAGAAAGATCAGGAATGCCAGGGGCCTTAGGGGCCACAAACCTGAACGAGGTGGGGGGTTTCCATGATTGGAGGACCCCCTGAAGTGAAAGAGGAAACTGACATACAGGACTTTAAGTCTTTGATTCAATGTGGCTCTTGTTCACGGCTGGAAGCCCTGGCCGAGAAGCACGGGCCGCAGTGCATGAGGAGCATAAGTGACCCGAGTACTCTCTGGGAAGCTCTACTTGGCATGAGGAACAGTAAGCAAGAGGTGGTCAAAGATGCCCCTGAGTCTTTAGCCTTAGGCCTAGTCCCATGTCCCTTTTGATCCGCCATCCTAACAGGAGACGTGTCTTACAGTAATAGAGAAACCAAATACTGTCACCCAGATTAAGAAAATCACCCTAGAATTCCTAAAATGTACTTATCTGGCAAGCAAACAGTTAGCCTGAGAAGGAGAGTAAAGGAATCCAAGCCTGTGTACGATACTCAGCCCAGGAGAGAAAGAAAATGGTGTCCAACATCAGAGCCAATAAGAAAAAAGCTTGTAAAATGGAAGCAGCATCTTTTTTGTCCCTGCCAATGCAAAGCGCAATGGCCGAATCCAGGTGGGTCTCAGGCCAGCACCCCGCGCTCCAACCCGAAAGCCAGGAAGCAGTGGAGGTCCAAGCACTCCTCCACCAAACCCAAATCCACCAAACCTCCTTCGGCATGACTCGCTGAATCCTGATCCACATCTCCCTGTGGGTGGTCGCCTGCAGCATTTTTCAAACATTTGGGCAGGCTCTGTTGCAGATCAGTAGGTATTACAGGTAGTTTCAGGAGGCTGCAGTATTCCCTTTGTATCCCTGCCTCCCTTCAGATTCTTGCTCTCTCATTCCCTTCAGGGTCAAGAAAAGTTAAGTCTTTTCAACAGGGCGTTGCATGCTGTCTTGGACAAGGAAGTCCTGACTCCGGTACCTCTGCAAGAGATAGGTTTAAGTTTCTATTCAAACCTCTTTGTACTTCCCAAGAAGGATGGAGGCAGTCACCCTATCCTGGACCTCAATTCTTTTGTGATCCATACTCACTACAAGATGGAGTCTTTGACCTCTGTCATTGCAGAGATGTGTCCAGGGGAATTTCTGGCTTCTCTGGTTCTGCAGGATGCTTACCAGCATGTTCCAATTCATCCGGACAGTCAGAAGTATCTCAGGTTTGCTTGCACTCTGGTACACTTTCAGTTCACCGCTCTCCCATTTGCGCTCACCACTGCTCCTCAGGTGTTTGCACGTGTTTTGGGCACCTTGATTGCCTTCCTGCACACCAGGGGGATTCAGATGACTCTGTAAATGGACGACCACCTTCTGAAGGCTCCTTCCAGGCACCTCCTGGACCGTCAAGTCCAGGAATGTGCTAAGATCCTCCTCCAGCATGGATGGATTCTGAACATAGATGAGTCTGCTCGGTTCCTTCTCAGAATCTGGTTTTCCTGGGTCTCCAGTTTTCCTGTCAGGGTATGGTCTGTCTGACGGAGGGTTCTGTTCAACAGATCACAAACAAGGTGTCTCATGCTCTGGAGTGGACCTCAACCCCGGTACGCAAGTTCTCATTCCCTTGTGGGCAAGAGGATATCTAAAATGGAAGCAGTTCTGTACTCTATGGCACACACCAGGGAGCTTCAGAGGTTAACTATCAGGGCTTACTGGGGGAATCTGGAACTCCTGGATCATCTAGTCTCTCTTCCCCAGGAAGTGAGGCATGATCTCCTCTGGTGGTTGGACAGTTCTAATCTGAGGAAAGGGAAACCCTTTGTTGTCCAGTATAGGACTCTGGTGATGACGGACACCAGTCTTTACGGCTGTGGAGCTGTTCTGGGTCACCTGGGGGTTCAGGGATGATGGAATGCAGAGGAGACCCTCCTTCCCATCAACATTCTGGAGCTCAGAGTGATTCTCCATGCTCTGGTGTACTGGACCCCTCCACTGAGGAACTGTCCAGTCAGCATCCAATCAGACAATGCCACGGCTGTGGCTTACATCAACAAGCTAGGAGGCACAAGGAGCGCTTCCGCTTGGTTAGAGGTCAAGGTTATTTTGGCCTAGGCAGAAAAACACATTCCTGCCATCTCCGCTGTGCACATTCCAGGCGCAGTGAATGTTCTAGCAGACTTCCTCAGTCACCAGACAGTGGACCGCAGGGAGTGGGAGCTCCATCCTGAGGTCTTTGACTTGCTGGTCCAGAAATGGGGGGCGTCCTTGGATAGACCTAGTGACTATCAGGGACAACAGGAAGGTTCCGATGTTCTGCTCTCGCTAGGCGGATTCTCTGACGTTTGCAGCGGACGCCTTGTCCTTTCCTTAGAGCATTCATCTAGCTTACATTTTTCCTCCTCTTCCTCTCATCCCCAGGGTGTTGAGAAAGATTCGAATGGACGAGGCATCAGTCATACCAATTGCTCCTTAATGGACCAGGCAACCTTGGTTTCCAGAACTGTTGGCGTTGTCTTCTCAGGATCCATTTCCTCTGCCATGCAGACCAGATCTGCTCATCTACTGTTACCCCTGGAGAGAGGACGTGTACAGTTTGGCTTTGATGGCATGGCTGTTGAAGTCTCCATCTTGAGGAGGAAGGGCTTTTCTCCTGAGGTGGTGTCCACTATGATCTAAGCCAGGAAGCCTGTTCCCTCTAAGGTCTATCACAGGGTTTGGTCTACCTTTCACTGTTGGTGTGTGGACAAGGATCTGTCCTCATAGGAGTCTGATCTTTTGTCCATCTTGTCTTTTTTGCAGGATGGTGTGAACAAGGGTTTTAGCCTTAGTTCCTTAAAGGTCCAGACCACAGCTCTCTCGCTCTTTTTCCAGAGGCTTATTGCCATGTTGTCGGATGTCAAAGTCTTCTTCCAGGGTGTCGCTCATACTTTCCCTGCCTAAAAGGCTCCCCACTACCCAGTGGGATTTTAACTTGTTCTGAGAGTCCTGCAGCGGCCACCCTTTGAGTCTTTGGCTACCATTCAACTACATAATTTGATGTGGAAGATGGCCTTTCTTTTGGCTGTGGTCTCTGTCCATAGAGTTGCAAAGTTGCAGGTTTTGTCCTGCAAGTCGCCTTTCCTTGTGTTTCACAAGGATAAGGCGGTTCTTTGTACCTCCCAGGAATTTCTTCCTAAGGTGGTTAGTTCCAAATCAAGAGATTGTTGTGCCTTCCTTTTGTCCTGACCCTAAATCTGACAAGGAGATGGATCTCCTCTTGTTGGATGTAGTGCGTTGCCTCAAGCTCTATGTGCACTGTACAGAGTCCATCCGCAAGACGGAGGCTTTGTTTGTCATCTCTGAGGGTCCCAGGGCTGTTTGGCTGTGTCCAAGGTGACTGTCGCATTCTGGATTAATTCTGCCATCCGCAAGGCTTATGAGCTAAGAGGGAAACCTGTTCCCTTCCACATTACAGTACACTCCACCAGGGTCTGTTGGGGTATCCTGGGCCTGCAGGAATCAGGCCTCTGCTGAACAGCTGTGCAAGGCGGCCATTTGGTCTTCTGTGCACACCTTTGCCAAGCACTACTGTGTGGATGTTCTGGCTTCAGCTGAAGCCAGCTTTGGCAGGAAAGTCCTGGAGGCGGGCTTTGCCTGTCTAGGACTTTTACTTTCCTGTGCCTTATAGCTCTTTAACTGTTTGAGCACTACTGCTCTTGTTCTTGTGTGCTGTGTATCGTTATTCAGTATCCGTTGACACTTTGTTAGTTTGGGCTATTCCGTGTCATGGATGGTCCATGGGAACTCTGGTATCATGGGGACCAGCACTTGGTCCTTTCCTTTTCTTCCCACCCTGGGGAGCTGAATGCTGGTACATCCCCATGGTACCTGCGAGTTATATTGGACGACAAAGAAAAGAGAATTTTAGTCTTACCTGCTAAATCCTTTTCTCTTAGTCCATATAACTAACAGGTCTCCCACCCAGTAAAAGGGACCATGCTAGGTCTCCTGTGGCTGGACGTGGGAGTCCTTTTGGGTTCATCGCTCACAGGAGATTCTCTCCTTCTTTCTTGCTATCTTACTTGATAGGTTTATTTTTCTCAAATCTATCTGGTGGGGAGTGGCTAGGGTAGCCTGATATGGAGGAGCCTGCACTTCTTCTAGAACTGTTCCAGCCCACTGGGAGGAGCAGTCGCCTGTCCATGGTACCTGTGAGTTATATGGACTAAGAGAAAAGGATTTAATAGGTAAGACTAAAATCCTCTTATAAAAGAGAGAGGGACAGAGAGATAGAGAGGAAGATAGGTAGACAGGTGATGATTGATGGATAATAGACAGACAATCAAACAGATAAAAGAAAGACATGAGGAGACAAACAGGAGACCAACAGATATGATAGATAGATAGATAGATAGATAGATAGATAGATAGATAGATAGATAGACAGACAGACACACAGACAGACAGACAAGACACAGACAGACATATAAGAGATTAATAGTAAGCAAACAGATAAGAGACATGTAAGAGATAGATAGATGATAGATAAGAGACAGATGGATAGAAAGCCTGGTAGATTTAAGAAAACGATAAGACAGACAGATGAATTTATGTTCCTCCAGGGTAGACCAGGAGATGTAGGTGCTACTTACCAAGACCGTGTAGATGTGCAAGCAGCGATATACTGGGGAGAAATCTACCAAGTCTTGGGTTCCAGGTGCCTGCAGGAGACAGAAAGGGGGAATGATAAGAGATGCGCACATCCTGTTTACATGTACATTAACTATTCTACTGCCAGACCAGCCTGAACCATGCTGCAGATGCAACCTATCACTGGGGTCTCGGGGACTAAAGTGATAAGAAGATTGTGGTAACAATGGTTTTAGGATTCTTTCCCCCAGACAGTCGCAGAGACACCTCCAGGCATACTAATAGCACTGGAGACCTATGTGAAGGAAGGGGTTAATCCTCCCAGCAATGCGACTGGTTTGTGTAGTCTCACAGAACCGTATCTTGTATACAGGAAGCAAAATTTGGGTGTAAACCAACAGTACGATAGGGGACACATGACAATTCCCTTTTACTTACCAAGTGGTAACCCCTTAAATTCTCCAGTGCCTTGTAAAATCCCCTGTCATCTGTTAACCATGAATCTGCTGGTTTGCTCCAGAATTGATCCACTTTTCCTTACGCATATGGCTTTTTTTTTTTTTTTTTCTTTTTTTGCAATGCATTTGCGTTCCCCTCTGGCAACCATAGGGTTAAAAGCCACGTTTAAAGAAACGCTAACACAAAAATGAGCTGCTCCTATAGATCCTTAAATACCTTGTATTCCATATTAGCATCTGTAAAAATGATCTATATTCTGAGGCCTAAAATCTACTCTTGTACGTGCCCTGTGGGAGCAGTCATTCCTGCCTTTTCCCCGGATCCGGTTAACACGGGGTGTCTGACGTGATTGTCCTGCATGGTCTTTAAAGGAATAGTAATACTTTATTTAAACCATCTTTAATATTGTACATATTAAAGAAAGTAAATTAAGTCCTGTTGCTCTATCTTCTACAGTTTTCGTGTAATATCGTTCTAAAGTTTCCCCCTCCAGCCCCTTTATTCATGGTCAGATCCTGTAGATCTGGTCTCCAGAACGGATGGCTCATCTGAAGACCCGTAAATAGCATTGTATACAAAAAAAAATCTTCATGAGAACGGTCTACTGCCTCAAACCAGGCACACTTTGTAGACTATTAATTTATCTGCCTTCAAATTCTACAATTTCTATGCTTTGCAATGTTGGCAACAGTTGCTTCTGAATAAATATGAGGATGATAATAAAGTGTTAGTAATGTCTAAAAAAAGTTTTTTGCAAAATACAAGAGCTTAAAAAGCTGAGCTAAATGCAAAAAAAACGTATCTCTCAAAACCGCCATGGTTTAAGAGATAAGCCGTTTAAAGTTCGCTGTTTCCTACTGTCAGCTGTAAGCTGTCAGCAGGAGATCGTGTTGGTCGACATGGAGGGCGCTTGAGAAGTGCCGAGATCTCGTTATTTACCACAAATCCCTTCATTGGAATGGTCTAAAACGTGTGCTTGCAATCCAGGCACATGTTTTAGACCATTCCAATGAAGGGATTCCTTGTAAGTAACGAGATTGCGGCACTTCTCAATCGCCTCCGTGTCGATCGACACGAAATCTCCTGCTGACCACCTTTACAGCTGACAGTAGGAAACAGTAAACTTTAAACGGCTTGTATCTCTTAAACCATGGCGGTTTGAGAGATACTTTTTTTGCATTTAGCTCAGCTTTTTAAGCTCTTCTATTTGCAAAAAAACTTCATTACTAACACTTTAAAGAATGATGGCTTTGATGTATAAAAAAAATTGTTTAATAAAAAGTATACAATAAAAAATCATATTAAAGGGGAACTCTCACCTCCAGTAAAAACTGCTTCTTATATAAATCTTCCACGGGAATACATTTTCAATCCGTATTTTTTTTTTTTTTTTTTTTTTTGGAGATAATGGCTTTTTATTTGTGTCGCATGCTGTCAGTTCAGGACAGCTCTATACCGCACCCTGTCAGTCTTCTCCTCTTAATCTCCCCCAGCTGTTCCCCGTTACCACAGCCTGTCCTAAATGGACATCACGCAACATAATTAAAAAAAAAAATATCTCCGAAAATACTAAAAGAAAAAAAAAAAAAAAAAAAAAAGAAAAGATAATCAGGAATGAAAATGTATCACCGTGGGAGATTTATATAAGAAGCAGTTTACTGGAGGTGAGAGATCCGATTTAATTGTGCTAAAATGTGGTAGAACTAATCTAACACAATTTGCGACTGAACGCCACCTTTTTTCATTTAAAAAAAAAAAAAATCGGTTTTGTTTCACAGTGAAATGTGTCAGGTTATGAATACCGCATATTTATGCGTTTTTCCATTTTTGCGCTATTAATGTGATTTTTATTGTATGCTTTTTATTAATCCTTTGAGTGCCAGAGAATACATTCCGTACCTCTCAGGTACTCAAAGGGTCAAACAATCTCTCTTATACATCAAAGCCACCAATCTTTATTATCATCTTCGCATTTATGCCGAAGCAACTGTTGCCAACATTGCAAAGAAATCCCACAGTATCCCGAACGGAGACAGGTTATACCCGACTGCTGCGTTATAGTCAGGATAACCATTACCTGACCATCACACTTGTGAGTCATACTCTTTGTTTCCATTTACGATTACCTATTACTGAGTTACACTACTGGGGTCTGTGTTTTCCGTTTTGATGAAATGCATTGGGGCACTACACAATGTGTCTACTTTCTGTGACCTAAAGTCTCTGTCTTTCCATGGCCCAAGAGCAATCCTGAGGTGACAGTTCAGGATTGACTGCAAACAGGCTGAGATAAAAGCCTTCCTGAATACAAGAGCTGTGGACATTAATAATTAAAGGGATAGTAATACTTCGTTTTAACTTTATTTTATTTTGTAGGCATTAAAAAAACATGAAGAACGATATAAGTCTTATCTCTCAAACCTTTATGGTTTAAGAGATATTCACAAACAAAGTTTTCCCCCCCCTGTTCAACCAGATCAGAAGGGAGGTGCCCAGGTAGACTGCACAGAGGGGACAATCTTCAATTAAGATAAGGGAAAAACCTGAAAAACTTGTCAAGGGGGGAAGGGCTTTCATTGTTTTCATACAAAGAAAATTGTCCCCTTCTGTTACCTGTCCTGTCATACAACCAGACTCACATTTGAGAAGAGATGGCTTACACTAGGTAAAAGGGCGGGAGGGGAACTTTGCTTGTGAATATCTCATAAACCATAAAGGTTTGAGAGATAAGACTTATATCGTTCTTCATGTTTTTTAATGCCTACAAAATAAAATAAAGTTAAAACGAAGTATTACTATCCCTTTAAATTACTTTACATTTTATCTCTCATTACAAAAGCACAAATACAATTAAAGGGGAACATTCACATTATAACTTTTTTTTTTTTTTTGGTTTTTTTTTTTTTTTTGTTGTTGTTTATTTTAGTTATCTACTATTGGAGATACGAAGACTGAAAATCATGCACTTCTGCGTTCTGCGGCACCACGCCTCCCTCCCAGTTGCCTCAGGGAATGCATTCACGCTTCCCTTCAAGGTGGCATTTACGTGGGCTATCGTTACAACAAGCTCTGTTTACCATGCTACTGAGCTTCTTGTATCCATAACCACATAATCGCCACCATGAAGGGAAGCGTGAACATGTTCCCTGGGGCAGCTGGCAGGGAGGCGTGGTGCCGCACATACAGGGTGCCGCAGAATGCCGAAGTGCCTTATTTTCAGTGTTCGTGTGTCCAATAATAGGTAACTAAAATAAACAATCCAGTTTTACTAAATAAAGCCCATTCACAAGTTTTTATAATGTGAATGTTTCCCTTTAATTGAACGTTACCTGAATAGGAAAGGTTACATGTGTTAAAGAGCAAGTTTATGATAATGTATATTAGGGATCTAACATAGGATAATTTTACATATGATACATTTAAAAGGGAAAATTTCACCCACAAGACACTGTATCTTACATGATTACTCTAATAAAATGTTATGTAGTTTGGCATTTTTTTTAAATGTTTTTAAAACTACATACTTTATTACATATTCGCTCTAAAATGTAGACGTGAAGTAGGCACTTCCGTGTTCTGTGGCACAGGGTAACGTCGGCATGTCTCTGGACTTCCCAGGCCTCAAAATCTCCTCCCACCTCACTCCCAGCCCTCTCTGGGAGCCTGTTCACACTTCCCTTCATAGTGATGTGCAGCACGTATATTGTAACAGAAAGCATGTCATTATACGGAGCCAATCTGGATAACATTTTAGTAGATTAATCATATAAGATACAGTGTCTTGGGGTGAAAGTTCCCCTTTATGTATGTTACTAGTGCAAAAGCCCGTGTACACAGGCCAAGCTCTGGGTGATGTTAACCCTTTGAGAGACAGAGGGGTACGCAATGCATTGCGTACCCCTCTGGCACTCAAAGGGTTAAGAGGACGATCCTGCTTTTTGTCCTGCCGCCAATGCAGTCATGCACTGTAGAGACTGCCGGAAAGCACAGAACATTCCCAGCACAGAACTCCCAGCATTCAGTGCTCCCAGCATTCCTACACCTCCTAGCACAGAACTCCCAACATTCAGTGCTCCCAGCTTTCCTACACCTTCCACCATTCCAACACCTCCCAGCATTCTGTGCTCCCAGCACAGAGCTCCCAGCATTCTGTGCTTCCAGCATTCCTACACCTCCCAGCATTCTGTGCTTCCAACATTCCTACACCTCCCAGCATTCTGTGCTTCCAACATTCCTACACCTCCCAGCATTCTGTGCTTCCAACATTCCTACACCTCCCAGCATTCTGTGCTTCCAACATTCCTACACCTCCCAGCATTCCTTGCTTTCGGGCAGTCTCTACTGCACATGACGGCTTCTGACAAACATTCTAGCTAATTATTATATAGGATATTTGGTTATAACAACTTATTTCATTTTTAGATTAGTGTTCTTAAAAATAAGTGTTGCTTCTCATTTAGTGCGTCTTCATCGCAGCTCTTTGTAGTTCAGTCCTGTAACGTGGGGAAGACTGTTGTGTGCGAGTGTGATTGTACCTCTTCATCATCATCTTCGTATTCCACATCAAGGATCCCAGAGTCCTGCTCGGACATCGGGCTTGTTCCGTTCACCTCTGGACTCGGACACAGGTCCTTCTTGGACCTCCTCCCCAGGCCACCCTTGATCTGTAGGGACAGCAAGTTATCCAGGTTTCGCTGCTGTTGAGCCTGAAACGAATGGAGGGTGATGGGATTAGTACAGTGATCGCAATCATGTATATTAAGGATAAAATTATGGAATTCTGGACTACATTAACTGTACACAAATTACATTTCCATCGGTTTTAAGGGATCCCATCGCCTAAAATCAATGTTGTTGATTTTTACAGATCTTTCCAATTCATCTATATGTTGTATTCGTCAGTTTTAATTAGAAAATGTTTTTTTGATTTATTTACATTTAGAGATTATGCTAATTAAGGCATGACATGCATACACTTCCCATCTTATCCCTACATTACCTCCCCACTCAATGACACTGCTCAGCAATGCATTACCCACCTCCCCTAGTACTGACTTCCTGTCTTATCCCTACATTACCTCCCCACACACTGACACTGCTCAGCAATACATTACCTACCTCCGCTAGCACTGACTTCCTGTCTTATCCCTACATTACCTCCCCACTCACTGACACTGCTCAGTAATGCATTACCTACCTCCGCTAGCACTGACTTCCTGTCTTATCCCTACATTACCTCCCCCACTCACTGACACTGCTCAGCAATGCATTACCCACCTCCCCTAGCACTGACTTCCTGTCTTATCCCTACATTACCTCCCCCACTCACTGACACTACTCAGCAATGCATTAACCACCTCCCCTAGCACTGACTTCCTGTCTTATACCGACATTACCTCCCCACTCACTGACACTGCTCAGCAATGCATTACCCACCTCCCCTAGAACTGACTTCCTGTCTTATCCCTACATTACCTCCCAACTCACTGACACTGCTCAGTAATGAATTACCCACCTCCTCTAGTACTGACTTCCTGTCTTATCCTTACATTACCTCTCCACTCACCGACACTGCTCAGCAATGCATTACCCACCTCCCATAGTGCTGACTTCCTGTCTTATTCCTACATTACCTCCTCTACTCACTGACACTGCTCAGTAATGAATTACCCACCTCCCCTAGTACTGACTTCCTGTCCTATCCCTACATTACCTCCCCCACTCACTGAAACTGCTCAGTAACGCATTACCCACCTGCCCTAGCACTGACGTTGTGTCATATTCCTACATTACCTTCCTCACTCACTGACACTGCTCTTGTAGAAGTGATATCAGTGGAAAAGTCATCTCCATTTTATCACACTTTAGTGCATCTCCACCATGTATTTCATGCACCATCTGTGATAATTGATCTGTTTTCAGGGGCCTAAAATCTGGTCTTACACATGATTTCCTGCATTTCCAGGGATCCCAGTCCCATAAAAAACATGAGGTCATTGTCCAGGATTGTATGTACAATTACTGGGATAAGGTAACAGCCTAATTACAAGAGCAGTGGGCAGTAACAAACTGACTCACTTCTCTTAGTAGAAGCAGCACAAACAAAATTAAATATGTTAATTCTGTATTGTAGAACCGTTTATACATGTTTAAAAAAAGCTAGTTTAGGATTATATTTTAGTGTTGGAACATGAAAAAAGTATTATATCATAAGCTAATTGTATGTAATGTTTCAAAATAAAAGCAGCTCCAATTCATCTTCATAGTATTCGGGCCATGGAGAGTGTTATTTCAGTACTGTCAGAGTTGTAGTACAAGAGTAATAGAATGATAAAGTATCCCCCTCCCTCCCCTTTTACTGATATAACACTGCTCACATCAGAACGGAAAGGTGGTGTCCAGATGGCTTGTAGAGAGGAACAATCTTCAATTAGCACAAGGGAAAAACTTGAAAAACCTGTCAAGGTGGGCAGGATTTTCATTGCTCTCACAGTAAGAAGATTGTCCCTTGTTGTTATCTGTCCAGTCAAGAGACCAGATTCAACATCTGAGGTGAGCAGTGTTACATCAGTAAAAGGGGCGGAAGGGGGATACATTCAATTACTCTTCTGCTACAACTCTGACAGTATTGAAATAACACTCTCCATGGCCCAAATACTATGAAGATTAAATGGAGCTTCTTTTATTTTTAAACATTACAATCCCTTTAACAGAAGCTGAAATAATACAATACAAAAATACAGAACTGGGTTAAGAGCATTAATCTAAAGTGCAATCATTGCATTATTTGTAGGGGAAAGTGCAGAAAGGGAATCATACAGTGGGACAGGAACCCTGCTCCTAGGAGCTTACAATCTAATCATTCATATCAACATATTTAAGTCTTAGGTGTAAATGTTCCTTTAAAGTAGTCTGACCAAAGCAAGATGAGCAGCGAGACGAAAAGCTATGTCACCCTCACACACCTTTCACTCCCATACTACCCGTCAGGAAGAGATCATTCTAGAGGGGAAGAGGGTACTATTAAGAGGGGATATATTTTATTGTTTTACCCTTTTAAAGGAGCAGTAAACCTTTTTTTATGAAAAATATATATTGTAGGGATTTTCCTATTAAGTAAAATAAGGGTACTCCCACTGCCCAGAGATTTATATTTCCAGAGTTATTACAGTTTAAACTCTGTTTTCTGTTAGGTTCTAATGGAGAGGAAAGTCAAAAAAGTCAGAGACATACAGTTCTCCATAGAATGTGATAGAAACTGCTGAGTCACTTCCTGTCAGAACAATCAGGAAGTAAACACAGTAAAGTCACTTCCTGTCAGTTAGAACTATCAGGAACTAAATACAGTAAATTCCCTTCCTGGTTATTTGAACTACTATAATTTTTGAATAAAACATCTGACAGTGATGGGAGCGACCTTGTTTTATTCAGAGGAAAATGCTCTGTAAAATATGTGTTTTCATAAAAAAAAAAAGTTTACTGCTCCTTTATGGCAAGAAGGATGTGGAAGGCATTGAGAAGCAATGTATTGTATAGGAGTAGACAATACACTCTGATCTGAAAGATGCATTTCATGTTAATGAAGATGTCACTGTACCAAAGACATTAATAGGTGTACAGTGCTGCAATGAAAAATATTCACTATTCAGGAAATAAAGGTATGAACATCTCCTACAGGGATGCAATTAAAAATATTGGGATCCAGTACAAACACAAAACCAGTGCCCCCAACCAAAAGCATTTGCACCTTCCACCCCAGTGGAACTGAAGTGGGGACCTCCTGTTTTATGTGAGGCCTCAATGTCTGATTGTGGGGGTAGAACCCCCTGCTTGGCCAGGCTCCATAAACGGGTACTGCTTTCACCCCTCTGATGGCATCCCTGGTCTCCTAAAGTGTGCATCCACTGGTATTTTAGCCTTCATAACAGACAGCTTTGATTGAAGTTTTCAAATATGCATTTTAACACTTAGGCTGAGACGTTCGAAAAATCGTCAAAATGAAAACATTGTTAGATCATGAGCTGGCGGTAGAAGAGGCACATCTTTTTCAGATGTCAATCCATAACGTTTGAAAATGTGTCTAAAGAAAAAATGACGGCAACAAGATCTTGATGGACACTGTCCTTAAGAATTCTGATGTTAAAAATTGTCTTTGATACAAAAATTTTAAAATAATCAAAGAAATGTTTTCTCTTTGAAATGACAAATTGCATCTCACTCCTGCCAACAGCACTTTAATTTGTCTTCTCCAAGTTTAGAACATTTTTATTTTGTCAGGAAAAAATGACGTTAAACAGTCAAAAAAGATTTTCTGAAAATACCTTTCATTTTTTCTGAAAAAATGACTGTAACATGTCTGAAAACTGACAGACTGGAGTAAGAACGTTTTTGTTCTGATTAAAGAATATCCGTTACCACCACTTTCTGAACATCTCGGCCTTAGAATGGTAGAGAGGTATACCTGGCACTCTAAGGGTTACGTTTAAGCGTCAGTCCCACTCTGAAGGTACTGAATAAACATGGGTGATTTTAAAAATTATGTGGCCAGTCAGGCTAAAATAATTACCCACTTTAATGCTAATCCCTTCTCAGTACACTGAAGGATTGGTTCAGCTGGTTAATCAATTGGTATTGAAACCAATCCCCTGGGCTGTGAACTTGTTCAATTCCAGTGTGGACTCCTGGTGACCACAGACAAGTCACCTCGTCTCACCCAATGCCTCAGGCATCAAATCCGTGATTGCAGGCTCTATGGAAGAGGGACCCGTGTTATCCCTGAAGCAAATGGAAGCTGTGTGTATATGCAATGACTTGATAGTTATAGGACGTTATCAATGACTTGATAGATTAGTTATCAATGACTTGATCGTTATATTACGTTATCAATGACTTGATGGTGATATTACGGTAATGAGATTAAAAGGGAACTACCATCCCAACATGATTAAGTCTGTAGCAATGTGTCTTCCCTTTGTCATAAGCGCTGTGTAATTTTTTTTTTTTTTTTTTTTAAATGAATAAATTTGAAAAGACTATTGTACCTGGTGGTGTCTGTACGAGTGAAGCATGGAGCCAAATGGCTCCGTTGTTCCTCCCACTGTCTGCATGATCCATGCTACGTGCATGGATGGTAAGGTGATGTCACTGCTCCATTTGCGTGAGCGTGTATGAAAGGAAAATAGGTTGTGGGCAGGTGCATCGCCGATGACGGACAGGTCTATGGAGAACATGCGCATGCGCAGTTGAAGGAGACAGCAAAGATGGCCGCGGCGTTAACGTTCTATGTGCACGGTAAACTTTAAAGATTTCAAAATATAGAAAGCGCATTGGGAAGTTTAACAAACATATTTGGGGCGACTGCAGAGGTATCTAGCTTCACACCATAGGTTAGTTAGTGATTTAACTAAATTAAACTGATCACAGAATATCACCAGTGACTGAATATTACAAATGACTCAATTGATCATGCACCACACAGTGTAAGCTAAATACTGGACAGTCATAACAGCTGTCCACATAGACAGATAAGGGTAACCTAATAATTTAGTAAAAGGACTCTAAGTGGACAAGGATGGTATTCGTTCCAAAAATTCATTTATCCTCACTGCATAATAATTCATGATCAAGGTCACCTTTACACAATGAAGAGTGAAATAACTGTATACCTTTAACTTTCATAACGGAGGTATCAGCATTATGGTAACTTGTGCGATGTCTAGCTATCGATTTATCATGGCAATTTCTAGTGTCACAAATATATTCCAGGATCCTGCACAGAAATTCTCTCTTGGTTCTGCCAATACGTTTTGTGCCACAGGCACATTCTAATTCTAATACACTACACCGTTACAATAATCTTCTATTCTTTAGAATTGTTCTGTGATCTGAAGGTTTTTTCCTTTGTTTATGAACGTACACGCCATGCAGTTACCACAATGGAAATAGCCTTTAAGTTTAGTATTCAGTCACGTTAATTTCTTGGTATGTTGTAAGTCGTTATGCACCAAAATATCCTATATATTTTTCTCTGTTTATGGTGAATATTAGGATTTCTACTGATCACTTTAGTCATGTCTTCATCTTGTCTAGGTCTCCCAATGTTTTTTCAGAATTTCAAAGATCTAAATACGATTTGAACTAAGTTTCTATCAATCATATTATTCTGATCGCCGGTCACATTTGTCAGCAAAAGTGTTGCCCGCTAACATTACTAGGGAGTTTTAGATAATATTTATCTTGGGGGAGGGAGGACAAACATTCCAACGGGACTCAAAAACTCAAGTCGCCTAAACAAATACCATTAGTGTGACTCTACGCAGATAACGACCCATAACGAACAGAAGACCCCCTATTCACTTGTTCGTCAATAAAAGGATTATGCTACTGGATGGACTAAGCACGATCATGTATACACTAAAAATGACACTGAATGTGCTACCTGACCTCCTCCCTCTTTCCCGCAATCAGTCATCAAGCCAAATTAAATACTTCACGTGACAGTGGATTGTAACGGATCCTCTCTTAGGCTGATGTAGAAAGTCAAAGTGGAGAAATTTTACAGTAAACAAAAACAAAAAAAAAAAAGAACACACACACACACACTACCCAAATTGCCTCTGATTTAAATGACAGTTTCACCCCTAGAATGTTAATGTGATGTCAGGTTCACTTTAACGCTTAGAGTGGCAGAGGGGTACGCAACGCATTACAAAGCAATGCGTTGTGTACCCTTCTACCACTCAAAGAGTTAACTGCCAAATCTCAAATACACGGCTTCTACACTAAACACATATATCAATATGCTGATCTTTGTAGAAAAGAGGAATCTGATTCCACAGCCAGGTAATAAATCTAACTTTTTGCTCTAGGGCCAAACGGAGTAGAGAACAATGAACTGACAGACAGCTAGTCCTAATAAATCCCAGGCTGCGCGCAGACAGATTATACAGATTAACGGACAGACTTCACAGCTAGGTTGACATGCTTCCCAGGATTCATTCCAACACCAATACCAATTCAAATACCAACGTGCCGGCCTGACATGCTCCTCCAGCAAGCCGAATGCAGGGGGAAGAGAGCACGTTAACCCCTTGATGTTTAGAGAGGTCTACAAAATAATATGTTACAAAGCTTTCAGGATTCAAAGGGTTAGTGCAGCGGTTCTCAACCTTTCTAGTGCCGCGACCCTTTGATAAAATTTCCCAAGTTGTGGCGAACCCCTAACAGTAAAATTATTTTCATTGCACCTTCATCGCTTCAATAACACGGACTATAAAATGTCCCGGTCTCCCAGAAGGGACTGCTAACGAATGGACTGCACTAACATGGCCGTCGGTCTTGGAAAAGTAAGGATTTCTTTATAACGGAAAAAATTTGTACAATTATAAGTTTTACAGATTAGAATACACAAAAAACAATTATTTGATGGCAAATCGTCAATCGACCCCAGAAAGGGTCGCTACCCACAGGTTGAGAACCACTGGGTTAGAGGGACTCAACAGAAGACAACTTTGGTGACTTCGTGACAGATTTCAAAATCACCTGCATGTTGTATTAGTTTTTTAGTTTTTTTTTTTTTTTTGGTTTTTTTTTTAATGTAAAACTAGTTTGAGAGTTATTTAGCTGTATAGATGATGGGAATTAAAGCATGGCGTGCAGGTAGCTCCCATCTTAGCCCTAAGGAGAGGTGGGTAATGCAGTGCTGAGCAGTGTCAGTGAGTGGGGGAGATAATGTAGGGATAAGACAGGAAGTCAGTGCTAGGGGAGGTGGGTAATACATTGCTGAGCAGTGTCAGTGAGTGGGGAGGTAATGTAGGGATAAGATAGGATGTCAGTGCTAGGGGAGGTGGGTAATGTATTGCTGAGCAGTGTCAGTGAGTGGGGGAGGTAATGTAGGGATAAGACAGGACGTCAGTGCTAGGGGCGGTGGGTAATGCATTGCTGAGCAGTGTCAGTGAGTGGGGAGATAATGTAGGGATAAGACAGGAAGTCAGTGCTAGGGGAGGTGGGTAATGCATTGCTGAGCAGTGTCAGTGAGTGGGGAGGTAATGTAGGAATAAGACAGGAAGTCAGTGCTAGGGGAGGTGGGTAATGCATTGCTGAGCAGTGTCAGTGAGTGGGGAGGTAATGTAGGGATAAGACAGGAAGTCAGTGCTAGGGGAGGTGGGTAATGCAGTGCTGAGCAGTGTCAGTGAGTGGGGGAGATAATGTAGGGATAAGACAGGAAGTCAGTGCTAGGGGAGGTGGGTAATACATTGCTGAGCAGTGTCAGTGAGTGGGGAGGTAATGTAGGGATAAGATAGGATGTCAGTGCTAGGGGAGGTGGGTAATGTATTGCTGAGCAGTGTCAGTGAGTGGGGGAGGTAATGTAGTGATAAGACAGGACGTCAGTGCTAGGGGCGGTGGGTAATGCATTGCTGAGCCGTGTCAGTGAGTGGGGGAGGTAATGTAGGGATAAGACAGGAAGTCAGTGCTAGGGGAGGTGGGTAATGCATTGCTGAGCCGTGTCAGTGAGTGGGGGAGGTAATGTAGTGATAAGACAGGAAGTCAGTACTAGAGGAGGTGGGTAATACATTACTGAGCAGTGTCAGTGAGTGGGGGAGGTAATGTAGGGATAAGACAGGAAGTCAGTACTAGAGGAGGTGGGTAATACAATACTGAGCAGTGTCAGTGAGTGGGGGAGGTAATGTAGTAATAAGACAGGAAGTCAGTACTAGGGGAGGTGGGTAATACATTGCTGAGCAGTGTCAGTGAGTGGGGGAGGTAATGTAGGGATAAGACAGGAAGTCAGTGCTAGGGGAGGTGGGTAATGCATTGCGGAGCAGTGTCAGTGAGTGGGGGAGGTAATGTATGGATAAGACAAGGAGTTAGTGCTAGGGGGGTTGGGCAATGCATTACTGAGCAGCGTCAATGAGTGGGGGAGGTAATGTAGGGATAAGACAGGAAGTCAGTGCTAGGGGAGGAGGATAATGCATTGCTGAGCAGTGTCAGTGAGTGGGGAGGTAATGTAGGGATAAGACAGGAAGTCAGTACTAGGGGAGGTGGGTAATGCATTACTGAGCAGTGTCAGTGAGTGGGGGAGGTAATGTAGGGATAAGACAGGAAGTCAGTGCTAGGGGAGGTGGGTAATACATTACTGAGCAGTGTCAGTGAGTGGTGGAGGTAATGTAGGGATAAGACAGGAAGTCATTACTAGGGAAGGTGGGTAATGCATTGCTGAGCAGTGTCAGTGAGTGGGGGAGGTAATGTAGGGATAAGACAGGAAGTCAGTGCTAGGGAAGGTGGGTAATACATTACTGAGCAGTGTCAGTGAGTGGGGAGGTAATGCAGGACAGAACGGCATGCCTTAAACTGGAACCGCCACCTTCAGATATGTTTAATTTGTATGAAAGGGAAATCATGTCTATCCATTTTACGAGCCATTTTTCAGTGAAATAAATGGTTTTTGAAATGAACCGTTATGGCTAGTACTTTATGCTAATTTACTGCAAAGTATGCTACTAAAACTAGAGGGACACAGGTTTAGATGTAATGTAAGAAAGTTTTACTTCACTGAGAGGGTAGTAGACAAGTGGAATAGCCTACCAGCAGAAGTGGTAGATGTCAATACAGTGACAGAATTTAAGCATGCATGGGATAGGCATAAGGCGGTCCTTAACATAAGAAAAGACCAAGGACCAAAAAAGGTTTGAGTTTTTTTTTTTTTTTTTTTACATGGTAGGAAATTGGGCAGACTAGATGGGCCGAATGGTTCTTATCTGCCGTCAAATTCTATGTTTCTATGTTTCTACTTGGCTGTTTCAGGCCAAACGTACCTGTTGCTGTGCTATTAGGCACTCCCCCAGTGTGTGGGTTCTGCCTAGATCCATTCATATCAGTCTGTGTGTGTGGACTTTGCCTAGATCCATTTATATCACAGCGTGTGGACTAGATCCATTCATATCACAGCGTGTGGACTAGATCCATTCATATCACAGCGTGTGGACTAGATCCATTCATATCACAGTGTGTAGACTCTGCCTAGATCCATTTATATCACAGTGTGTGGACTAGATCCATTCATATCACAGTGTGTGGACTAGATCCATTCATATCACAGTGTGTGGATTCTGCCTAGATCCATTCATATCACAGTGTGTGGACTAGATCCATTCATATCACAGTGTGTGGATTCTGCCTGGATTTATTCATAGAAGGATGGGGTAATGCTGACGCAGCATTGAAACGAATTAGCATAAAGTGCCAGACTGGGCAACAAATACAGGCATATTTCTCACAGGCTCCTTGGATTATAGACAAATTGCTGGCACCTCTTATAGCTTACTTTTATGTCTGTATTAAATGCCAGAGGAGTATGCAATGCATTGCCCCCCTGGCACACAAAGGATTAATATTAAGCCTCTCTTAAGGTGACAGGTCCACTTTAAAAGAAAATGCCCTTGGCAGGTATTGCCAGCCTCTTCTTTCCCCCAACTGCCCTGTGAGGTCTTGATGACAGAAGTGCTGGTTTAGCCAGTGGAGTAGAGAGGATTCAGTGTTTATACCACTCTTGTACTGAATCCTACCTTTTCATCTAATAACAAATGCAGTGTGCTGTGTGTAACATAAAGCTAGACTGACCCCTACAGGGTGGTCCTGTTATGACAAGAACAGACAAGAAAATAAAACACTAGGGGATGTAATGGATTCAATTGGATGAGAGGTATAGAACTCAATAAAAGGAGAACACATCCTAATAATTATCCCTCACTTTCCTTACTACAGTCAGAAAATCCTAATGTCCCCTGTGAATTTCTCTCTTGTGCCTTTGTTCCATTAATCCTGGATGTCGTAATCATGGAGGCAGACATGTTGCTGGGAGGCTTTTTTGAAACAGAGTCTACTTACCTCCATTAACTCTGAGTGCCAAAGGGGTACAGAACGCATTGTAAAGGGTTAAGGACCCCATTATTTCACAGGGCTATTAGGTTTTTCTGCCCAGATGAAGATAAATGGAGTAGGGGTTATTGTGTGTTCTTTAACCCCTTGAGGGGTTAATACAACCATTTGTAATGATCCACATGCCCAGCTAGCAGTCAGTATCCTTCTCATCAGTGCAGCCCAACACCAGTATAACCAGTAGCTAACCAGTCTGCAGTAGCTAGTGATCTGCTCCTCATGGATTAAAAAAAGCTTGCCCTATAACCTGTGTCCAGTGCGGTCATTAATCTTGGCTTTAATCATCTCTGTCTGTTACCGGACACTCAAACCTGGTCAATTTGTACCCTCTAGAGGGCAAATGGGGAACTGTCTCTCAAAGTGATATTCCAAGTACAATCTAAGACAAGAACAACTTAAAGGGATAGTAATGTTTCACATAGAGAGCAGCTCCTATTAATCTTCATAGTGTTTGGGCCATGAAGAGTGTTATTTCAATACTGCCAGAGTTGCATTTCAAGAGTAATTGAATGATAAAGTATACCCCTCCTGCCCCTTTTACTAATGCAGCACTGCTCACCTCAGAGCAGCAAGACTGTCCGGATGGATCACAGAGAGGGACAATCTTCAGTGATCATAAGTTAAAATCTGAAATACCTGTCAAGGGAGGCAGAGTTTTCCTTATGATCACAGTAAGAAGATTGTCCTTTGCTGTGACCTGTCCGTTCAAGAGACCAGATTCCACATCTGAGGTGAGCAGTGTTACACTAGGTAAAAGGGGCAGGAGGGGGATATTTTATCATTGAATTACTCTTGCACTACAACTCTGACAGTATTGAAATAACACTCTCCATGGACCAAATACTATGAAGATTAATTGGAGCTGCTGTTTTTGTGAAACATTACTATGCTTTTAAGGGGGGGGGGGCAGGTTACTATTAGGTGTTACTTTAAGATAAGTGGGGGGTGTATTATTAGTAGGTGTTACTGGATATGCATTTCCTAAAGCTACACGCAGTCTCAGAGATATGTGAAAGCGGACGGAAGGAGGAGGGGGGCGACTCGCTGCCTTCTGTAACCGAGATGATGCTTCCAGCAGAATAAGGGACCAAGATCTGTGCAGACAGGAGCCGCGCGTGAGCCATTCTATCAGATCGTATCTGCTGCCTGGGAACTCTGCTCCATTCCAGGCATTTAACGAGGGGGATAGATCAAACACCTGATAAGTGACAGCCAGCGTCAGGCAGGGTTATTGGGTCACAGTCTGACGGACTGATTTATTGAACTCTGAGTGCCAAACGTGTGTCTACTAACGCACCGCGTACTAATGAAAGGGTTAAAGGAGCAGTAAACTTTTATTATGACAAAATATAAGTTGTAAGGTACGGCTAGTCAACTGGTACACCCTCAGCTCGTGTTTGTATCTGGCTGGTCTCTGTTCAGACTGGTCTGTGTTCCTCTCCTTTGGTATATTATCCCCATGGTTCCTGTGTGCCACAATGGACAAGAGAAGGGGGGGGGGATTTGTGTATTTACCAATAAATCCTTTTACTTAGTGCATGTGATCTTTCCTCCCAGGCAAAAACAAGGAGGTTTAATTCAGGACAAGGGGAGTCCTTCAGTCTCTCTGGCGTGCTGACTGCCTTCCTGCCCTGATGTTTTATTCTATTGCATCTATACAGTATAAGCTGAAGGCGGAGGTTAACCCTTTGAGTGCCAAGCGTACCCCTCTGGCACTCAAAGGGTTAAGTACAGCTAAGGTTGCCACCTTTTCTTCAGAAAAAGACCGGCCATGGCATTCCCTCCATAGACTTAACATTGGACAGAAACCAATTTTTTACCGGCCTGCCGGTAAAATACTGGCTAGGTGGCAACCTAAGTACAGCTGGGAGGGCGTCTGCTCCTGCACAGAGCTCTGGTTTGTGAGTGCACTGCCTCCTAGTTTTAGCTGCTTAAAGTGTTAGTAATGTCCAACAAAAAGTTTTTTGGATATAGAAGAGCTTAAAACGCTGAGCTAAATGCAAAAAACCCTATTTCTCAAACCACTATGATTTAAGAGATACAGACATTTAAAGTTTGATCTCTCCTACTGACAGCTGTAAAGTTGTCAGTAGGAGATTTGTGTCGGCCGACACGGAGGCGCTTGAGTAGAGCCGCTATCTCGTTATTTACCACGAATCCCTTAATTGGAATGGTCTAAAACATGTGTCTGGGGTTCAAGCACATGTTTTAGATCATTCCACTGAAGGACTTCGTGGTAAATAACTAGATTGCGGCACTTCTCATGCGCCACCGTGTCGACCGACATGAATCTCCTGCTGACAGCTTTACAGCTGTCAGTAAGAAACAGCGAATTTTAAACGCCCGAATCTCTTAAACCATAGCAGTTTGAGAGATACATTTTTTTGCATTTAGCTCAGCATTTTAAGCTCTTTTATATCCAAAAAACTTTTTGTTGGACATTACTAACACTTTAACCCCTCCTTGTCACCATGTTCCATGATGGACAAGAGAGAAATGTACTTTATGATATCTCTATATATTAATCCCTTAAAGTGATAGTAAAACTTCATTTTTGGAAGATGTACTATTGTGTATGTTAATGCAATAAAGTAAACTCCACTCCAAGTTAGTTTACATACAACGATTAGCCAATCATAGCTGCCCTACATCACAACAAGGAGCCAATAACAGTACGCGCATTGACACTGCATGACAGCCAATAGCAGTGATATGAAGAGGAAGGCAATTTAAACTATTGTACATCATAGCTTATGAAGTGGACCTTCCCACCTCCCCTTTACTGTGGAATGCGCACATTTTGTTGACCAGCACGGGGACGAGCACCAACAGGGGAGAAACAAAGATGGCTGCCGAATGAGTAAATAAAACCATAAAATTCCTGAAATCTACCAAGGTATATGATAAATAACTTTCAACACACAATCAAATATCAGTTATACTACCAGTTTAAGTTTTCTACAATTTTAACATTACTATCACTTTAAGGACCGGGTACATTTGGGTTGGCTTGCACTTAAAGGGATAGTAATACTTGGTTTTATCTTTATTTTATTTTGTAGGAATTCAAAAAACATGAAGAATGATAAAAGTCTTATCTCTCAAACCTTTATGGTTTGAGAGATATTCACAAGCAAAGTTTCCCCTCTCTGACCAAAACGGTCAAGTCTGCCATCTAGCTGTCAGATTTGGAATCCGGTCCGCAGATCAACCGGTGGCTCTTCAACAGCCCCGAGATCGCAAGATATAAAAATAACTATTTCAATGGAAGGGTCTAAAAAGTGTGCTTGCAAACCAGGTACACTTTGTAGACTATTCCAATTAAGTAGTTATTTTTATATCTTGCGATCTCTGCTCTGCTGTAGAGCCGCGGTCGGTCCGTGGACCGGATTCCAAATCTGACAGCTAGATGGCAGACTTGACCGTTTTGGTCAGTGATGGGAAACGTTGCTTGTGAATATCTCTCAAACCATAAAGGTTCGAGAGATAAAACTTATATTGTTCATGTTTTTTTAATGCCTACAAAATAAAATAAAGATAAAACAAAGTATTACTATCCCTTTAAGGATCGGAGCAATTCTGAAGTTTTTGACTAGGTTTTTGTTCAACAGTGTTTTCCCTCTAAGTCTTTTATTTCAGCCACATAAATCATATACTATTTTTCCCCAAAAACAATTAGGGCTTTCCTTTGATACTTGCATGGATAACCCACCATTTATTTTATTATAATTAAAGAAAACAGATTTAAAAAAAAACATTTTTATTTTTTCTCTTGTGATTATTTGGGCGTAGTGGGTTAAATTTTTATGGAGACTGCATGACAAGTATGAACGGTCAGTCATAACTACAAAATGGGCAGTTTTAAGTGGGAACTTGACCCCCTGTGTGAAAATCCCCATGTCCTTCTTTCCCCCCAGTCCCTACATTTTTGTTGGATAAGATTCTATAGTGTATAAATCTATTACTTTTCTTCACAATAACACTGACACGAATGATCAGTGTCAGCCTGTTCAGCATGATAACAGAGCTCAATGAGGCACGCTGCTATCATTTAACCCATGATGTAACAGGACCGCCATGGGTCTTTATGTGAAGTTTACCCATGATGGTCCTGGCACATTACGGGTCTTTAAAGGGATAGTAATACTTAAAATGTAAAAATTAATATGTTGTAGGGTTTATCCCCCTGAGTAAAACAAGAGTACTCCCACTGCTGAAAGGTGTTTCATTCAAAAGTTATTAATTTTCAAAGTTGAATTTTTTAGGTGCAATATCACAGTGGCCTGAAATTGTACAGTGGCGCTGTTGCTACACCATCCTATGGAGATTTATGGTCAACTGAATAGAGTTGTCCATAGGATGGTGTAGCAACAGCGCCACTGTACAATTTCAGGCCACTGTGATATTGCACCTAAAAAATTCAACTTTGAAAATTAATAACTTTTGAATGACACACCTTTCAGCAGTGGGAGTACCCTTGTTTTACTCGGGGGGATAAACCCTACAACATATTTTTTTTTACATTTTAAGTATTACTATCCCTTTAATGGGTTAATATATATATATATCTATTCTACTAAGTTTTCCAACTGCTTGCCACACCAATTGTATTCTTCGCTCAGGTTCCATCATGGTGTTCCCATCTGTTGATATTTCCCAGTCCGAAGTAAACATGTCTGATTCTTCCAGTAGATGGACTAAAAGAAGTGGACATGTACATTTACATTGGACACGAAATGTCATGAAAACACCACGATGGAAATTGAGAGATGAATAAAAGTGGGATGGCAGCCATATGGAAAATTTATAAGTACTGTCTTCAGGACTAATGCACCCTCTCTGCTCAAGGGAAAGGTTTTTGACCAATGTGTTACATATCGCTGGGAAACATGGACGCTGAATGCCAAAGCCATACAAAAACGTAAGGTTACACAGAAGTATGGAGCGGCAAATTCTCAACATAAAAGAGACTGAAAAATGTGCGTGTGGATTCATCAGCAAACAAAGGTCTATGGCATCACTGAAAGGGAAATGGGCAGGCCACATAGCAAGAAGGTAGATGGGCCAAACTGATATTGGAATGGATTCCACTCAATACTAAACGTCATAGAAGACGACTAGATGGGTAGATGAAATTACCAAATTTATTTGTACACAGTAGCACCAAAAAGCACATGACCAAAGTAGTCAGATACTTACTGAGGAGGCCTTCATCGTGCAGCGGACTGGCAACTGCTGAAGATGACGACAGAGTGTGTGTGTGCACGCGTTGCGTGTGTGAGTGCGTGCGTGCGTGTGTCTGTGTGCGTGCGTGCGTCTGTGTGCCTGTCTGCGTGAGTGTTTGTGAGACTGTGTGCGTGTGAGACTGTGTGTGTGTCTGTGTCTGTGTGTGCGTGCGTGTGTCTGTGTGCGTGCGTGCGTCTGTGTGCCTGTCTGCATGAGTGTCTGTCTGCGTGAGTGTTTGTGAGACTGTGTGCGTGTGAGACTGTGTGTGTGTCTGTGTGTGCGTGCGTGTCTGTGTGCGTGCGTGCGTGCGTGCGTCTGTCTGCATGAGTGTCTGTCTGTCTGCGTGAGTGTCTGTCTGTGTGCCTGTCTTCATGAGTGTCTGTCTGTGTGCCTGTCTTCATGAGTGTCTGTCTGTGTGCCTGTCTTCATGAGTGTCTGTCTGTGTGCCTGTCTGCATGAGTGTGTCTGTCTGCGTGAGTGTGTGTGTGTGTGTTTCTGTGTTCCGTGTGTGTTTCTGTGTTCCGTGTGTGTCACCCTATCCATGGTCCACTTCTATCCACACATACATTGTCTGCTCTCTCTTCCCAGGACACACATTGATGAATTGACTCTCTGAATGGCAGAAAAGTGTCCAGCACATTGCAGAGCAATGCATTGGACTTCTCTCTGGCACACAGACGGTTAAAGTCACAACCACTGATTCAACTACCTGTGTTCAAGCAGAGTTATCCTGAAAACATTGAGCCTTATGTATAAACTCACACAAGAACAAACTGTCTGTCATAGGGAACAAAGAAAAAATCCCAGTGCCAGGGGGTATTATAACACCTTGCTTCACACCTTGATGCTGGGTTTTATTGCTGCTGGCCCCCAATTCACACTAAATGTCGTGTAGGATCCATACAGGAATAAACATCCAGTGTCTTGTATTAGCTCCTTATTTATAGATAATTACTTTGCAGTGCCTTGCCCACACCTTCCTCATGCATAGGGATAAATCGGATTGATATGCATGTATAGGTATTGTTTGGGAACTGTGGGGAGTAACACAGCCGACTGTCACTACTAATCTCATATGTGTGTCAGTGTGGGGAGCTTAAAGGGATAGTAATACTTGCAAATTACTAATCCCCATATTGTAGCTTTGTTAAAAATAAACTTATTGCCCCCGATGTCATCTCTAAAACCCTTATGATTTGAGAGATGATAGAGCTCAAAGTTCTCCCCTCCTTCCCCTTCACTGACTGAACGCTGACTGCAGGGATATCCGGTATTACTTGCATCAGGCGGCTCTGCAGCATTGACAAGATCGCGTTTATAAAAAAGAAATCTTTCACTAAAACGGTCTTCTACATGTGCTTGCAAACCAATCACAAACCAAGCACAAACCAAGCACACATAGAAGACCGCTTCAGTGAAAGAATTATTTTTTTATAAAAGCGATCTCGGCTCAGCTGCAGAGCCGCCTGATGCACATAAGACTGCAGTCAGCGTTCAGTCAGGGAAGGGGGAGGGAGGGGAGAACTTTGAGCGCTATTATCTCTCACACCATAAGGGTTTGAGAGATGACACTGGGGGCAATAAGTTTCTTTTTAACAAAGTTACAATATGGGGATTAGTAATTTGCAAGTATTACTATCCCTTTAAGCTCCCCAAACTGACACACATATGAGATTAGTAGTGACAGTCGGCTGTGTTACTCCCCACAGTTCCCAAACAATACCTATACATGCATATCAATCCGATTTATCCATACGCATAAGGAAGGTGTGGGCAAGGCACTGCAAAGTAATTTCTATAAATAAGGCGCTAATACAAGACACTGGGTGTTTATTCCTGTATGGATCCTACGCGACATTTAGTGTGAACTGGGGGCCAGCAGCAATAAAACCAACCTTAGCAATACTACTAGACAGTGAAATCCTTACCAGCATTGGTCCAATAGGGGCACTGGGCCCAGCAGAACAGGAAGCAGCACCGCTCTAATGCCAGGCAGGCAGCTCTCTGATCTGAAGTGCTCACTGTGCGTTTAGGTGTCTGACAAGTCACTTTCACACAGTCACAGGACTAGATTGCTCCTGTAGCAGCAGAAACATAATAGCAAGTTGTGGAGAGAGTGGGGAAGATTAACACACTCACCACACAGCATGAAATAGAGAGAGAGAAAGCTGAAAGTCCCCCTGCCTTATCCTAACATGGAAATCCACAACATTTACAACACACTTTACAATTCCTTAGGTCTCCAAGAAGAGGGAAAATCCAGACAAATGGTGACCCCCAAGTAATCTTGTATGTACACCACTAGTTCTCCATGCACTGATAATGAATAATATCTGGCAGAGAGCAATAGATGCAGTCATTACTGGCCCCAAATTCAATTTCTTTAAAGCTTTTTGTGCACCCGAATTCAACCCGTCCTTGCCCCCGGGGTGCACTAAATAATCATTTCTGATAATGAGAAACAGAAGCACAACTGAACATGAGCTCTGGATTTGCAAGGATGGTCCTGCCAAAATATTAATGTGTTTCAACCTCTGTAGGTTTTAATTAACAGTCTGAACAGAACGGCTTTGTGAAAAACCTGATTTCCATTTTCTTATTCTATTTGCTGGTTGAAAACAAGAATGCTTTCCTCTAATCATCTCTACTTTGATTTTTTCGACAGCTCAAACCATAGAACGAGGTAAAAAACAGCAACAGCCTGACCCCTACTGAGACAGGCAAATAAGGGAACATTTACATTCCCAAATATTTGATATTATTAACCCCAAACGAATACCAGAGAGGTCTCCAAAACATTAGTTTACATTGCACCGGAGACCGATCTTGCATCCGATTGGGAGTAAAATGATACCCGGAAGCACAAATTACACTCAATGCCACATTCTGGACAAACTAAACTTTTGGAAGGGCTCACCTAGATAGGAGTAACCCACACTCAGCAGTACTTATATCTGCTTACTGGTATTTATTTATTTAAACTCTACCGTAGTCTATAACAGAGTGGAGACATTTTAGTGCCATGACAATATATACAGGACCATTGAGGTCGTGGATGGGATCTCTCTATACACTTTAGATCTATGGTATTGCCCCGTGAGAACCTTGCGGTCCTTGCAAGACATTACCATTGGCTAGAAAGAAGAGGTCCTGCCAAAACTGGACTGACTACAGAGGGGAAGAAGAGGACGATATGGGTACAGCACTGCGTAAATAGTTGGTGCTATATAAAAAAAAGAACAATGATCAGCAGGGAGGGAGGGAAGCAGAGGGGCAATGGGAATTTCTTTTTTCGTGTGACATGGGAGAACAAGGGTGAGTATTATACATAGGCACTCTTGTTTTCCCCTACAATCTTGGGTATAATATACACCTGTGTATTAAAAACAGGTGCGTATTATACCCGAGATTTTAAAGGGATAGTAATGTTTCATAATAAAAGCAGCTCTAATTAATCATCATAGTATTTGGACTTTGGAGAGTGTTATTTCAATTCTGTCAGAGTTGTAGTACAAGAGTAATTCAATGACAAAGTATCCCCCTCCCGCCCCTTTTACTGATGTAACACTGCTCAGCCAGATCAGACGGGAGGTGCCCAGGTAGACTGTAGAGAGGGACAATCTTCAATTAAGATAAGGGGAAAAACCTGAAAAACTAGTCAAGGGGGGCAGGGCTTTCATTGTTCTCATAGGAAGAAGATTGTCCCCTGCTGTTATCTGTCTGGTCTATGGACTGGATTCCACATCTGAGAAGAGATTGCTTACACTAGGTAAAAGGGGCGGGAGGGGAAACTTTGCTTGTGAATATCTCTCAAACCATAAAGATTTGAGAGATAAGACTTATATCGTTCATGTTTTTTTAATGCCTACAAAATAAAATAAAGTTAAAACGAAGTATTACTATCCCTTTAAGGTAGACACCAAGCAAAGGCATGAATTCATGTTATTTTTTCCTGGGAAAATAAGAGGTTAATAATCCAGTCTTCCTTCAGTTCTGTCTATTGGGTCTGTAGTTATGTTCCTTCTAAATAGAAGAATGTGTTCGCAATCTGGAGAAAAGCAAAGGCTTTTAATGTTTCCTATTAAGAAAAGTCCCTCGGAAGATGCCCCCAGGGGGTTCTGGAAACAGGAACACCAAGAAGGGTCAGCAAGGTTTGGGGCCCTAGGACCAGCCCCCTCTTTCAACTCATCACCACCCACTTTGGATGGAAAACCAAAAGATGTGGGCTGAAAGATATTCCAAGCATCCCGGCCAGTGAAATTGGATGTGGACGGAATAAAGGAGAAGAATGAGGTTCTCGGCATGAACTCCTGTTCTGTGACCAAAACCAAATCCAGATGAAATTGAGAAACAGCTTGCTAGAGTAGACAATTAAACTTCCCAAATACGGCCACGTGACTTCCATTCTGCACATTCCTGGGGTCATCGAAAGGCCGAAGTGGAAATGAAATCTCAATCACCAGCAAACAGGCTCAGTTATTCTCAATAAATATATTGTTTTGTGACCCCCAGAATTCACTTACGTTGTACTTTTAAGTGAATGGATTTGAAAAGTTTGTTTAAATCTCAAATTACGGGTACAAATGTTTTTAAAGCGCTGCATAATGTCCAGATTAGCCAGAGAGGCATGCTCCATTCAGAAGAAATTACGATGTTCCACCTCATTACATCACCGATGTACAGGCATAATTCCTGTCTCCTAAAGTGGATCTGTCACTACTCTTTTAGTCTCATTAAACGCATCTACTTTTAAGGGATAGTAATAGTTTGTTTTATCTTTATTTTATTTTGTAGGCATTAAAAAACATGGAGAATGATATGTCTTATCTCTCAAACCTTTATGGTTTAAGAGATATTCACAAGCAAAGTTTCCCCTCCCGCCCCTTTTACCTAGTGTAAGCCATCTGCATGTAGAATGCAGTCCATAGACCAGACAGATAACAGAAGGGGACAATCTTCTTCCTATGAGAACAATGAAAGCCCTGCCCCCCTTGACAAGTTTTTCAGGTTTTTCCCTTATCTTAATTGAAGATTGTCCCTCTCTGCAGTCTACCTGGGCACCTCCCTTCTGATCTGGCTGAACGGGGGGGGGGGCATACTTTGCTTGTGAATATCTCTTACACCATAAAGGTTTGAGAGATAAGACTTATATCGTTCTTCATGTTTTTTAATGCCTACAAAATAAAATAAAGATAAAACGAAGTATTACTATCCCTTTAAACACCTATATCCTCCAACAGTCACAAAAACTGGAATCGCAGAGAGGGTAACAGTAGAGTAGTAAAATCACTGCTTTATTGAAATTTAGGATCCATAACACACTTGGACAATTTCTGGTGAATCTCATTCTAAATAATAGACCATCATAATCCAGAACTTAAAAAAGTAGTGACATTTTGGAAACATTACTGTCACTTTAATAGGGAACTAAGAATTTCCGACTTACTTACTATGGCCAGAAAATTGTGCCTCTAATCCCTGGTTCACATGAAAACATCTTCCGGGGCCATTAGGATTTTCTGGCCGTAGCAAGTAAGTGGGAAGTTCCTATTACAAGTGGTCAGTTCTCTATTAAAGTGACAGTAATGTTTCACAATAACTGATGTAACACTGCTCGCCTCAGAGCAGCAAGACTGTCTGGATGGATCGCAGAGAGGGACAATCTTCAGTGATCATAAGAGAAACCTGAAAAACCTGTCAGGGAGGGGGGGCAGTGTTTCCTTATGATCACAGTAAGAAGATTGTCCCTTGCTGTGATCTGTCCGGTCAAGTGACCAGATTCCACATCTGAGGTGAGCAGTGTTACACTAGGTAAAGGGGACAGGAGGGGGAAACTTTATCATTCAATTACTCTTGTACTACAACTCTGACAGTACTGATATAACACTCTCCATGGCCCCAAATTATCTTATAGTAAGGAATACATGAGATAATTCCCAAATCATCATTCATTCAGATTTGCAAACCTGTGACAACTAGTAGTGTCCCCAAGACATTGTACAGATATGCCTTTGAGACCAAGCCAGCATTCATGCATTTGACCATTTGAGTGCCAGAGGCAGATGCAACGCACTGCACAGCAAGGGATTATAATATCAGTGAGGAATTTGCAATTGTTCCCTATGGGACAGCTGGTGTGAAGAAACGGCTCAAACAACTAGCCCCCAATGTCTGACAGTTCCACTCATACGGCTCAGTCTCGCTTCTGGAGAGACAAAAGATTTCGAAAGAAATGTAAAACAATCCAGGGGAAAATGCACTAAAGCGTGATAAAGAGGTGAAAGCGGAGAAAACCTCTCCAGTAATATCACTTCTCCAGTTCCTATGTTATTCCATGGAACCTATGCGCTACGATTTCTTCAACTTTGGAGATCCTAGTCCATAGGCTCCATAGAATAACATAGGAACTGGGGAGTTTCTCACTGGAGAAGTGATCACCTCTTTATCACACCTTAGTACATCTCCCCTGTAGTCTATAACTAAATCTCTCCCATAGAATAACATAGGAAGTGGAGAGTTTATCTCACTGGAGAAGTTATCTCCTCTTTATCACACCTTAGTACATCTCCCCTGTAGTCTATAACTAAATCTCTCCCATAGAATAACATAGGAACTAGAGAGGTTATCACACTGGAGAAGTTATCTCCTCTTTATCACACCTTAGTACATCTCCCCCTGTAGTCTATAACTAAATCTCTCCCATAGAATAACATAGGAACTGGAGAGTTTATCTCACTGGAGAAGTTATCTCCTCTTTATCACACCTTATTACATCTCTCCTGTAGTCTATAACTAAATCTCTCCCATAGAATAACATAGGAACTGAGGAGTTTATCTTACTGGAGAAGTTATCTCCTCTTTATCACACCTTAGTACATCTCCCCCTGTAGTCTATAACTAAAGATCTCCCATAGAATAACATAGGGACTGGAGAGTTTATCTTACTGGAGAAGTTATCTCCTCTTTATCACACCTTAGTACATCTCCCCTGTAGTCTATAACTAAAGATCTCCCATAGAATAACATAGGAACTGGAGAGTTTATCTCACTGGAGAAGTTATCTCCTCTTTATCACACCTTAGTACATCTCCCCTGTAGTCTATAACTAAATCTCTCCCATAGAATAACATAGGAAGTGGAGAGTTTATCTCACTGGAGAAGTTATCTCCTCTTTATCACACCTTAGTACATCTCCCCTGTAGTCTATAACTAAATCTCTCCCATAGAATAACATAGGAACTAGAGAGGTTATCACACTGGAGAAGTTATCTCCTCTTTATCACACCTTAGTACATCTCCCCCTGTAGTCTATAACTAAATCTCTCCCATAGAATAACATAGGAACTGGAGAGTTTATCTCACTGGAGAAGTTATCTCCTCTTTATCACACCTTATTACATCTCTCCTGTAGTCTATAACTAAATCTCTCCCATAGAATAACATAGGAACTGAGGAGTTTATCTTACTGGAGAAGTTATCTCCTCTTTATCACACCTTAGTACATCTCCCCCTGTAGTCTATAACTAAAGATCTCCCATAGAATAACATAGGGACTGGAGAGTTTATCTTACTGGAGAAGTTATCTCCTCTTTATCACACCTTAGTACATCTCCCCTGTAGTCTATAACTAAAGATCTCCCATAGAATAACATAGGAACTGGAGAGTTTATCTCACTGGATAAGTTATCTCCTCTTTATCACACCTTAGTACATCTCCCCTGTAGTCTATAACTAAATCTCTCCCATATAATAACATAGGAACTGGAGAGTTTATCTTACTGGAGAAGTTATCTCCTCTTTATCACACCTTAGTACATCTCCCCTGTAGTCTATAACTATAGATCTCCCATAGAATAACATAGGAACTGGAGAGTTTATCTCACTGGAGAAGTTATCTCCTCTTTATCACACCTTAGTACATCTCCCCTGTAGTCTATAACTAAATCTCTCCCATATAATAACATAGGAACTGGAGAGTTTATCTTACTGGAGAAGTTATCTCCTCTTTATCACACCTTAGTACATCTCCCCTGTAGTCTATAACTATAGATCTCCCATAGAATAACATAGGAACTGGAGAGTTTATCACACTGGAGAAGTTATCTCCTCTTTATCACACCTTAGTACATCTCCCATGTAGTCTATAACTAAAGATCTCCCATAGAATAACATAGGAACTGGAGAGTTTATCTTACTGGAGAAGTTATCTCCTCTTTATCACACCTTAGTACATCTCCCTCTATAGTCTATAACTAAATCTCTCCCATAGAATAACATAGGAACTGGAGAGTTTATCTCACTGGAGAAGTTATCTCCTCTTTATCACACCTTAGTACATCTCCCCTGTAGTCTATAACTAAAGATCTCCCATAGAATAACATAGGAACTGGAGAGTTTATCTCACTGGGAAAGTTATCTCCTCTTTATCATACCTTAGTACATCTCCCCTGTAGTCTATAACTAAATCTCTCCCATAGAATAACATAGGAACTGGAGAGTTTATCTCACTGGGAAAGTTATCTCCTCTTTATCACACCTTAGTACATCTCCCCTGTAGTCTATAACTAAATCTCTCCCATAGAATAACATAGGAACTGGAGAGTTTATCACACTGGAGAAGTTATCTCCTCTTTATCACACCTTAGTACATCTCCCCTTGTAGTCTATAACTAAATCTCTCCCATAGAATAACATAGGGACTGGAGAGTTTATCTCACTGGAGAAGTTATCTCCTCTTTATCACACCTTAGTACATCTCCCCCTGTAGTCTATAACTAAATCTCTCCCATAGAATAACATAGGAACTGGAGAGTTTATCTCACTGGAGAAGTTATCTCCTCTTTATCACACCTTAGTACATCTCCCCTGTAGTCTATAACTAAAGATCCCCCATAGAATAACATAGGAACTGGAGAGTTTATCTTACTGGAGAAGTTATCTCCTCTTTATCACACCTTAGTACATCTCCCCTGTAGTCTATAACTAAAGATCTCCCATAGAATAACATAGGAACTGGAGAGTTTATCTTACTGGAGAAGTTATCTCCTCTTTATCACACCTTAGTACATCTCCCTCTATAGTCTATAACTAAATCTCTCCCATAGAATAACATAGGAACTGGAGAGTTTATCTCACTGGAGAAGTTATCTCCTCTTTATCACACCTTAGTACATCTCCCCTGTAGTCTATAACTAAAGATCTCCCATAGAATAACATAGGAACTGGAGAGTTTATCTCACTGGGAAAGTTATCTCCTCTTTATCATACCTTAGTACATCTCCCCTGTAGTCTATAACTAAATCTCTCCCATAGAATAACATAGGAACTGGAGAGTTTATCTCACTGGGAAAGTTATCTCCTCTTTATCACACCTTAGTACATCTCCCCTGTAGTCTATAACTAAATCTCTCCCATAGAATAACATAGGAACTGGAGAGTTTATCTCACTGGAGAAGTTATCTCCTCTTTATCACACCTTAGTACATCTCCCCCTGTAGTCTATAACTAAAGATCTTCCATAGAATAACATAGGAATTGGAGAGTTCATCTCACTGGAGAAGTTATCTCCTCTTTATCACACCTTAGTACATCTCCCCTGTAGTCTATAACTAAAGCTCTCCCATAGAATAACATAGGAACTGGAGAGTTTATCTCACTGGAGAAGTTATCTCCTCTTTATCACACCTTAGTACATCTCTCCCTGTAGTCTATAACTAAATCTCTCCCATAGAATAACATAGGAACTGGAGAGTTTATCCCACTGGAGAAGTTATCTCCTCTTTATCACACCTTAGTATATCTCCCCTGTAGTCTATAACTAAATCTCTCCCATAGAATAACATAGGAACTGGAGAGTTTATCTCACTGGAGAAGTTATCTCCTCTTTATCACCTCTTTATCACACCTTAGTACATCTCTCCCTGTAGTATATAACTAAAGATCTCCCATAGAATAACATAGGAACTGGGGAGTTTATCTCACTGGAGACGTTATCTCCTCTTTATCACACCTTAGTACATCTCCCCTGTAGTCTATAACGAAAGATCTCCCATAGAATAACATAGGAACTGGAGAAGTGACATCACTGGAGAAGTTATCTCCTCTTTATCACTCCTTAAAGGGATAGTAATGTTTCAGAAAAACAACAGCTCCAATCAATCTTCAACTCTGTGTTGATTAAATGGATTTAAATTGATTTGATTGATTACAATTAATCAGTAATTACTACGGGACATGATGCACTGGGGCAGATACAATTTACTGTTTCTAATCTTTAAGTCTTCTTTAACCCCTTCAGTGCCAGAGGCTCGGGCCATTTTCTGAACCCTGCAGGCCAGACACTTTTTCAACATTTTTGCTATCCTTCCGTTTAGGCTTGATTTCCTCTGGGGATTTTTAGTTACATATGGAAAACTATATATTGTTTTTTTCAGAACGAATTGAGCTTTCTTGTGATACCTTACATGAAGAGAATTTTACATCGTGCAAAAAGCTATGATGTCATAATGACAAAAAAAGTGAAATTTACTCATTTTGCTAAAATCACATACTATGTATCAAAAACATTTACCTTGATTGAAAAAGTTTCAATTATTTGAAAAAGCCTCGAGTCCCCCGAGTAAAAAAATACCAAATTTGTATAGTTTTACCTACGTCCATGGCTAGCGTAGAGCCCTAATCACCAGCAGCGCAAAATGACATTTTCAACTTTATAAACTAATATGCGCATTCTAGGGTTTTTGTGGTAAAACTACCCTAAAACAGTGGAATAACTATATAAAACTATATATTTCTGGAAAGTAGACAACCTGCTGCATCTAATGAGGGGTGATTTTCCTTGTTACCCCAAGCCTGGTGTGCACAAATGCCTCCAGAAGATGGCGCTAGTGAAAAAAAAAAAAAGGCATTTTCTTACATTTCTGCCCCTTCAAATGAACTAAAATGTGTGAAAACCATGGCATTTCCAACTGTATTCATTAGCTAGTGCTCTTAGGAGAAAAATAACACCCCATTGGTATGAGTTCACCTACCTCAGGGGGCGCTACAAGTACAAAACTACACCTATTGCAACCTCTAATTTTTCTAACATTTTCTCAAACATTACCTGTCTGTACAAAAATGGTTATAACAAATACAGAAGTGAAGAAAGGGTACACAAACCATACCATTTTGAAAAGAAGACACCCTGCCGCATCTAATGATGGGTGACTTGCCTTGTTACCCCAAGCCTGGAGTGCACAAATGCCTCCAGAAGGTGGCGCTAATGAAAAAAAAGGCATTTTCTTACATTTCTGCCCCTTCAAATGTACTGAAATGTGTGCAAACCATGGTATTTCCAACTGTATTCATTAGCTAGTGCTCTTAGGAGAAAAATGACACCCCATTGGTATGAGTTTAACTACCTCAGGGGGTGCTAGAAGTGCAAAACGACACCCACTACAACTTCAAATTTTTCTAACATTTTCTCAAACATTACTTGTCTGTACACAAATGGTTATAACAACTACAGAAGTGAAGAAAGGGTACACAAACCATACCATTTTGAAAAGAAGACACCCTGCTGCATCTAATGATGGGTGACTTGCCTTGTTACCCCAAGCCTGGAGTGCACAAATGCCTCCAGAAGGTGGCGCTGAAAAAAAAAAAAGGCATTTTCTTACATTTCTGCCCCTTCAAATGTACTGAAATATGTGCAAACCATGGTATTTCCAACTGTATTCATTAGCTAGTGCTCTTAGGAGAAAAATGACACCCCATTGGTACGAGTTTAACTACCTCAGGGGGCGCTAGAAGTGCAAAACGACACCCACTACAACTTCACATTTTTCTAACATTTTCTCAAACATTACTTGTCTGTACACTAATGGTTATAACAACTACAGAAGTGAAGAAAGGGTACACACACCATACCATTTTGAAAAGAAGACACCCTGCCGCATCAAATGATGGGTGACTTGCCTTATTACCCCAAGCCTGGAGTGCACAAATGCCTCCAGAAGGTGGCGCTAATGAAAAAAAAAAGGCATTTTCTTACATTTCTGCCCCTTCAAATGTACTGAAATATGTGCAAACCATGGTATTTCCAACTGTATTCATTAGCTAGTGCTCTTCGGAGAAAAATGACACCCCATTGGTACGAGTTTAACTACCTCAGGGGGCGCTAGAAGTGCAAAACGACACCCACTACAACTTCACATTTTTCTAACATTTTCTCAAACATTACTTGTCTGTACACAAATGGTTATAACTACAGAAGTGAAGAAAGGGTACACAAACCATACCATTTTGAAAAGAAGACACCCTGCCGCATCTAATGATGGGTGACTTGCCTTGTTACCCCAAGCCTGGAGTGCACAAATGCCTCCAGAAGGTGGCGCTAATGAAAAAAAAAAGGCATTTTCTTACATTTCTGCCCCTTCAAATGTACTGAAATGTGTGCAAACCATGGTATTTCCAACTGTATTCATTAGCTAGTGCTCTTAGGAGAAAACACCCCACTGGAATGAGTCGACCTACCTTAGGGGTGCCAGAAGCACATAACTACACCTACCTGTTTGCTTCTTCGAAAATGGCTGCTTGTACTAAAATGTCCATAACTGTTAGAGACATGAAGGAAAGGTATAAAAGGTATACCATTTTGGAAAGTAGACATTCTCCCGCATCAAATGAGGGGTCACTTGCCTTTCTACCCCCTGGGCTGAAGTGCACAAATATTTCCAAAAGGTGGCGCTATGGGAATAAATACAGGTTTTTTTACATTTCCACCACTTCAAAGATACTAAAATCTTTGAAAACCATAACATTTCCTGCTGTATTCAGTACTTGCTACCATCATGAGAAAAATGGTAGCCCATTTGTGTGGGTTAACATACAATATGTGGGTGCTAGGAACACGAACGTAAACCTGACACTTTTGTTTTTTAAATTATCTGCTTGCACTAAAATGGTTATAACCATAATAGATATGCAGGAAAGGTAGAGAAACAATGCCATTTTGAAAAGAAAACAACCTGCCGCATCTAATGAGGGGTCACTTGCCTTCTTACCCAAAGGCTGGTATGCACAAATGCTTCCAGGGGGTGGCGCTAATGAAAAAAAATGCTTTTTTTTACATTTCTGCCCCTTCAAATGTATGGAGCTCTGTGAAAACCATGGAATTTTCAACTGCATTTGTTTGCTAGTGCTCTTAGGAGTCAAACGACACCCCATTGATATGAGTTGAACTACCTTAGGGGGTGCTAGAAGTAGAAAACTACACCTACTACAAACTCTGATGTTTCTAACATTTTCTCAAACCTGACTTGCCTGTATAAAAATGGCTATAACTCCTTCAGAATTGAAGAAAAGGTAGATAAACCATACCATTTTGGAAAGAAGACAACCTGCCGCATCTAATAAGGGGTCACTTGCCTTTGTGCCCCTAAGTTATTTGGAACAACTATTTCCAGAATGTGGTGCTACAGGAAAGAAAAACAAACATTTGCTTTACACATCAGTCACTTCAAAGATACTAAAATGGTTCAATGGCGTGGGATTTCCTAGGAGGACTTCTTGCCAGCCAAAAAAAAATGGTACCCCACTGCTCTGGGTTCACATACCAATTTACGCTACAAGAGCGTAGCTACCAGTGAAACAGAAATGGGAAAGCAAACAGTGTATGTGTGATTTTATGGCTAACAGATGAAAGAAGCTAGGACGTCAGCCAGTGTATGTGCGGACCTGTGACTACAAGTCTAACAAAATGTGTGAGAGGGTGAGGGATTAGGCAGTGTGTGTGGGTATGAGCAGAGGAGCAAGGATGGTGGTGATGGTGGGGCAGTGTCTGATAGTGTGTATGGGATATCTCTGACTACCATTGTGCACTGTATGTCCCCTCATACAAAGCACTGCGTTGGACCCCCTTCCTGTTGCACGTGCATTTTTGGGGGCTTTTTCCCCCAATATTTTTGTGTAGACCTCGTTGGGGGCATCAGAACCCATACAATGAGGTCTAAATAAAAAATAAAGGGGGAAAAATCCTTTATGTGCCACAGGGGTGTCCAGCACACAAAGGGTTAATTTTTTTTTATCGTTACCTTGTATTCAGATGGCCACCAAACAAGCTCTGATCACAAAGTAATGATAAAAAGTCCTGTGTGTACCACAGGAAGGGGGTCTGCATTGAACCCCCCCTCCCAGTGGCACACACATGGTTAATTTTTGATTTAATTTTTTTTTTATTATATACCTCATTGAGGGGCATCAGGACCCCCTGATCCCTCCCCAATGAGGTCTTAGTAAAAAAAAAATATATGTCCACAAACAGAGTGACCCTGTGAGTGCCACAGGGGTCTGCAGCGCATTGCAAAGCAATGCACTGGATCCTTGTGGCACTCAGAGGGTTAATTTTTTTTTTTATCATTACTTGGTAATCAGAGCTTGTTGGGGGGCCATCAGGACCAATCATGATGGCCCCCCAACAATCTCTGATAACGAAGTAATGATAAATGCCCTGTGTGTGCCGCAGAAGGGGGGCTGCATTGGCCCCCCTTGTGGCACACACAGGGTTAATTTTTTTTTCTTTACATTTTTTTTTATTATGGACCTCATTGGTGGGTATCAGGACCCCTCTGATTCCCCCAATGAGGTCTTAAAAAAAAAAAAAAAAAAAGGAATCAAAATAAATGTCCCTGTGAGTGCCACATGGGTCTCCAGGGCATTGCAAAGCAATGCATTGGACCCTTCTGGCACTCAGAGGGTTAATTTTTTTTTTATTATTACTTTGTAATCAGAGCTTGTTGGGGGGCCATCAGGACCAATCCTGATGGCCCCCCAACAATCTCTAGTAACAAAGTAATGATAGAAGCCCTGTGTGTGCCACAGGAGGGGGGGGTGCATTGGCCCCCCCTGTGGCACACACAGGGTTAAATTTTTTTTTTTTTTTTTTTTTTTTTTTTTTTTTTTTTTTTTTTTTTTTTTTAAATAATAGACCTCATTGAGGGGCATCAGGATTCCCCCTGATCCCCCCAATGAGGTCTTTAAAAAAAAAAAAAAAAAAAAAAACCCCAAAAATGACCCTGTGAGTGCTACAAGGGTCTCCAGCACATTGCAAAGCAATGTGCTGGGGACCCCTGCGGCACTCACAGGGCTACTTAGCGTTTTTTAATTTTTTTAATTTTTTTTTTAAATTACTCAGACCTCGTGGGGGACATCAGGACCCCTCCTGGTGTCCCCCCAGTTATTGATCTCCCAGCCATCGGCTGGGAGATCAATAAGGCGACTTGCAGGAGAGCAAAAGCTCTCCTGCCTTTCACTCCTACCACCGGTAGGAGTGAATGGGACCGGGGAAACTTCCCCAACGTCATCAGCGACATGTCACTGATGACGTTGGGAGGCTTCCCCCGGTCCCGCCCACTCCTACCCGGAAGTTCGGGTAGAAGAGAAGGAAGAGGAGAAGCTGCGCTTCAGCTGCGCTTCTCCTCTTCTTTTATTGATCTCCCAGCGCGATCGGCTGGGAGATCAATAACAGGGGGGACATGAGGAGTGATCCTCATGTCCCCCCACGATTGCCCAGCTTTTTTTTTTTTTTAAATGCGGCCACTGCATGCCGGTTATACCGGCTCATGCAGTGACCGCATTTTAGTGGGTACATCGTACGAGCTTGGCACAGCGGGTACAGCTGTCCAAACTCGTACAATGTACCCACTTGGCACTCAAAGGGTTAATATAAAAACTGCAGTGGGAGGGAGTTTCAGGTCTGATAAAATGGAACATCATCTTCAGTGAGATAACCCCTATGTTATTCTATGGGAGATCTTTATAGACTACAGGGGGAGATGTACTAAGATGTGATAAAGGGGAGATAACTTCTCCAGTGAGATAAACTCTCCAGTCCCTATGTTATTCTATGGTAGAGATTTAGTTATAGACCTCAGGGGAGATATACTAAGGTGTGATAAAGAGGAGATAACTTCTCCAGTGAGATAAACTCTCCATTCCCTATGTTATTCTATGGGAGAGATTTAGTTATAGACTACATGGGAGATGTACTAAGGTGTGATAAAGAGGAGATAATGTCTCCAGTGACATAAACTCTCCAGTTCCTATGTTATTCTATGGTAGAGATTTAGTTATAGACCACGGGGGAGATGTACTAAGGTGTGATTACATAGCATTCTTTAATTACTATCATCCATCAATCCAAACACAAAAAAGTGTTTTCGAATTAAAAAATTTCCAACATATTGATGATTTTCAAATATTTTATAACTAGTGTAAAAGCCTGTGTACAGAGGGCCAAGGTAATGTTAACCCTTTGAGTGCCAGAGGGGTACGCAATGCATTGCAAAGCATTGCGTACCCCTTTGGCACTCAAAGGGTTAAGAGGCCGGCCCTACCTCACTGCTCTACCGATGCAGTCATGCGCAGCAGAGACTGCCCGAATGCGGGCACTGTGCATGACTGCATCGTGACAAACATCATAGCAAATTATTACATAGGATAAGCAGTTTTTATGCAATAGTGACCCTTTAATACAAAGTACAGTATGTGAACTGAAAGACAGAATAAACCTATTACCATGAAAGTAAATGTTAGACGCATCATGTTCCCAGGTAACACAGATACGGATTAGAATGTGTTTCGGACCACTACATAATGGTGATCCTATGCTGCCACCTTGTGACCACAACTAGTACACAATTATTTACTTTGCATCACTGATAAAATGTTTTGGCCATCTGTTCATGAATGCTGTTGCCTAATAAATAATCCAGAAGGTTAAAATCCCATTACAGGCATCCTACACTTTAGCTGGTAATGTCACGCTTTACCCTTCTTATGTCATCAGATAAAGGCACACAGCCATTATAATTAGTTAAACGTGTTGTTTTTTTCCTTTTAATGATGAGGTCTCCAGCACATTGGAACAAGGCTGGGGTGTCATACAGTGTAGTTTGTAATGGAATCCCAACAGAGCTGTATCAATCAATCGCAATGCATTGTAACCCTTTAGTTTGTAATGAAATCCCCGCAGAACTACATCAGTCACAATGCATTGAAACCCTTTGGTTTGTAATGAAATTCCAGCAGAGCCGTATCAATCAATCACAACACATTGGAACCCTTTAGTTTCTAGTGAAATCCCAGCAGAACTACATCAATCACAATGCATTGGAACCCTTTAGTTTGTAATGAAATCCCAGAAAGCTGTATCCATCAATCACAACGCATTGGAACACTTTAGATTGTAATGAAATCCCCGCAGAACTACAATCAATCACAATGAATTGGAACCCTTTAGTTTGTAATGAAATCCCAGCAGAACCGCATCAATCACAACACATTGGAACCCTTTAGTTTGTAATGAAATCCCAGCAGAACTATAACCAATCACAACACACTGGAACCCTTTAGTTTGTAATGAAATCCCAGCAGAACTACAACCAATCACAACACACTGGAACCCTTTAGTTTTGTAATGAAATCCCAGCAGAACTACAACCAATCACAACACACTGGAACCCTTTAGTTTTGTAATGAAATCCCAGCAGAACTATAATCAATCACAATACACTGCAATCCTTTAGTTTGTAATGAAATCCCAGCAGAACCGCATCAATCACAACACATTGGAACCCTTTAGTTTGTAATGAAATCCCAGCAGAACTATAATCAATCACAACACATTGGAACCCTTTAGTTTGTAATGAAATCCCAGCAGAACTACATCAATCACAACACATTGGAACCATTTAGTTTGTAATGAAATCCCAGCAGAACTATAATCAATCACAATACATTGGAACCCTTTAGTCTGTAATGAAATCCCAGCAGAACTGCATCAATCAATCACAACACATTGGAACCCTTTACTTTGTAATGAAATCCCAGCAGAACTACATCAATCACAACACATTGGAACCCTTTAGTTTGTAATGAAATCCCAGCAGAACTATAATCAATCACAACACATTGGAACCCTTTAGTTTCTAGTGAAATCCCAGCAGAACTACAATCAATCACAACACATTGGAACCGTTTAGTTTCTAGTGAAATCCCAGCAGAACTACAATCAATCACAACACATTGGAACCGTTTAGTTTGTAATGAAATCCCAGAGGAACCACATCAATCAGTTATAATCCTTGAGAGGCTTCCACAGCACATTGTTTTGTGATACAGTGGCAACCTCTTTAGCACCCAAGGGGTTAATACATTCTCTATATCAAGTGTACTTGAATAACAGCTGGTATTTGGAAGGTAAGACTAAAATGTATCTGAATTTTATTGACTAAATATTTTTTTCAGAGATGAGTCTGCGTTGTAAAGAAATGTTACAGAATCTAAAACCTGCACTGATCAATAAGTATCAGAACCCCACATACACAGACACCCAGTCTTGCACTACTGGAATTCATACAACCACACTTACCCCTATAACCAGCCTTGTAGCACACTGTGCACTGGTAGTCATAGAACCTCGAATACATTGTCTGACACCCCATGCTTGTTATAATGTCCATTTGTAGTCACAGACCCACTCATACAATGTCTGACATCACATCCTTGTTCCATCAGTAGTTACAGACCTACACATTCACTGTCTTACATCCCAGCCTTGTTCCACGGTCCACTGGTAGTCAGAGACCCACACATACACTGTCTGACACCCAGTCTTGTTCCACTGTCCACTGGTAGTCACAGAGCACACATACACTGTCTGATACCCCAGCCTTGTTCCATTGTCCACTAGTAGTCACAGACACACACATACATTGTCTGACACCCCAGCCTTGTTCCATTGTCCACTAGTAGTCACAGACCCACACATACACTGTGACACCCCAGCTTTGTTTCACTGTCTAATGGAAGTCACAGACCCACACATACACTGTCTGATACCACAGTCTTGTTCCACTATCCACTGGTAGTCACAGACCCACACATACACTGTCTGATACCACAGTCTTGTTCCACTATCCACTGGTAGTCACAGACCCACACATACACTGTCTGATACCCCAGCCTTGTATCACTGCCCCATTGTTGGTCGAAGAACTACACCTATTTACACTGTCTGACCCTATTCCTGTTCCACTGGTATCACAGAACCATGCATACAATGTCCGATAACCCAGCCTTGTTCCACTGTGGTTACAGAAACACACACATACATAGTCTGACACTCCAACCCTATACCACCCATCCACTAGTAGTCACAGGACCATCACATACCTTGTCTGGATAATAAATGTCAAATCTAGCACTCAAGAAGTTAAAGGGTTTGTTTAACAGGGCCATTAGGATTTCATTAGACGCTAAAACATTCCATTACAACAGTTTGAGAACCATTAACCTGTTACAAATCCACTCAGATACAGACTTTGTTATATCATTTCTCTCTAAACAGATATAACTAACGGGCTCCAGATCAGACAGGTAAACTCTGTTCTGCTTCACTCCTCATGTTCTGTGACATTGTGAGAAGGTCTATTAATACTCACTACACTGTAAATGACCTTCCAGTGCTTGCAGATAAAACAGCATCATCATCATCATCATCTGGCAGCCACACGTGGCTCAAATGCTCTGTTGTGTATTTATAAAGTTATTTGAGTTTGGCTTGCGTGTCAGACCAATAGTTGGAATCTTTTTTTCAGCTGTACATAAATTTTTGGCCAAACACAATGCTAATGGAGCCATTTTTTGTCCATACATCAGTGTAATTATGATGCGCAGTTTATTCCCAGTAAGCAATGAAATGAACACCTGTATACTGGGATCTGCACATTGTTTTACCCTAGTCAACAGATTTGTATCATGTACAAAGAGAACTTCACATTACTGTATTATACTGACCTTCATACTAATCAAGAGCACTCTGATGAACACTAGGGTCTTCAAAGAACATGAGATTTGCAGGGAGGCGTGTATGATGCGCTGCTATCATGGGGGCTCTGTTTCATTACTACAATTTGGGTATTTTGTCCCTCTCTGAGATCACTTGTCCATATCCTATATTTCATGTTTGACATCCCGTCATATTACTGAACATCCTCTACGCTCTGCACAAACTGGAGGGCTCTCCTCCTTTAATCTCTACTGCTGTATCCTGAGTTGCTGCGCTCTACTTCTGGAACGGAATACCGCCAAGCCTTAACCAAGCCTCAACAACTTTAAATCCGAACTAAAAGAACATCTTTTAAATGTTGTACTACTGTAATATGTAAACCTTATAACTCACACTTCCTCTTCTACCTCATTGTATCTGTAGGTCACCCATCCTATATTTAGATTGTAAGCTTAAAGGGATAGTAATATTTCACAATAAAAGTAGCTCCAATTAATCTTCATAGTGTTTGGGCCATGGAGAGTGTTATTTCAATACTGTCAGAGTTGTAGTTCAAGAGTAATTGAATGATAAAGTGTCCCCCTCCCGCCCCTTTTACTGATGTAACACTGCTCACCTCAGAGCAGCAAGACTGTCCGGATGGATCACAGAGAGGGACAATCTTCAGTGAGAATAAGGGAAAACTTGTCAAGGGGGCAGGGTTTTCCTTATGATCACAATAAGAAGATTGTCCCTTGCTCTGATCTGTCCGGTCAATAGACCAGATTCCACATCTGAGGGGAGGGGGCTTAATCTAGGTAAAAGGGGTGGGAGGGGGATACTTTATCATTCAATTACTCTTGTACTACAACTCTGACAGTACTGAAATAACACTCTCCAAAGTCTAAATACTATAATGATTAATCAGAGCTGCTGTTTTTGTGAAACGTTACTATCCTTTTAAGGTTATGTGATCACTTACACCCTGTTTTCACACTATTTTTGGAGGAGACACATAGGATTTTGTTTCTATTTCCCTTTGCGTCTTTTAAATTTAAATAAAAGTTACATGTTGGCAGCAAAGGTTGGTGTCTAATAGGCCACATAACTTGTGATTAATAGGGGTGCAATGAGTGCCTGCTAAGTAGTTTGTTTTCTTTTTGCACTTGAGATTATTATATATATAAATAAAATACACACACAGTCACTACACTCTACAGTGATTAATACCCCATTGACCAGACTAGGAGGTGCCTCTCTCTCCTTTGTTTTATTGACCTGTAATAACAGTTGAATAGAACACCACTCATCAGTGGTAAAACCTACAATAAATATATTTTACATACTAAGTGTTACTATCCCTTTAATGTAGTTTTAGTTGTTTGAATTGAGAGACAATAAATTAAGTTAATTGGTCGTGATTAGTGGTCCATTGCACTTGAATTCAGAAAGGCTCTTATCTGGTCTCGGACCATTTACAGATGACCGTGGACAAGCAATCGTACCCTGGCGCTTGGTAAAAGGCAGGAATGATTGCTCCCTCAGATAACAGACTAGATATAAAGAGTTAGTAACATATGAAAACAAACGGAGGTCCGATTGCTCTACGTAGTTTTTGTGAGAATGTAGGGCGTTATGTCAATAGTAAGCAATGTGTAATTCAGCAGTAATTTAATTCTAAACAATCCCCCTCCAGCCCCTTTTACTCTAGCCAGCGCGGAATGAGTGCAGCAAAGGACAATATTCAGTGAGGATAAGGAAATTCCTGTATTCCTCCATCATGGATTTCAAGGTTTCCCTTATACTCAGTGTATGAAGATGGTCTCTCGCTGCGTTCTGATCCGATGATCGGATTACACAACTGAGGGGAGGCGGCTAAGGATAGGTAAAATGGGCGGCAGGTGGAACTTTTATCATTAAATTACTATTGAAATAAAATTATAAATGCTTATAAAACTATGCAGAGCAATCGGAGCTCAGTTTGTTTTCATCTATTTATATCCCTTTAAGGTCTTAGAAAACAAATACAGCTTTTGAACAGCTGTCATCACAAGCCATACGGTATTTAAGTGTATGTGCACTCCAGATACATTTTTGGGTTGAGCGTTTCTTTAACAATAGCCTAAGACCCCAGGTCACCCATCCTAAACAAGTACAAAGGAAATTATTATTAGCAAGAGAAAAGCAATGGATTTTTAAGAGGCTTCTGCTGTGATTTCATTGTGTACATATATATTTACAGGGAAAAAAAATCTAATCACTGCTATTTGCTGTAGAAACCGCAGTCCTGGCATCAACCCAGGCCTTCTGGATAAGATACAGGATTTAAAGCTCTTTTATACACAGTCGATTGCTGGCCACTTTCCTCCTTTTCATCAAAAATGTGCAGGCTGCCAGCATCTCTGGAAGGTCTCGTTTCTGCTCCCGTAAACCTGATCTACACGCTACCAAGAGAGCGGTGGGCAGCGAATGGCAGATTAGCTGTGTGCCATAGACACATGAGAGGGATAGTAATACTTAAAGTGGATCTATCACCCTTTTAAAAGTTATGCTCATTAGTTAGAGCATTTAGTGAATAAACTTAAAATTATATTAATTTCTTTAAAAAAAAAACAAAAAAAAAAACATCATGTACAAAAATTAAGATTTAAAGTGTGTCCTGTACCCTACTTCCAGGCAGACTGCTCTTGCCGCTCTGCCTCTGCTCCCGTCCCACTACCCAGCATCCTCCGATGACAGATGCTTTCTCTCTCTAAGATGGAGCGATCTCATTGGCAGAGATTGATATCTAGCCAATGAGATCGCTCCAGCTTAGAGAGAGACATCCTCTGTCATCGGTGGATGCTGGGTAGTGGGACGGGAGCAGAGGCAGAGCGGCAAGAGCAATTTGCCCAGAAGTAGGGTACAGGACACACTTTAAATCTTAATTTTTGGACATATAACTTATTTTCTTTTAAAAAAAAAAAAAAAAAAAAAAAAAAAAAAATTAATAATAATAATAATATATATATATATCTATATATATATCTATATATATATATATATATATATATATATATATATATATCTATATATATAAAAGAAGACTTTGTGCCTGCCAAAACACACCCAGGGGTGGTATTAAGGAGGAGTTACTGTTCCCATTGGGTGATTCAATCATGCAGGGAGTTGGCCCGCCCCCACTATGCAGCCCACCCACCACTATCAAAGTCAGAAAAAACCAATATGGCCGCCACTTGCTCCTACACCACAGACAAACACACATGCCCCACTCACACAGCACCACACAAACACACACACATGCCCCACTCACACAGCACCACACAAACACACACACATGCCCCACTCACACAGCACCAAACAGACATGCCCCCACTCACGCACACAGCACCACATACACACACAAAGCCAGAAATACATATGGCTGACACACACACACAGTCACTCACCCTGACTCCCAGAGGCCTCAGCAGGACCTGTAGTGCAGCACCAGAGGAACAAAATTGCACTCAAAGGGTTAAGGTAGGTCCTCATTGCTCAATTATTTCTTCACTGTCATCATTTGCCATGCAAGACACAGGACAGACAGCCATCAGATTCACACTTAACCCACTGACTGCCACAGGGTTGTGTATCAAGTTTTACCCCTCAGGGAGTGTGTTCAAACTCCTCACACTGTAAACTTGCATTTCTCTCATACTTCTCCTCCTTCCCCAGCCTATTACTAACACTTTTCCATATTTATGTTAAGCCCCGCCCCCTACTCGCAATTAAGCCCCGCCCCCTTTTAACCCAGATTGCCCCATTGCTCTCTCCACATCAGCACCACATGAGGGACTCCACAAGTAAAAATTCCCAGGTATAACACACACACATGCCTCACTCACACAGCACCAAACACCCATACACACACACAAAGCCAGAAAGAAAGATGGCTGACACACAGTCACTCACCTTGACTCCCAGTGGCCTCAGCAGGACCTGTAGTAAATCCACTGAATGGTGCTGCATCAGCAGGGGAACAAAATGGCACTCAAAGGGTTAAGGTAGGCCCTCATTGCTGAATTACTTCTTCACTGTCACCATTTGCCATGCAAGACACAGGACAGACAGCCATCAGATTCACACTTAACCCACTGACTGCCACAGGGTTGTGTATCAAGTTTTACCCCTCAGGGAGTGTGTTCAAACCTCTCACACTGTAAACTTGCATTCCCCTCCCACTTCTCCTCCTTCCCCAGCCTATTACTAACACTTTTTCACATTTATGTTAAGCCCCGCCCCCTACTCGCGATTAAGCCCCACCCACTTTTAACCCAGATTGCCCCATTTGTCTCTCCACATCAGCACCACATCAGTCCCCTCTAGGGACTTCACAAGTCAGTGTTCCCAGGTATGAACACACTTCCCACTGCTATTTAACTCTGACATGCCTCTCTATACCTTAACCATTTGAGTGCCAGAGGGGTACACAACTCATGAGCACATGTGTTTCTGCTCATATATGTTGCGTGTCTGTGTGTGTACATCTCTGTTCCATATGTGTGTCCATATGTGCATCTCCAGTGTGTCTGTGTGTACATGTCTTTTGCATGTTTCTGCCGCTCACTGTGTGTATGTGCATACCTCCCAACATTTCACAGGGCCAAAGAGGGACACGTTAGTTCTAGGTAATATTATTGGGGGTGTGGCTGGTGGGCGGGGCATTAGTAAGAATTTTTAGGTTATTTCATGACCTATTACTGGCTATTTATGTAACTGAATAAATGATTTAGTTCAAGACCAAAGTATTTTATTTGCACACACTAATGTATAAACACATATACTGAAGTTTATTGCTTTATTGCTGTAGAGCAAAGTAATACACACCACACAGTCAGGGCTGGTGCAAGGATTTTTGCCACCCTAGGCAAAACCTAATTTTGCCGCCCATTTCGCTCCGCCCCTTGTGTCCCACCCCTTTATACCCTGCCTACTTATACCCAACCTCTTTTCATGATTGTCCTCTCTCTGCCCCCTGAGCCACTCTGCCCCTGTTCTGGAGATGCCTGTAAGAGATGCCCCCCACCAGCTCCAACTTGCCCCTTATCAGCTTCACTTTGGCCCACCAGCTCCACTTTGCCCCTATCAACTCCAACTTGCCCCCATCAGCTCCAACGTGCCCCCACCAGCTCCATTTTGCCCCCTCAGCTTCACTTTACCCCCTCAGCTCCAACTTACCCCCATCAGCTCCACTTTGCCCCCCATCCTCTCCAACTTACCCCCATCAGCTCCACTTTGCCCCCCATCCGCTCCAACTTGCCCCCACCAGCTCCACTATGCCCTCTCAGCTCCAACTTTCCACTATCAGCTCCACTATGCCCCCAGCGGCTCCAACTTGCCCCCATCCGCTCCAACTTGCCCCCCCATCCGCTCCAACTTGCCCCACCAGCTCCACTTTGCCCCCCCTCAGCTCCACTTGCCCCCCCTCAGCTCCAACTTGCCCCCCCTCAGCTCCACTTTGACCCTCATCAGCTCCACTTTGACCCTCATCAGCTCCAACTTGCCCCCATCATCTCCAACTTGCCACCACCAGCTCCACTATGCCCCCTCAGCTCCAGCTTTCCCCTAACAGCTCCAACTTGCCCCCATCATCTCCACTTTGCCCCACATCTGCTCCAACTTGCCCCCTCAGCTCCACTATGCCCCCTCAGCTCCAACTTGCCCCCCATCACATACCAGTATCTCCCGTGCAGTCTTCTCTTCAGTAATGCAGAGCGAGGCAGGAGATCATGACTCCCAGCGCGCTCTGCATTACTAAAGATCCGACCAGATGAGGGAGCGCTGTAGCAACACAGGCCTGACTGTGTTGTGGTTCCTGGCGTGGTGTGTGGGCGCAGCTCTTCTCCGCTGCATGCCCGCGCCCCCAGTACGTGTGCGCCCTAGGCCGGCGCCTACCTCGCCTATAGGTGGAGCCGGCCCTGCACACAGTCTGACCTCCTAAAAAGAGGGACAACAGGGTGGGAAAGAGGGACAGAGGGATTTGGCCCTCAAAGAGGGACACTTGGGATGTATGGTATGTGTCTGCCTGTATGCTGCATATGTCTGTGTTTATCAGTGTGTCTGCATTTCAAACACGTGCGCCCAATGGTCATAACATGACGGGCAACGCCGTCCCATGTTGCTAGTATATATATATATATATGTATATATATATATATATATATATATATATATATATATATATATATAATAATAAGCTTATTCACTAAATGTTCTAATTAATGAGCATAACTTTTAAAAGGGTGATAGATCCACTTTAATTTTGGCAGTAAATAATACTGTATGTGTTAAAGGAGCAGTAAACTTTTTTTTATGAAAAAATATATATTGTAGGAATTTTCCTACTGAGTAAAATAAGGGTACTCCCACTGCCGAGTTATATTTCCAGAGTTATTAAAGTTTAAACCCATGGTTTTTTTTACATTAGCAGTGCCCTCTAGTGGTCAAATTCTAATTAGATTTCCTGTTAGATTCTAATGGAGGGGAAAGTCAGAAAAGTCAGACATACAGTTCTCCATAGAATGTGATCGGAACTGCTGAGTCACTTCCTGTCAGTTAGAACTATCAGGAAGGAAACACAGTAAATTCACTTACTGTCAGTTAGAACCATCAGGAAGGAAACACAGTAAATTCACTTCCTGTCAGTTAGAACCATCAGGAAGGAAACACAGTAAATTCACTTCCTGATTATTTAAACTGCAATAAATTTTGAATAAAACATCTGACAGTGATGGGAGTGTTCTATTCAGCAGGAAAAGCTCTATAAAATGTGTTTTCATGAAAAAAAAAAAAAGTTTACTGCTCCTTTAAATAAACAAAAGCATCTATGTATTTTTTTTCACAACTTGCAACTTTTAGGAGCAACTGCTTTCTAAAGTTTACCCCTCCCACCCCTTTTATGCACGTCACCACTCTGTCAGACTTGGATTCTGGTCTGCGGACCGGAGGGATCGTCTGGAGAGGCAATATATGATTGGATATCAAGGAAATCTTCATGACGACAGTCTACTGCCTCAAACCAGGCCACTTTGTAGACTGTCGTCATGAAGATTTCCTTGGTAACTACTCCTATTTTAGCTCTCCAGACGATCCCTCCGGTCCGCAGACCACAATCAACGTCTGACAGCCTGAAGTGATGTGAATAAAAGGGGCGGGAGGGGTATAATTTAGAAAGCAATTGCTCCTAAACGCTGCAAGTTACGGAAAAAATACATTGATGCTTTCATTTACTTATTAAATACAATATTATTTACTGCTAAAATTAAGTATTACTATCTCTTTGAAGGAACGCTAACACTTACCAAAACCACAACCAACTTAACCCTTTGAGTGCCAGACAGGTACACAACGCATTGCAAAGCAATGTGTTGCATACCCCTCTGGCACTCAAAAGGTTAACTTAATCTGGGCAGAGAATCCTAATAGGCACTATGAATCAATTTTTCAAGGAACCGTTCTTCAGTATTAACACTAAAAATAGAATGGGCAACCGGAGGCGCTCCAGCTGTTCAGGCCTACAAACTGCCATCAAGCCCGAGTGTCCAGGGATGATGGGAGTTGTGGACCTCAACAACCGGAGGGATTCATGTTTTCCCATCCCTGTTTCAAAGGTTAATACTGAGGAATGGATCCATGCCAGTTGACTGCAATACTGTGGCTAGAAAATTCTAATGGCCCTTACAAATGTTGCACTTGTGCCTTTGTTCAAGAGAGAGCACCTTGCACCAATTCTGGATGATGTTATGTCCACGGAGGCAGCCATGACAGCGGATGGCATTGTTTTGAAATAAAGCCGTCAGGGGGCATGAGCACAAGCCTACTTAACACTTTAAGTCCAGAGAGCTGATTTTCTGTCCACAGAATTTAAGAGGGAGAGTTATTATAACGGATTAGAAGTATTACTTCCCCTTTAAAGAGGAACTTTCATCAAAATTAAATTTCCCCCCAAATCCTTTTTAACATAGAGATATGCATATACATACTTTTATTATGATTAATAAATCCGGCATTGGTGAGAAAAACAACAATACAACTCGTTCGGCAGGAATCAGCAGGCAACGGCACAGATATCTTTCTGAAAAGGCACCTGTGAGTCCGTCCTGTTCCCCTCCAGGATTGGTGAGTGGAGTTCCTTTGTACCTTAAGGTACCAGAAGAGACTGACGGCGCAGGCACACAGAGCGTCTACAGCTAGTGCAGCGGACGCCTGGTATTGTTGGGTTTATGCAAAGGAAAGATGCTGCATGCCTCATCTGGCACTCAGTGGGTTAAAAGCCTAAATTTTAATTGGTGAGGATGTTCATGTGTCTCCATAGTGCAGTGGGATTGCTCCAAAACACCTCCTATTTTGTGTATACGTCCCCATATGTTAACCCTTTGATGCAATATGTTGGATACATTTAATGACGATCATAGTACATCAAGTACTTTTTACTTACGGGGCTCCACATAAAAATGAGGCCTAAAAGTGACCGTTCCAAGACTGGAGCAATCTCTTTCAGGCCCCAAAGCGGCACGCCAATACGCGCAACAGAGCGGTCCTTACGGGGCGGAAACGTCCCAAGAACGCAAGTCCTTAAGGGGTTAAGCAAAATACTGTAGTTTATATCTGTTTTGTTTTTTTTTTGGGGGGGGGGGGGGTTAATTAAAAGCTAAAATAAATTAATTAAAACAATGCCCCCAAACGGTTTTGGCTATTACAGTCTGTCAGAAGCATATAAAAAGAACAAACTAACAATACACACAAAGAATTGTTCTGTGATTAATCACTAGAGAGACATAATAATCATAATATTAAAGTATTATTACCCAATTTAGAGAGAGAGTAATGTTTCACAATAAAAGCAGCTACAATTAATCTTCATAGTATTTGGGTCATAGAGAGTGTTATATCAATACTGTCCGAGTTGTAGTACAAGAGTAATTGAATGATAAAGTATCCCCTCCCGCCCCTTCTACCTAGTGTAACACTGCTCACCTCAGATGTGGAATCTGGACACTTGACCGGACAGATCACAGCAAGGGACAATCTTCTTACTGTGATCATAAGGAAAACCCTGCCCCCCTTCACAGGTTTTTCCTTATGATCACTGAAGATTGTCCTTCTCTGCTATCTATCCGGACAGTCTTGCAGCTCTGAGGTGAGCAGTGTTACATCAGTAAAAGGGGCGGGAGGGGGATACTTTATCATTCAGTTACTCTTGTACTACAACTCTGACAGTACTGAAATAACACTCTCCTAAGTCCAAATACTATGAAGATTAATTGGAGCTGCTTTTATTGTGAAACATAAATACCCCTTTAACAGAGTGTGGTTTAGTAATTAATTTAATTATTGTTGCTAGTTTAGAGCAGTTATTCAATTCTGTGACACAGGCATGCCTTGGGTGAATTCTGTTGCTTTCTTATTTTCTGTAGGTTTAACACATTACCTATCTTTTGTGTGTTTGTATCTATTAGAATATTCCTTCTTAACGCTTTCAGTGCCACAGAGGTACACAACTCATAGGTTAATAAGAGGCTCATACAGGCTTTGAGATGTGCAGGAGTACAGCGATATGGCCGTCTCGTCTCGCTGATTTAGTCTGATATTGGTAACATTCAGAGGGACATAACAGCAGTTCATAAAATGTCATATTTGTATTTTTAGATGATAGATGACGGAACATTTACATTTCGTTAATTAGTTCACATATAACACTACTTGATTTGGAGCACATTTCCGGTCCTCTTCCACATAGGAATGTAACAGGTATCCATTTCTTATATTATCATTTTTTTCCAGTCTATTTTTAATTTTGTATGGGTATATTTTATATGTTTTACAAAGTATTTTTGGGCTGGGATTGATGTCATTTTAGAGCAGTAGCTTCCGCTGACTGCATGTAAGTGACAGTGGATTTTTGGTGCTAGGTTGGTGGGATGACAGTATTTAAAGAGATAGTAATACTTCGTTTTTACTTTATTTTATTTTGTAGGCATTAAAAAAACACGAAGAACGATATAAGTTTTATCTCTCAAACCTTTATGGTTTGAGAGAGATTCACAAGCAAAGTTTCCCCCTCCTGCTCCTTTTACCTAGTGTAAGCCATCTCTTCTCAGATGTGTAATGCAGTCCATAGACCAGACAGATAACAGCAGGGGACAATCTTCTTCCTATGAGAACAATGAAAGCCCTGCCCCCCTTGACAAGTATTTCGGGTTTTTCCCTTATCTTAATTGAAGATTGTCCTTCTCTGCAGCCTACCTGGGCACCTCCCTTCTGCTCTGGCTGAGCAGTGTTACATCAGTAAAAAGGGAGGGAGGGGGATACTTTGTCATTGAATTACTCTTGAACTACAACTCTGACAGAATTGATATAACACTCTCCAAAGTCCAAATACTATGATGATTAATTAGAGCTGCTTTTATTATGAAACATTACTATCCCTTTAAATCTCTTTTGTCACTGTATTGTCTTTCTTGAGAAAGGTCCAAGAAGGGACTGAAATGTTGACAACTTATTCAAATATTTGTTTCTGTGTATACTATTATTTTTAGGATAATGCCCCATGGACATAAAATATTAAGAAGCAAATGCTTCCATTACACAAGTCTATATATTTTGATTATTCAAAAGAAAGAGGGCCAAGCGTGTAATTCCTTCTGGGAAGAAATACTACATAAACGTCTTATGTTTGAAAGAATGAATTACATGTTTCTCTCTCTGTCTCTTTTGCACCCTGAAGTGTTTAAAGTGATACTAATACATGGAATTAAATAAATTTAATTCGGTAGATATTAAAAAAATGAATGGCGCCTTTTCCGATCTCCCAAACCTTTATGGTTTGAGAGATATCAGGTCGCAAACTTCTCCCTTCCCTCCGCTTGCGCTGACGTCAGCTTTCTAACTTACAGACAGATATCCCGGTCCGCAGACCTTCCTGTTCCTGGTTTGCAGGCACACGTTGTAGACCGTTCAAATGAAGTATTTCATTGTAACTACCTCAATTTCGGCTCTGCTATTTTAGCTTTTCAATAATACTACACTTAGATATAAACGACAGTATTTTGCTTATATTAACGCTTTGAGTGCCAAAGATGCAACCAACTTATTGCAGTCAAAGAGTTAACATATTGGGGCATACACACAAATAGGAGCCATTTTAGAGCAATCCCACTGCACTATGGGGACACACGGACATTCCCGGCGATTAAAAAAAAAAATTGGGCTTTTAACCCTTGAAGTGCCAGAAGGGGGCTATCCAACGCACTGCAAAATGAAAAGCTGAATGAACAGCTAAAACGTATGAAGCGGATTCCTACATTCATCCAATATGTCGGCTTTCTGATGTGATCATTAACCCTTTCATTTGATGTATGAGAACATTGAGAACACTTTTACTGACATCTTACAGCTTTTTTACTATTGTAAGGGCTGAGTTTTTGATGAAACAAGTGTTATTTTATTCATTTTCTTTTTTTTTGGTTTTTCTACAGGGGCCACCCCCCCTTGACATTGGAGGAAAGGAGGTTTCAACCTCAGCAGAGAAAGGGGTTTTTTTACAGTAAGGTCTGTTAAATTATGGAAATCTTTTCCCAAGGATGTGATTATGGTAGATACAATGGATACTATTAAGAGAAGATTAGATACATTTTTTTCAAGAGGGAACATACAGGGTTATACTGTGTATTAGAAGGCAAAACAGGAAGGTCTCATAAAGACTAACATTTGGCAGCAGGAAAGCAATATGATCCTCTCTGGGTTACGAGGCAAAGGTTGAACATGATGGACTGGTAGGGTTACCACCCAGCCGGTATTTTACTGGCAGGCTGGTAAAAAATTGGCTTCTGTCCAATGTTAAGTCTATGGAGAGAATGCCATGGCCGGTATTTTTTGTAAGAAAAGGTGGCAACCCTATGGACTGGTGTCTTTTTTCAACCTAATTTACTATGTTACAGCATACACATGCAGTAATATGTGAGATGCATGGCAGAAAATGGGAGACGGGACGTTCGCTCTCGCGAGATATCTGGTAGTGTTTGGAATCATGTGCTCATGCCCAAACACATGAACATTTACCCAGGAGTGCGGTTCGTCTCTAGATTCTGGTGATAGCGAGTTCCAGAGGAGAACAAGTAAGATAGTCGCTAAAATTCTCAGGCGCTAGTAAAGAAAGACTTGGTGTAAGAGTGGTGTTTAAAGATAAATGAAGGGGATTCTTGTTAATGGTAAAGGGAAGGACAGAATAAACACAGTTTTTATACTAATATTTCTTTAAAGGGATAGTAATACTTCATTTTATCTTTATTTTATTTTGAAGGCATTAAAAAAAACATGAAGAATGATATAAGTCTTATCTCTCAAACCTACTGTCAGATTTGGAAACCGGTCCGCAGATGAACAGGTGGCTCTTCAGATGAGATTGCAAGATATAAAAAATAACTATTTCATTGGAAGGGTCTAAAAAGTGTGCCTGCAAACCAGGTACACTTTGTAGACTATTCGAATTAAGTAGTTCTTCTTATATATAGTGATCTCAGCTCTGCTGAAGAGCCACTGGTTGTTCTGCGGACCAGATTCCAAATCTGACAGCTAGATGGCAGACTTGACCATTTTGGTCAGTGAGGGGAAACTTTGCTTGTGAATATCTCTCAAACCATAAAGGTTTGAGAGATAAGACTTATTTCGTTCATGTTTTTTTTAATGCCTACAAAATAAAATAATATCCCTTTAAAGTGATAATAAAACCTCTATTAAAGTTTAGCTCCGAGTGTTCTTTACATTTTTTTTTTATTTTCTTTAACATGTAGCACTATGTTTAATTACTTACAGTGCTGTAGTTCAATCGTTATTCAAGCTGAAAGGATCCCCCCTCCCGGCCCTTCTGGCCGCCTCCCATTAGATCTGTAATCTGTTCGTGGGACCAGACGGACGCAGCGATGGACAATCTTCACATAGTAAGTATAAGGAAAACACTGCCCCCTTGAGGAAGGAGGGCAGGATTTTCCATTTCTTTACTGAAGATTGTCCCTCTCCGCTCTCCATCCGGATCAGACTGAGAGGCAGCGTAACTCAATATAGCGCTACATGTAAAAAAAAAAAAAAAAAAAAAAAAGTAAAGAAGGCACAGAGCTAAATTTTAAAGGAGCAGTAAACTTTTTTTTATGAAAACACATATTTTATAGAGCATTTCCTGCTGAATAAAACAAGGTCACTCCCACTGCCGTCAGATGTTTTATTCAAAATTTATAGCAGTTTAAATAACCAGGAAGTAAATTTACTGTGTTTACTTCCTGATAGTTCTAACTGACAGGAAGTAAATTTACTGTGTTTACTTCCTGATAGTTCTAACTGACAGGAAGTAAATTTACTGTGATTACTTCCTGATAGTTCTAACTGACAGGAAGTAAATTTACTGTGATTACTTCCTGATAGATCTGACAGGAAGTAAATTTACTGTGTTTACTTCCTGATAGTTCTAACTGACAGGAAGTAAATTTACTGTGTTTACTTCCTGATAGTTCTGACAGGAAGTGACTCAGCAGTGACTCACATTCTATGGAGAACTGTATGTCACTGACTTTCCTCACTTTCCTTTCCATTAGAATGTAACAGGGAATCTATTTATAATTTGACCACTAGAGGGCACTGCTAATGTAAAAAAACATGGGTTTAAACTGTAATAACTCTGGAAATATAAATTTCTCGGCAGTGGAAGTACCCTTATTTTACTCAATAGGAAAATCTCTACAATATATATTTTTTTAATAAAAAAAGTTTACTGCTCCTTTAATAGAGGTATTACTATCCCTTAGAGGTAAGAGATTTGATTGAAAATATGAATGAACTAGTATGCTCTTTCTTTAGCCAACGTTAGCTGAGTATTATCAATATCAAAACCGTTCCGTCCGCCAACAATTTATATTCTTTTTCGCATAGTTTATTTATACCGTATGAAAATATCGCAGCACAGAATAGCTGAGGAATAAAGAGAACACAAACATCATGAAGGTGTATAGAATAAATCCAATAACATTAGGATCCATCTCGTGAGATCTTACAATTTACATATAGATACATAAAGAGAAGACTAATGATCTTTATAACGACTATTATATATATACGCAAGTGAAGTGAAGCGTTCACAGAAGAAAGTCTAGCGAGGGACAGATGTTAGACTACTAGAGGAGGTTGATTACACAGGAACCTGGCCGAGTCTCTGCCATTAGCAAGGTCTGTGTGTTTACTTCATGCTAAGCTGCAGTGAACATTAAGTTATGGCCTCTATGTTTATTGCCAAGCATGGAAAACACATGGTCTGCACAAAATCTCTACCAGATGATGAGCTTCAAGTGCAGGGAATCAACGTTCACCAAAGCAAACGGGCAACTGTCAAATCACCCGAGAACGTAAGTTGGAATTCTGGAACACACCGTAACATTTACGTAAATTTAGGGATGATTTAAGCCAATAGGGCAGTGATTCTCAACCAGGGTGCCCTGGCACTTTGGTGTGCCACGGGCATCAGCTTAGGGTGCCCCGTGTTTTCTATAAAGACTAACAAAAATGGACCTCTAAATAAAGATTTATAGAAATTAATATGTACAATATGTTTCGTTTTGTTATTATGATAAGACTTAATAATAACTGTATATTTGTATATTGTACCCTTTATTATGCCCTTAATAAATTACATGAAATATGTTAGGGGTGCCCCGAATGTTCACGATTATGTGTTAGAGATGCCCTGAGCAAAAAAGGTTGAGAACCAATGCAACAGAGGCTACAGACATCCCAAAGGTATATTAAAGCAATTCATTGGACTGGTCTCGAACATCCAGTGGTTAAAGGGATAGTAATGCGTCACAAAAAAATCAGATTTGATTAATCTTCATAGTATTTGGGTCATGGAAAGTGTTATATCAATACTGTCAGAGTTGTAGTTCAGAAGTAATTGAATAATAAAGTATCCCCCTCCCATCCCTTTTACCTAGTGTAACATTACTCACCTCAGATGTGGAATCTGGTCTCTTGACTGAACAGGTCACATCAAGGGACAATCTTCTTACTGTGATCATAAGGAAAACCCTGCCCCCCTTGACAGGTTTTTCCTCATGATCACTGAAGATTCTCCCTCTCTGTGATCCATCCGGACAGTCTTGCTCCTCTGAGGTGAGCAGTGTTACCTCAGTAAAAGGGGCGGGAGGGGGATACTTTATCATTCAATTACTCTTGTACTACAGCTCTGACAGTAGTGAAATAACACTCTACATGGCCCAAATACAATGAAGATTAATTGGAACTGCTTTTATTGTGAAACATTACTGTCCCTTTAAAATAAAATGTATAAATATGTCACAATGAAGACACGAAGAGACAGCGAGGTCGATGAACTACTAAGAATTGGAGAAAGTTTGACGAGCAAATTGCAGCATATAGCAAAAAAAAAAACAACAATTCCACAAGTTCCTAATTACTTTTAACCCCATGCATGCTAGAAAGGTCTCCGAAGTGGTTAAAGAATATTTACATCAATTTTTAACCCTTTGAGTGTCAATGGGATACGCAACGCACTGATTTGCAATGCGTTGAGTACCTCTCTGGCACTCCAAGAGTTACTATATCACTAGGGCGTTGACTGAACCCCAAATTACTCCACTTTTGTCTTTCTGCATATGGCTCTTGGAATAAAGATTCCATCAACCCCTTGGGTGCTGGAGATGTTTGTTACAGACGTCTATAACATCCAAAGAGGATATCAATAGTCTATAAACTCCCATCATCCCCAACAAGTCACATTTTGGTTGGGGAAGATGGAAGCTGCAGTCTGCCAACAGCTGAAAAGCCAAAGGCAGCCTGTCTCTGGATCTAATGGGTTAACATGGAACAGTGGTTTTGATGTAGGTGCCATTAGTCAAAGGATATAATATGTATTTATGTCATTGTGTAGAACAAAATGGTCAGCAGCGGATTGGAGAAATGACACATAAGCCATTCCAGGGACAAAGATGTCCAGGGTAATCTTCATGCTTTATATTAAAGTGGTACTTTCACCTTAAAGGGATAGTAATACTTCGTTTTATCTTTATTTTATTTTGTAGGCATTAAAAAAACATGAAAAACAATATAAGTCTTATCTCTCAAACCTTTATGGTTTGAGAGATATTCACAAGCAAAGTTTCCCCTCCCGCCCCTTTTACCTAGTGTAACCCATCTCTTCTCAGATGTGGAATGCAGTCCATAGACCAGACAGATAACAGCAGGGGACAATCTTCTTCCTATGAGAACAATGAAAGCCATGCCCCCCTTGACAAGTTTTTCAGGTTTTTCCCTTATCTTAATTGAAGATTGTTCCTCTCTGCAGTCTACCTGGGCACCTCCCTTCTGATCTGGCTGAACAGTGTTACATCAGTAAAAGGGGCGGGAGGGGGATACTTTATCATTGAATTACTCTTGTACTATAACTCTGACAGTACTGAAATAACACTCTCCAAAGTCCAAATACTATGATGATTAATTAGAGCTGCTTTTATAATAAAACAATACTATCCCTTTAATTCAAGGTTGCATATTTGAAAACTGCATTAAAAACTGCCTATATATCATGTTAACCAAAATTCCACAGATGTACAATTCAATTATTTCTGGGCAAAGTGAAAGTGATCATTTCATGGTACCGCACACAGCTTCATTAGCATATTAAACATCATTGGTTAGCTTAATTAGCAGTGGAAAACGTAATTGGTGCTGCACAGTGCTGATATTCATACTTCTTTCATATGCTAGTATATGCCAATATCTCCTGAACTGTACATCAGCTGGCATTTTGGTTAACATGACATATAGGCAGTTTTTAAGGTAGTTTTCAAATATGCAAGCATGAATTACGGTGATAGTTCCCCTTTAACGAAGATCATCACCCAAATAAACCTACTGACAAGAAGAATTTTTACTTATCAGATCGTCCTCTGGCCTGTTCTATATATCGGTGAGTACTTTATGTGCCTAGCTATGTATTTTGAACTTTTATGTACAGTTTTGGCTTCCAGCATAAAAAACAATCAATCAATCACTCAGTGTGAAACGAAGCTGGTATTTCTGTACTTTCTCATCCGTTAGATCTAAGTTAAAGCAGCAGTAAATGTGATTTTCATTATATTAATATTAAAGGACATTTTGCCCTGATTTTTTGGAATATATGATTTTTTTTATTTTTTTTTTTAATTAAAGAGCACATTACCTCTTTGGAGTAAGTGATTTTTTAATTTGTATGAATGAAGGTCTTTCCTAAGTAGGAGTCCATCATAAAGCAGTCAGGTGTATCTATATCATTACTGTGTGTAACAGAAGCACTTACCTAGGTAGGAATCAATCATACAGCAGTCAGGTTTATCTATATAATTACTGTGTGTAACAGAAGCACTTACCTAGGTAGGAGTCCATCATACAGCAGTCAGGTGTATCTATATAGTTACTGTGTGTAACAGAAGCACTTACCTAGGTAGGAGTCCATCATACAGCAGTCAGGTGTATCTATATAATTACTGTGTGTAACAGAAGCACTTACCTAGGTAGGAGTCCATCATACAGCAGTCAGGTGTATCTATATAATTACTGTGTGTAACAGAAGCACTTACCTAGGTAGGAGTCCATCACACAGCAGTCAGGTGTATCTATATAATTATTGTGTGTAACAGAAGTAACAGAAGCACTTACCTAGATAGGAGTCCATCACACAGCAGTCAGGTGTACCTGTATAATTACTGTGTGTAACAGAAGCACTTACCTAGGTAGGAGTCCATCACACAGCAGTCAGGTGTATCTATATAATTACTGTGTGTAACAGAAGCACTTACCTAGATAGGAGTCCATCATACAGCAGTCAGGTGTATCTATATAGTTACTGTGTCTCTGAAGCACTTACCTAGGCAGACGTCCATCACACAGCAGTCCGGTGTGTGTGTGTGCGTGTATATATAGTTGATGTTGTTTTATTAGTTCCTATTGAGAATCTGTATCAGCAACTGCAAAGCTTTCGAAACACTGTAACAGGGATCCCTTATCTTGGCACATAATAACTTTTGAATGAAGAACCTCCCAGTGGTGGAAATACATATACATACATATTATGAATACATTATATGTATAAAACATATGTAAAAAGCCTGTAAGGACCAGAGGGCTGTATGTTACACTCTCCTCTTGCCCTTAACTGTCTGAGTGCTAGAGGGGTAGCCAACCCCTCAGGCACTCAAACAGTTAAAGTGGAATTTTCACCCTCTATAAAGGCTTATGGTGACTAGCTTCATAATAGTGCTATTATCTCTCATAATTATCTGGTTCTGAAGTAATCCTTATTCTTCGGAGACTGATTGGCCAGGTTTCGTGCTTTAGTGCCGTCTGCGTGCCTGCGCCGAAGTATTATGAAGCTAGACGCCATATGCCTAATTATTGGAGGGCGACTTTATAGAGGGTGAAAGTTCCTCTTTAAATGAGTATATGAAAGGAAAGCAACATTTGTGAGATCAGTAAAATAAAAGAATACATCATGATTAATCAAACGTTAATGAAAATCCAGTCTGAGCACTCCAGCCAAATGTCATTATCAGAGAGGGATTTAAATGTGAAACAGTTGGACCACCCAGTCTCCTCTTTGTGAGCCTGTAAACCCTCCTCCCCATTTGCTTGTTGCTCATTACTATAAAGAGAAGCGACTGGTGTGTAATGAATCCCTTTTCCCTCTTAATACAGAGTACAGTTGTTTTTTGCTGAAGGCACCCAAAATATGTTACATATCACTTGTCAAGTGAGTAGTAGATGACAGATACATACATATTTTTAAATTGGAACAAAAATAAACTTTCATAAATATACAATTGAAACTCAAAATCCACTTATCTTTGTTAAAGCCGTAGGAGGAAACCAGGGCACCTTGAACGGACGTCTTTGGCTCTCCAAAACACCACGGTGCAACCAACCATCTCGCACCTGTAGTGACAGGCTAGCCTATATATAACTCCTTAAGGTTAAACGGTGTGCCACGACCGTCACAGCAGTTAGGCAGTTAATCCCTTAAGGACCAGCGGTCCCGGGTTGTGTGGTTCTTTAAGGACCACGTAGTGATGTTTGACGAACAGAAGACTGATAGTGACCGCGCCGCCGTCGCTACTACTCGCAGCGCTCCCGCAGGACCCCCGAGAGTAAAAAAGTAGGTGACCTGCCAGGACCGTCACGGGTCCTTTCGGAAAAAAACAGCAGTGATGGTCCTGACACGTCACTGGACATTAAGTGGTTAAAGACCAGTGACGGCCCCAGCACGTCAAAGAATTCAGGTGTCCCCGTCCGGTTGTAGGCTTCTCGGGGACCCCTGAATTCAACTGGAAAAAAAAAAATTCAGGCCGTGTGCTGCATGGCTGGCAATTAAGGGGATAAAGTAGAATTATCAGCCTGAAGTCGAATTAACATGAAAAATAAAAAAAATGATGAATACAGGTTAAACCATTTTTTTTTTTTTTTTTTTTTATTGTAAACTTTTAGCTCAGTATGAACTGGCCCACCCGAAGCTTCGTGTCCCTCCTCCTACAGTAGCTAAAACTGCAAGTATAAGCCTCATTCCTATTGGCTGTACAGGTGGGTGCGAACGCATCAGCCAGTAGGAATCACCGGCTGCATTTCTGACGCTCACAGCACCGGTTCTGGAGAGAACCAGCAGAGGGTGGGGGAACCTGTATGCTGTGGGCTGTAAGCTTATCTTATATAATAATTCGGTAGGATGTTTGTCAGAAGCCATCATGAGCAGTAGAGACTGACCGAACGCACAGAATGCTGGGAGCACGGAATGCTGGGAGTTCTGTGCTGGGAGCATTCTGTGCTTTCGGGCAGTCTCTACAGTGCATGACTGCGTCAGAGGCAGGACGCAGAGCAGGACCGGCCTCTTAATATCACCAGGACCTTGGTCCGTGTACATGTCCTTTTACACTAGTATATAAAAATGCGCACACTGACAGAGGTGGGAATTCTCATTGGCCAGAGATCGCTCCAGCTTACATACAGACATCCTTAGTCATTGGAGGAGGCTGGATAGAGGGAGGGGATCAGAGGCAGAGTGACGGACTGTGGTACTGAGCTGGTAACTGCAGTCTGTCCTGAAGTAGGGCGCAGGGTAATCTTTACACATTAAATTTTGTCCAAATAGCGATAAAAAAAAAAAAAAAAAAAAAAAAAAAGAAATACAGTATTACACATATTTGCTACATAACCTAACTATTAAGACAAAGTTGTATTGCGGTGATAGATCCCCTTTAACTAGTAAAATATTGAGATTTAACATGGATTAGCTATAAATAGATCTAGATTTTTTTTTTCTCATGTTAACCCTTTGCATGCCAGAGGGGTAAGCAACGTATCACTTTGCAATGTGCTGCATACCCCTCTGGCACTCAAAAGGTTAATTACCTTTTAAACCTTCTCAGATATCCAACATCTTGTGTTGCAATGTGCGCTCTCTCTCTGGTGTGTAAAGGGGTAAATAGTTTAAAAATAAATAAATAAAAATGAAAATAAATAAAACGAAAGAGATGACACAAGGTCTCCTGGAACTATAGCGCAATGTGCCGCGGTACTCCAGGTATGGGCAGGTCATTAAAACCATTGGAGCCAAACATTTAGAGGTTAATTTGTATAGGAGCACACTGGGAGTTTTAAAGGAGCAGTAAACTTTTTTTTATGAAAACACATTTTATAGAGAATTTCCTGCTAAATAAAACAAGGTCACTCCCATCGCTGTCAGATATTTTGTTCAAAATTATAGCAGTTTAAATAACCAGGAAGTGAATTTACTGTGTTTACTTCCTGATAGTTCTGACAGGAAGTGAATTTACTGTGTTTACTTCCTGTACTTCCTGATAGTTCTAACTGACAGGAAGTGAATATACTGTGTTTACTTCCTGATAGTTCTAACTGACAGGAAGTGACAGGCAGTTTCTATCACATTCTATGGAGAACTGTATGTCTCTGACTTTCCTCTCCATTAGAATGTAAGAGGAAATCTAATTAGAATTTGACCACTAGAGGGCACTGCTAATGTAAAAAAACATGGGTTTAAACTGTAATAACTCTGGAAATATAAATCTCTTGGCAGTGGGAGTGCACTTATTTTACTCAATAGGAAAATCCCCACAATATATATTTTTTCATAAAAAAAGTTTACTGCTCCTTTAATAAACTACCAAAATTTAGGAACCAAAAGTAAATTTCAAGGAGCCCAAGCTCAGAGGATGCTACAGTTTTTCTTTCCCTGCTGAGGCACTGCTAGGGGCTTGCTGAGAGCGACAAACAGGTCTTGTGCCTAAATCCACTGGTCTTGATGCCATCTTAGCACATGTAATGGGGGTTGCAAAGTGCTCTGATAATGTATTAGGATGGCCAAAATCCGCAAGTCTTTCCACAACCGCCCTGCACCTCTGCAATAAGTGCCTTCCCCTGATAACCGGTAACAGGACACAGTGCACGAGAAGTATGCTAAGAGGAAAGAGTTCTGCTTCACAGAACATGCTCCTGTATGTAATTTCACTCCTCCTCCTCATTTTCTGCCTTTACTATTATTAACCCCTGTCACGGTGATCACAAGCAGAGAAGGCAGCTGGAGATAATATAAGAACATGCTCAGTGTTCACTCACATGGCATCAGAAATAGAAGAGGTCTTGAGAGAAGATCTAAAGTCTTCAATTCTTGTAACAGTAGAGACTTTCAGGATCTCCTCAAAGTTACAGGAGGCAGTCTTCAGTACATGGGTCTCCAACTGCATTCCTAGATGGCTGAGACAGTGCAGTTTTTTGGGATCTCCTTGCTTTTACACAGTTCATTCATTTGAAATCACTGAGCAAATGAATGATAAGTGTTCAAAAGCAGAGCTATCCTTATACCTTGGAAGCCCATCTCTAGGATCTATGGAAGGAACACAACCGTCTCCATCAAGTCTTGGTGTCTAGCTTGGAAGCCCATCACTAGGCTCTAGGAGAAAGACTCATAACCTGCACTAAACCTTAGTGTCTGCATCGGAAGGCCATCACAGCCCCCATAGACCCTTAGTCTCCGTTTTGGAAGACCACCACTACCATCCATGGGAGAAACACAGGTTCAATTAACATTTAGAAGTCCATCACTAGTATCTATGAGAGAAACACACACATCCTCCATAGACCCCTAGTATCTAGACTGGAAGACCATTACTAGTATCTATGAGAGAAACACACACAGCCTTCATAGACCCTTACTATCTGGATTGGAATCCCATCATATTATCTATGGGAGAAAACACACACACAGCCTCCATAGACCCCTAGTATCTGGATTGGAATCCCATAATGATATCTATGGGAGAAATGCACACACAGCCTCCATAGACCCCTAGTATGTGGACTGGAACCCCATCATAATATCTATTGGAGAAACACACACACACACACAGCCTTCATAGATCCTTAGTGTCTGGATTGAAAGTCCATCACTAGTATATCTATGGGAGAAACACAAACAGCCTCCATAAAACATCAGTGTCTGGATTGAAAGTCCATCACAAGTATCTATGTGAGAAACACAAACAGCCTCCATAGACCCCTAGTATCTGGATTGGAATCCCATCATAGTATCTATGGGAGAAACACAAACAGCCTCCATAGATCATCAGTGTCTGGAATGGAAACCCATCATACAGAAGAAACACACAGCCTCCGCAGATCCACCAGAACAGAGGTGACAGTACTGCACTCGCCTCAGAAGTCGATATTTTATCATCCGGGCATTCCTGCAGATGGCAGAGCCCCGATTTGTAAATTCTCACTACTTATCATTTTAAAACTATTTCAATCATTTGGCAACTTTGTGCTGAGAGAGAAGTAAAAATGCTCTGAATACCAAAAAGTGTATTTATAGGAGCATTGTATAATTCAGCCTCGGGGATGTACTGCAGGCTGCACCCACAGAATATAAATATACTTCATGATACACAGGACTTACTGTTATTTATGTTTGCTTTTTGTTTTGTTTTTTTTTTTTTGTTTTTTTTACTGTGTTGGGGAGACAAGATTATTAACTCCATAAAGGAAACATTAATGTTTTATTACTATTCAATTTCCCGGTAAGGGCATTCCCACTGCTTGGAGATAATTAGTTCAAGAGTTATTGCATTTCAAACTTGACTTATTTATTTTATTTTTACTCAAACTGTTACTAACAGAGCAATCAGGTGCCCAAGGTATAAAACTGCATTTTGAATGCTAGAGTGGTCTCAATCATATTGCTTTGCATTACAGCAATATGTAGACTTGCGGCATTCAGCGGTGCAGCTCTGCTGGACTTCACAGTCCTCCAATTCTCCTCCCAGCTCTACGTGTTCATTCTTCCCTTCATAGTGATGTGCAGCATGTATAATGTAACAGCAAGCTCCATATGTCATTATACGGAGCTTGCTGCACATTACTATGAAGAGAAGCGAGCTGGGAGGGAGGTGGGAGGAGGACTGAGGAGCTGTGCCGAAGTTATTCTGTGCCGCAGAATGCGGAAGTGCCTTATAGCAAAAATCTAATAAAGTATGTACTAAAAAAAAAAACATCAATCTATATAGCATTTTAGCAGATTAACAATATGAGATACGGTGTCTTGGAGGTTAAAGTTCCCCTATAAAGGGATAGTAATACTTCGTTTTATCTTTATTTTATTTTGTAGGCATTAAAAAAAACATGAAGAACGATATAAGTCTTATCTCTCAAACCTTTATGGTTTGAGAGATATTCACAAGCAAAGTTTCCCCTCCCGCCCCTTTTACCTAGTGTAAGTCATCTCTTCTCAGATGTGGAATGCAGTCCATAGACCAGACAGATAACAGCAGGGGACAATCTTCTTCCTATGAGAACAATGAAAGCCCTGCCCCCTTTTACCTAGTGTAAGCCATCTCTTCTCAGATGTGGAATCCAGTCCATAGACCAGACAGATAACAGCAGGGGACAGTCTTCTTCCTATGAGAACAATGAATGCCCTGCCCCCCTTGACAAGTTTTTCAGGTTTTTCCCTTATCTTAATTGAAGATTGTCCCTCTCTGCAGTCTACCTGGGCACCTCCCTTCTGATCTGGCTGAGTAGTGTTACATCAGTAAAAGGGGTGGGAGGGGGATACTTTGTCATTGAATTACTCTTGAACTACAACTTAGAATTGAAATAACTACTATCCCTTTAAGTGTTCCACCAAAACTAAATATTTATTAAACACTACAAGTGATCGGATAGAGTTCTGTTTTTGGCCTCCAGTGCAGTGCCGTGATTTGTGAACTCTAGTCTCCTGCCATTTTAAAGCTATTTCAGTAATTTGGGCAACTTTGTGTGTGAGAAGTAAAAATGTACTGAATGCCAACAAAATTATTTATAGGAACACACCTAACCTGTATAATGCAGCCTAAGGGGGATGTTACACAGGCTGAGCTTGTGCATTGCACGAAGGACTCCCTGACTTATTTACTAATAATTCCTCCCTGCTAAATAAAATAGTACAAGTTATGACAGTCAAAGTATTTACATTTGTTTTAAATCTATTTGTAACACAGCCACCTAGTGCCCAGAGCATAAAATTGCATCTCACTATTGTGGACTAAGGAGAACTTTTGGCCACCGACTAAGGCTCTCCATAGACAGCAATAAAGTTATAGTCCACCAACAGCTGCTATAATATGAACCATCCTCAACTGCATTTTTGTTAAATAAACAGTAGAGGAATTAAAACAAATAAGGATGTTTTAACTCTACCCTTACTGTTCCTTACAAAATAAAAATAAGCAAATATATTTGGGAGGAGAATTGCAAACAATTATAATGGTATCATTAATGTGAAAAGAGCCGGGGTCATATAAACAAAGAAAGAGGAGTAAATATCGAGAAAACCAACTAAACTATAATTATAACAATCCCACTGATTAAAATTGGAAATTGAACCCCTTAAATGCTAGCTAGTTCTCCAACGCATTGCCTCGCAATGTGTTGGAGATCTCACTAACATTTAAGGGGTTCAATGCCCAGATCGAATGAATGAGTGTAGCTCCCCTGTTCTTTCTGTGTGTGGCCTCAGGATTCTCATCAGCAGAACACTGAGGACAGAATTCCTGACTTTCTAATACACATTGCACCTCTCACTTTCCACCAGCTGCTGGGTTAGAAAGCAATTTACACAGATCCCCAGTATTGCTTCCATATGGGCTTTCTAACACCAGACGCTTCTTTTGTTAAATCAAACTACAGAACAAATACAGGCCCAACGTTGTGCTGAAAAGAGCAGCTAAAGACCAGATGATAAGCCGAATCACCTCTCTCCTGCATCTAGCGGTTGCACACTATGGAGAGATGTTTGCGAGCCTCCTCTGCCGACTGCCTTGCTCCGTGTCTTTTGGCACATATTTGTGTTTCAGTGGCTCCTGCCAATTCACCCTGAGGCCCTGGGTTGTAATCTGTATCGCATAAAGTTTAACATATGCTTTGAAATTTGCACCAGACTCAAAAGCAAGGCCCTCCGGGGAGGCTCGGTTTGAAAAAGGCATACCATCTCCTGCCACCGCCACCTCCGCGTTCTCGCAAACAATTATCTTTCAACTTTGGCTGAACCGCTGCAAATGTCAACTCCAGAAATGCTGCCAGCCAGGAACTGGGGGGGGGGCATTCAGAGAACGGAAAGTGAGAGTTCGATTGAGTGCGTCGGTTGAGCCACATTTGCACGACTGCGTGTGGAGATGCTTTCAACATGACTTACAAGGGCGTCGGACTGGCGAGAGAAAGGCTGGGTGGTAAAAGGCATCGAGATAGGAAAAGTTATTTGGATGGCAGGAGAGTTTCATGGTAACGTACATTTAAGACTGCAAATCATCGGGCGCTAAACCAAGATCATTATCATATCAAGGGCTCCTGTGATCCAGGTTTCTGTCTAGTGCCCAACATAAGAATTACTGCAACACAGATAGGCAGCAGACAGCAACATGCTGGGATTTTAGTATAGGAGAGGGGCAGGCAACCCCAGGCTCTCCAGCTATTAACAAGTGCAGCTCGCATCAACCAGTAAACCATCCTAACACCTATAACACCTATTATTTCAGCTGCCGATTTGGTTAATTCTGAGAGCGTGCGCTGACAGCGCTTTGAGTCCCACTGGGAGAAAGGCGCTATATAAATACTAGTTATTATTATTATTATTATCCTCATTTTACTCTGCAGAAAATGCCATTTATCAGGTTTTCAATAAAGTTTATTAAATGTTTAATGGAGTAGTAAAGCCCTATGAAGGAAAAAGTAGTAAGAGGAACTTTTTGTGCATAAAAAAAAGGTTTACTTTGGTATTATTGCCCTGTAAGTAGCGACCATCAATATGACGAGATGAGATTCTCGCCTGCATGAAGAAGGGTGATATTGTCATGTTGCGGTTTTGATTGTCACACCGTCCTGACTGCCACTTCCCCCCATCTGCTACCATACACCCAAAAGGACTGAGCTGCCCATCCTCACATGTGCCACAGATGCCTTGCTTCTAGATATCTCCACCATGCCCGAGAAACCTCCAGACGACAGCGGCGCCTCACCTAAACCATGTGTGCCGACTCTGCGGCCCCTCGTCTCAGCTCTGCCTAACCGGACCGTTCCGGGTTGTGATATTGAGGAGACGGAGGTGATATCTAGAGGCAAAGCATCTGTGGGGTGGTGGTCGCATGTGCAGAGGGGGCGGCGCAGTCTTTGTGTATGTATGGGGGCAGATGAGGGGTAGTTAGGACAGTGCGACCATCAAAACGGCGATATGAGAATATTGCCCTTTTCATGCAGGCGACATTCTGATGGTCTCCAACTAGGACAGATATCAAAAGGATACCGGAGGGGGAGAAAAAAAAACAAAAAACAGGGGTGCTTCCCTTCTAGAAGATATTTCACTCTGAAATGATTACAGCCTAAGCTTGCACCTTTGGGATAGGTGACCACTATTGCTGTCTGATGGTCAGAGACACTGACCAACACCCACGCCCCTTAGATAACAAGTCCTTAGAGAGGTTCCCAGTTGATTTACGGTAAACGCCCCAATGCAGTCTGCAATTTTAAGGTCACCTCTATATTTTATAGGACATCTGTCAAGGGCATAATGAAGGTGACAGTTATTCTTAAAGTGATAGTAATACTTAAATATTACTAATCCCCATATTGTAGCCATGTTAAAAATAATTTAATTGTCCCCAGTGTCATCTCTCAAACCTTTATGATTTGAGAGATAACCAGGGCCGGATTTTCCATAAGGCAGAGTAGGAATCTGCCTACAGGAGCACTCTACAGAGGGGCGCCTGCCATAGAAATCAATTTATTTTTTTTAAATTTATTTATTTATTTATTTTTTTAAGTGGCGTGCCTTGCTGTGCTGTGCTGCCCGTCGCATGGTAAGGTCTGTGGCTTCTTCAGCACAGACCTGTACTGCTGAGCTCTCCCGGCTCTTTAGTAGTGCAGATCGCTGGGAGATGACATCATTACTAAAGAGAAGACTGTGCGGGAGCTCCAGCAGCTACAGGTCTGTGCAGAAGCGCATATCTCTCCTACCGCTGGACCACCAGGGAGGTAGGAAATGTGAAGCTTAATGTGGAGACGATGGGTGCAATGTGAGGGCAATGTGGGGATGATGTGGGGCAATGTGGAGATGATGGGGGCAAGGTGAGGGCAACGTGGAGCTGATGGGGAAATATGAGGGCAATGTGAAGCTGATTGGGGCAATGTTGAGATGATGGGGCAATGTTGAGATGATGGGGCAATGTTGAGATGATGGGGCAATGTGCAGATGATGGGGCAATGTGCAGATGATGGGGCAATGTGCAGATGATGGGGGGCAATGTGGAGATGATGGGGGGCAATGTGCAGATGATGGGGGGCAATGTGCAGATGATGGGGGGCAATGTGCAGATGATGGGGGGCAATGTGCAGATGATGGGGGGCAATGTGCAGATGATGGGGGGGCAATGTGGAGATGATGGGGGGCAATGTGGAGATGATGGGGGGAAATGTGGAGATGATGGGGCAATATGGAGCTGATGGGGGCAATATGGATGTGGAGCTGATGGGGGGCAATGTGGAGATTAGGAGCATTGTGGAGGTGTCCAGTGGAGATGGCCAATGGTGGGGGACACTTCAGATTACTGTGCCTACAGGCTCCTGAGATGTAAATCCGGCCCTGGAGATAACCGAACGCAAAGTTCCCTCTCCCTCCCCCTTCCCTGAAGTCAGCGTTGTACTGACTGCAGGGATATCCGGGCTTCTTTGCATCAAGCGGCTCTGAAGCAGAGCCGAAATCGAGTTAGTAAAAAATAATTATTTCACTGAAATGGTCTTCTACGTGTGCTTACAAACCAAGCACAAACCAAGCACAAACCAGACACAAACCAGACACAAACCAAGCACAAACCAAGCACAAACCAAGCACAAACCAAGCACAAACCAAGCACAAACCAAGCACAAACCAAGCACAAACCAAGCACAAACCAAGCACAAACCAAGCACACTTAGAAGACCTTTTCAGTGAAATAATCCTTTTTTACCAACGCGATCTCAGCTCAGCTGCAGAGCCACAAGCCTGTCGTACAAAAGACTTTCCCTGCAGTCAGTACAACGATGACATCAGGGAAGGGGGAGGGAGGGGGAATTTTGCGTTCGGTTATCTCTCAAACCATAAGGGGTTTGAAAGATGACACTGGGGGCAATAAATTTCTTTTTAGCATGCTTACAATATGGGGATTAGAAATTTGGAAGTATTACTATCCCTTTAAGTCTCCCAATCACAACAACAAAAACCTATTGCGTATAACAACTTGCGTAAATAAACATTAGAAACACTTGCTTTTTGTCTCCAAGAATAAAGGAAAAGGAAGGAACAGAACGTTGCACATCGCTTCGTCCTTTAACCCCTTAAAGCGGAACTTTCACCCCACCATGAGCTTATCTGTTTGTGTAGCATTAATGTAGTTATAAAGCGCTGTGTAATTTTAAAAGTCAGAAAACTGATCGATAAGGCACAAAAGAAGATTAAAGTTTAACCTTGTGACGTGTAGAGCATTGTGAGCGCTACTGCGCATGTCAATCTGGTTACCGTGTGGTTACTTAGTCACTCCCATCATTCTGTTATCCCGCCCGCGTCCTCCTTCTCCTGCCCTTAAGTGACATGTCACCTGCAGCGCACGATCCTGTACTAGACTGGAATTAACTTTCAGCCACATTTTGCCCATAACTGAGCCAGTGGTACAAACGCAAAGCATACCGCTGAATGCTAGACAATTCTCTAATGCGCTGAGAATGAATGTGATGGAGATGTCTGGATCATTTAAATTCCGTCACCTTCTACGTTTGTATGCAGGGTGCTGGGTTGTATAGCTAGGGGCATTAGTAGCAGATAAAGGGAAGTGGTCATGCCACTCTACAGATCTCTAGTTAGACCTGACCTAGAGTATTGTGTACAGTACTGGAGACCTCATCTCCAGAAGGATATAGATACTATAGAGTATTGTGTACAGTACTGGAGACCCCATCTCCAGAAGGATATAGATACTATAGAGCAGGGCTCAAAATTTCAAGTCTGGAGCTACTAGCGAGGCCTGAAAAGTTACTCGCCACCATTTTTCCATGACTAGCCCCACCCATATCCCCTCCCTTAACTCCACCCATATCCCCTCCCATGCAAATGCTTGCCCCAATAATGCTCTCTTTCATGGTGCTAAGTTCTATTCTCCACCATTCTGTAAGGACACCTCTATGTGTAACTGAATAAATTATTTAGAGCAAAACCAAATAATTTTATGTACACAGACTAATTTAGAAGCATCTTTACTGAAGTATAAGTAAAGCAATGTGATACACTTATACACACCACACAGTCTGATCTCTTAGACACAACGACACAAGGGTGGGAAAGAGGGCTTTGCTCTCAAAGAGGGACACTTGGGAGGTATGCCCTTGGGTGTATACCATCTGGTTCAGGTGCTTGATTCATCTGAAATTTATCTAAGTATTGTGTTTGCTTTATTGTGACAGCCAATTCACACAATATTCAAACCTGTTGCATTGAAATCTTCTTAGAAAACTGATCGGTACAGTAAAGATCAGTTACAGGAGCACAATGATAGCAACAGAGAGACTCACCGTAGAGGAACACTAGGTTCTGTGTCATATACTACATGTAGATCTATAGATTGTGCAATATTTCTTTTTTCTCAATATTTCAAAAGATATAGTTTTTTAAAAAGTTGCAGGTGATGTCACATTACTCTTCATGCGGTTACAAGCTCTGCAAGACGCCCTGTTTTGAATTTCTCCTCCCACCTCCCTCACCAGATCTACTTATGTGTCTCCCTTTCCTTCCTTCACCCAGTGCACTTACGTACAAATGTAGCCCAAAAACGCATTTTTTTTTATCTCCGTCTCAGGCCCGCTGATGTACTTATGGCTGTAGTACCGAAGTGCATTTATTCTTATGTCTTGCTTCCATCTAAGCCCCTGTCATACCGTTATAGCCATCGCACAAAGGTAACCCTCTGTGTGCCAGAGAGGTACGCAACGCATTGCAAAGCGATGCGTTGTGTTCCTCCTGGCACTCAAAGGGTTAAACTCCCGCGATAGCGATAACGGTATGACAAGTGCTCAGATGGAAGAGATATTCGGTACTACAGGCATAAGTACATCTGCGGGTCTGAGACGGAGATAAAAAAAAAATGCTTTTTGGTGCTACAGTCCACTTCCCTAGCGGGTCCGAGACAGATCTCATTGATGGATCGGAAACCAGCTCAAAAGTGGAAGATCAGGAATGGGCTCCATACAACTTTGGGATCCTCCCCAATATTATTCCAGTCCAGCGCAGGAGCAGTGAAGATATTCCTTATCAGGTGCACTAAACCGATATCCCAACTCCTCTATGCCTGTTCAGTGAACTCTATGGACAGAGCCAATATGAATAAAACCAGGGGCGGGCTTAGGGAGGAGAACTGCCAGGTCTCATATAGGCAACGAGAATTTATATGACATGGGAGTTTTTAAGATTGTTTGGGGGGAAGGGGGTTAATCCAAATGGTGACGGGAAGGTAGAACATGACAGTTCCGCTTTCAATTTCCACTCGCCCTCTCTCAATTTCTCCTCGCCAAATGCGAGGAGGCGAGTGTAAATTTTGAGCCCTGCTATAGAGTATTGTGTACAGTACTGGAGACCCCATCTCCAGAAGGATATAGATACTATAGAGTATTGTGTACAGTAAAGGAGGAGACCCCATCTCCAGAAGGATATAGATACTGTAGAGAGAATTCAGAGAAGAGCTACTAAAATGGTGACTGGTTTACAGGAAAAGAAATGTCAGGATATACTAAAGGATCTGAACATGTATAGCTTGGAGGGGAGAAGAGAGAGAGGGATATGATAGACACATTCACATACATGAAGGGATTCAACAAAGTGCAGGAGGGAAGTACATTTCATAGGAGTAAAAATGTTAGGACAACAGGCCATAGTCTGACTACAATTCTATACAGAATGTGACTAGCACATGACAGTTATTATGTTACATTCTATGGGAGATGTGAGTCACTGACTACAGTTCTATATAGAATGTGACAGTAACAGATCTAGCACATGACAGTTATTATGTTACATTCTATGGGAGAGGTGAGTCACTGACTACAGTTCTATATAGAATGTGACAGTAACAGATCTAGCACATGACAGTTATTATGTTACATTCTATGGGAGATGTGAGTCACTGACTACAGTTCTATATAGAATGTGATAGTAACAGCTCTAGCACATGACAGTTATTATGTTACATGCTATGGGAGAGGTGAGTCACTGACTACAGTTCTATATAGAATGTGACAGTAACAGATCTAGCACATGACAGTCATTATGTTACATTCTATGGGAGATGTGAGTCACTGACTACAGTTCTATATAGAATGTGATAGTAACAGCTCTAGCACATGACAGTTATTATGTTACATTCTATGGGAGAGGTGAGTCACTGACTACAGTTCTTCATAGAGTGTGATAGTAACACATGACAGTTATGTTGTATTTTGTGGTAGAGGGCAGTCAATGACTACAGTTCTCCATAAAACACGGCAGCAACAGCTTGAGCAACAGCCTGAACTATAATAACACATGAATTAATTTTGAACAGTGGGATTACCAATGTTTTACTTGGCAGGAAACCCCAACAATATATGTGGGTTTTATTAATTCTTTAAGCGCTGACAAGATGATTACTTTAAACATTCAAAGTGGCTTCCTTTGAATATTTTGTCCATCCAAAGTCCCATTATTGTCAGAAGTGGAGACCCCGATGGACAGGAAATTAGGTCTATAGATGGAAAACTCCCATCAAACTGTAATAAACATGTTATTAGTACAAACATCGAATGTTAAACATGAACAAAAGTCAGCTGCCAATGTTCACCTGCACAAATGGTTATGTTCTCGATTTCTACCCAAACATAATCTCGACTTTCAAGAACCCATTGTTATATCTGGCTGGAGACAATGCTCTATTGGCCAACACAAGTATGTGAAAAATTGTGAAAGTAAATAAATGATAAAACTTAAAATGAAGAGACTTTAAGATAATTGCTAGTATTAAGTCAAAGCCTTGACGGGTCATGTCAGAAGGGTGTAGGAAAGCTAATCTCAAGCTGCCAATCGTAAGGCCAGGCTGCGTGTTTAAGCTGTCCAGAGGCAAATCTTATCCGATAATTACTTCTTCATTGGTTATGTTTGGCTTCCAGTCTCAAGCCGTAATCTGTCTCACGCACAGTTAAAAGCAAGGTCCTGTTCTTTCACTAAACTCCCCATAATACCACGAAATGACTGCTAAATTTAGGTTCTCAAAGGTTCTCAAATATAGCACGCCGTAATGGCATCTTAACCCTTTAAAGGGATGGTAACACTTAATATATAGTAAAATTAATACCATAGGATGTATTCTCCCCAGTACAAGGGTATGCCCACACAGGTGTTTTATTAAAAAGTTATTTCAGCTCAAACTTTGCTATGTACAGAATCTCACTGGCCAGATAAATTAAAGTGGCGCTGTTGCTACACCACCCTATGGAGCTCTGGTCTGGTTGACCATAAACCTCCATTGGCTCTGTTGCTGCAGAATTCTCTGTACAAAATCAGGCCACTGAGATACTGCACCTAAAAAAAAAAATCAAGTTTTGGCAGCAATGACATTTGAATGAAATATCTCTCTGCAGTGGGAGTACTCTTGTTTTATTCAGGAAGACCTTGATAAAGGTCTTGTTGACCGAAATGTCGACCCTATAGCCTTAACCATTTTTTTTGCTAAATAAAAGTTATTTAAAAAGCCCCACAGCCTTCCAGAGCTCCCCGCTCCGGATCAGCCTGTTCTGCGAGTCCCCGCTGCGCATATGCGGTTACGCACACAGTGAGCAACGCATTCTAGGACACAAACACATTTTGCCCGTCATGTTATGACCGTTGGGCGCACGTGTGTGAAATGCAGACACACTGATAAACACAGACATATACAACACACAGGCAGACACATACCATACATCCCAAGTGTCCCTCTTTAGGAGGGACAGACCCTCTTTGAGGGCCAAATCCCTCTGTCCCTCTTTCCCACCCTGTTGTCCCTCTTTTTAGGAGGTCAGACTGTGTGCAGGGCAGCTCCACCTATAGGCGACGTAGGCGTCGGCCCAGGGTGCACACGTACTGGGGGCGCGGGCATGCAGCGGAGAAGAGCTGCGCCCGCACACACCACGCCGGGAACCACAACACAGTCAGGTCTGTGTCGCTACCGTGCTCCCTCATTGGGTCGGATCTTTAGTAATGCAGAGCGCGCTGGGAGTCATGATCTCCCGCCGCGCTCTGCATTACTGAAGAGAAGACTGACGGGTGCTACAGGTATGTGATGGGGGGCAAGTTGGAGCTGAGGGGGCATAGTGGAGCTGAGGGGGCAAGTTGAAGTGGATGTGGGGCAAAGTGGAGATGATGGGGGCAAGTTGGAGCTGTTAGGGGAAAGCTGGAGCTGAGGGGGCATAGTGGAGCTGGTGTGGGCAAGTTGGAGCTGATGGGGGCAAAGTGGAGCTGATGAGGGTCAAAGTGGAGCTGAGGGGGGGCAAGTTGGAGCTGAGGGGGGGCAAAGTGGAGCGGATGGGGGGCAAGTTGGAGCGGATGGGGGCAAAGTGGAGCAGATGGGGGGCAAGTTGGAGCGGATGGGGGCATAGTGGAGCTGGTGGGGGCAAGTTGGAGCTGGTGGGGGCAAGTTGGAGCGGATGGGGAGCAAGTTGGAGCGGATGGGGAGCAAAGTGGAACTGATGGGGGTAAGTTGGAGACGATGGGGGTCAAAGTGGAGCTGATGGGGGCAAAGTGGAGCTGAGGGGCCAAAGTGGAGCTGGTGGGGGCACGTTAGAGCTGATGGGGGGCAAAGTGGAGCTGGTGGGGGTAAGTTGGAGACGATGGGGGTCAAAGTGGAGCTGATGGGGGTCAAAGTGGAGCTGATGGGGGCAAAGTGGAGCTGAGGGGCCAAAGTGGAGCTGGAGGGGGCACGTTAGAGCTGATGGGGGGCAAAGTGGAGCTGGTGGGGGCACGTTGGAGCGGAGCTGATGGGGGCAAGTTGGAGTGGATGGGGGGCAAAGTGGAGCTGATGGTGGCAAAGTGGAGCTGGTGGGCCAAAGTGAAGCTGATAAGGGGCAAGTTGGAGCTGGTAGGGGGCATCTCTTACAGGCATCTCCAGACCAGGGGCAGACTGGCCCAGGGGGCAGAGAGAGGACAATCATGAAAAGAGGTGGGGTATAAGTAGGCAGGGTATAAAGGGGTGGGACACAAGGGAAATGGGCGGCAAAATTAGGTTTTGCCTTGGGTGGCAAAAATCCTTGCACCAGCCCTGACTGTGTGGCGTGTTTTACTTTGCTCTCCAGCAATAAAGCAATACACTTCAGTATATGTGTTTATACATTAGTCTGTGCAAATAAAATACTTTGGTCTTGCACTAAATCATTTATTCAGTTACATAAATAACCAGTAATAGGTCATGAAATAACCTAAAAATTCTTACTAATGCCCTGCCCACCAGCCACGCCCCCAACAATATCACCTAAAACTAACGTGTCCCTCTTTGGCCATGTGAAATGTTGGGAGGTATGCACATACACACAGTGAGCGGCAGAAACATGCAAAAGACATGTACACACACAGACTCACTGGAGATGCACACATATGTAACAGATGTACAGACACACTGGAGATGCACACATGGACACATATATGTAACAGAGATGGACACAAACACACATGCAACATATATGAGCAGAAACACATGCACTCCTGAGTTGTGCACCCCTCTGGCAGTCAAAGGGTTAAGATATACAGAGGCATGTCAGAGTTAAATAGCAGTGGGAAGTGTGTTCATACCTGGGAACTTTGATTTGTGTTGTCTCTGGAGGGGACTGATGTGGTGCTGATGTGGAGAGACAAATGGGGCAATCTGGGTTAAAAGGGGGCGGGGCTTAATCGCGAGTAGGGGGCGGGGCTTAACATAAATGTGGAAAAGTGTTAGTAATAGGCTGGGGAAGGAGGAGAAGTGGGAGAGAAATGCAAGTTTACAATGTGAGGGGTTTGAACACACTCCCTGAGGGGTAAAACTTGATACACAACCCTGTGGCAGTCAGTGGGTTAAGTGTGAATCTGATGGCTGTCTGTCCTGTGTCTTGCATGCCAAATGATGACAGTGAAGAAATAATTGAGCAATGAGGGCCTACCTTAACCCTTTGAGTGCCATTTTGTTCTTCTGGTGCTGCACTACAGGTCCTGCTGAGGCCACTGGGAGTCAGGGTGAGTGAGTGTGTGTGTGTGTATGTGTGTGTGTGTCAGCCATATTTATTTATGGCTTTGTGTGTGTATGTGGTGCTGTGTGTGTGAGTGGGGGCATGTGTGTTTGGTGCTGTGTGTGTGAGTGGGGCATGTGTGTGTGTGGTGGTATGTGTGTGTTTGTGTGGTGCTGTGTGAGTGAGGCATGTGTGTTTGTCTGTGGTGTAGGAGCAAGTGGCGGCCATATTGTTTTTTTCTGACTTTGATAGTGGTGGGCGGGCTGCATAGTGGGGGCGGGCCAACTCCCTGCATGACTGAATCACCCAATAGGAATAGTAACTCATGCTTTATGCCTCCCCTGGGTGTGTTTTGGCAGGCACAAAGTCTTCTTTTATATATATAGATATATATATATACATAAAACTGTAAAGTTGAGAAGATGGGTCAGCACCCATGGCAATTGTTAATAAAGCCTTTATTAGGATTACTGGCCAATACATCACACGATCAACGTTTCAGTCCACATAAGGGACCTTTATCAAGACAAATAAGATTTGTGTAAGCCCTGTGTTTTATACCTTGTCTTGCATCGGAGTCACTGATGACATCATCACCCGCCTGCTGTTAGTCAGACAACTGGGGGTGGACATTCTTCATTGGCCACTTAGAATCCTCTAGAAGTGGGTGATATAACAAGTGTATGTGTATTGTGCTTTGATGTTTATGTACAATGTTAAGTGTATACGTTCAAAAGCTATTGTGTTTGATCGAGTGGTAACGTTAGTAGCTAACAGTCAACGTACCAGTGAAACAAACCACCAAGAGAACACATTTTCTCTGCTGGAGACCAGAGCCGAAGTACACAATTCCTCCCACAGAAGAGGAGACATTGGGACCTCTGTATCGTGCTAGTACGCTTAGCGCAGCTCTATGTAACACACGGGAGTCCTGGAAATGTAAACACCATATAAGGTATGTACTGTGATGCGGGTAAGACCTGTGCACTGTAAATGAACTCTGTCTCGTCCGGCTCGCATCAGAGTACCCTCAATCTTTCATGACTTAATAGAAGCAAATGATTAGTACAATTAGAGAGTGGGTGACATTGCAATGAAGATAATGGGGTCTGAACCGAACACTGGAATGAAAAAATGGTCACAGATTTGTTTGCAGATAAATATCATCTCTGGGGTAAAAACCATGGTTCCATTGCATTGAAACTCAACTATAGATAGATAAGTACATAGATAAGTACATATACATATAATAATACCAGGTCATATAAACGCATTCTGCACTTGGTCATTAAATCACATCTACCACAGTGCTGAGGCGCCCAGAAACAAGGATCAGCCATAGGTGGCATACTATATTATACCATTTGTCCCTTGGTACTGTAAGCAAGATCCAAGAAATATATGTATTTGTCACAGTGTCCTGTGGAGGCTTGAGATACTGATAGGTGACATCACACAATAGGTTTAACAGGGGGAATATTTGGGGGATTAAAGAACCTAAGAGGGGTCAGAGTTCAGCCCTATGTTGACAGGATGTCAAAAGCAATGCCTCGCTACTCTGGGTTCTATGCCCATCCATGCCTGGAGAGACTCCGTCCCACACCAGTATAATAATAGAGTCAACTCCCCTAATTCATAAGGGGTTTACTTCTCACACTTGTGTAATAGTCACAATCGTTTCGGTAAATGTTCAGTTCCAGATGAAGAAGCATCAGTAATGGAATCAAAATAAATGTGTGTTACCCCAATCTCTTGAGGGGTGATTAAACACTCACAGGAACGCCCATTGTGCTTTTGTTTAATCCTCTGGGGTAAAGTGTGTCCATGTTGTGAATCCATTTTTCTTCCTTAGGGAGTAATTTCATGCCTCTATCTCCTCCCATTGGAAGTTCGGGTTGAAAGTCTATTACCATGTATCTCCGATCCACCAGGGCATGCTGTGATTCTGCATCATGCCTAGCCACAGGTTTGTCACTTTTCCTTCCTTCTAGAGCTTCCCTTATACTGGAACAGTGGTTGGCCAAAAGCTCTCGGAAGCTGGTTACTCTCTTGCCAACGTATAGTAGACTGCATGGGCATTTGGTGACATAAATGACATGGTTGATAGTGCATGTCAGGCGATGTTGTATCATTATTGGGTGACCAGTGTGTGGATGTGTGAAACTGGGACCTGTAAGTAAATATTTGCATGTCATGCAACCAGTGCACTTGTAGCACTCCTCCTTTGCTGTTGGGAGGCAGGTAGTATACTTTTCTTGGTAGCTGTGCTGAGGGTCCGTGTGTACTAGCAAATCCCAGAGGTTGCGTCCTCTTTTATAGCTCATTCTGGTGGGGTTCTTGAAAACCATGTGTAGAGACTTATCTGTGGATAAAATATCCCAGTGCTTCACAATGAAATTCTTAATTTGCGAGCTGGAGGTAGTGAAAGTAGATATAAATGTCAACTTATCACTGTCTTGGTCCTTAACCTTTTCTAATAGAGTGGATTGGGAGTGGTCCTTTGCACGTACGAGTACCCACTCAAGTATGTTAAAGTATAAGGTTAACATACTTGAGTGGGTACTCGTACGTGCAAAGGACCACTCCCAAACCACTCTATTAGAACCAAGACAGTGATAAGTTGACATTTATATCCACTTTCACTACCTCCAGCTCGCAAATTAAGAATTTCATTTTGAAGCACTGGGATATTTTATCCACAGATAAGTCTCTACACATGGTTTTCAAGAACCCAACCAGAATGAGCTATAAAAGAGGACGCAACCTTAGGGATTTGCTAGTACACACGGACCCTCAGCACAGCTACCAAGGAAGGTATACTACCTGGCTCCCAACAGCAAAGAAGGAGTGCTACAAGTGCACTGGTTGCATGACATGCAAATATTTACTTACAGGTCCCAGTTTCACACATCCACACACACTGGTCACCCAATAATGATACAACATCGTTTGACATGCACCTGTAACCTTGTCATTTATGTCACCAAATGCCCATGCAGTCTACTATACATTGGCAAGACAGTAACCAGCTTCCGAGAGAGAAAGGCAAACCACTGTTCCAGTATAAGGGAAGCTCTACAAAGAAGGAAAAGTGACAAACCTGTGGCTAGGCATGATGCAGAATCACAGCACACCATGGTGGATCGGAGATAAATGGTAATAGACTTTCAACCCGAACTTCCAATGGGAGGAGATAGGGGCATGAAATTACTCCCAAGGGAAGAAAAATGGATTCACAACATGGACACACTTTACTCCAGGGGATTAAATGAACATGCACAATGGGTGTGCTTCCTATGAGTGTATAATCACCCCTCAAGAGATGGGGTAACACACATTTACTGTGATTCCATTACTGAAACTTTTTCACCTGGAACTGAACATTTACCCAAATGATTAGAACTATTACACAAGTGTGAGAAGTAAACCCCCTTATGAATTAGGGGAGTTGATTCTATCATCATTCTGGTGTGGGACGGCGTCTCTCCAGGCATGGATGGGCATAGAACCCCGAGTAGCGGGACGTTGCTTTTAACATCCTGCCAACATAGGACTGGACTCTCAGCCACCACAAGACATAGTGACAAATATTTATAAAGAGCAATAGTGGGGCAAACCAACTGCACTATAAAGGGTGAATTAAATTCTGATTCAAAGGAGTTAAAATCCCCATTTAAGCCCTTAAGGACCGTCATGGGTAAACTTGAGTTAAGGACACAACACGGTCCTGACATGTAATGGAATTCAGGGGTTCCTGTGTGGTGGACACCGCTCGGGGGCCCTTGAATCAATTTAGCAAAAAGAAAAAAAAAAAGAAAAAAAGCTCAGCCACGTAGGGTTAACTCAATGAAGAATTTTAATTTGCCCTTTACGCTGCAGTTGGTTTCTTCCAGAATTGCACTTTACCTTAGTACAGAATTGCACCTGTGGAGGTTGATAAATAAGGCCGTTGTTCTTACGGACTGAGAATGCGACAGGTGTGTAGAGAAGACCATTACGCCAAACTCTTACCTGTTTCATGGCGGTCTCCCCGATCCGCTCGGAGTGCTTGCGGATGCTCTCCAGGAAATCCTTCAGGTCGGACATGGACACCTCTTTGATCTCCTCACGCAGTTTGGGGATATTGTCCACCATGACCTGACAGAAGCGATAGTGGCTGACCTGGGGGAGGAACGTGTGTTCCAACTGCTCGAGCGTCTTCAGAGCCGGGTAATGTCTGCGGAGAGGAGGAACGTTAAATATGCCCAGCAGCAGGTACATATAAACCAGGTGTGGGCAAGTCACAGTTCTTTAGAGGTTTTCAGACTCCCATAATCCTAATTCAGTGTTTCTCACCAGGGTGCAAAGGCTCCATAGTATGCACTGCCCACCAGCTTAGCCCGTCACATCGTCTCTTCAGACAAAAAAGTGAATGTTGTGTTTCTAGTTTATATTTATGATCATTGTAATCCACAACACGTTAGTTTCTGTCATTCTGATTGTAAGACATAACAATAACTACATATCCATATATTTTTATATTTAATAAGTCCTTGATAAATGACCGATAATGGGTTAAGGATTACAGAGTATGTTAGGGCTGTCTTCTTGCACAGCTTTCATCAAAATTAAATTGCCCCCCCAAATCCTTAATAAAATAGCAATATGCATATAAATACTTTTATTATGTTGAATAAGTCCGGCATGAGTCTACGCTGTCTGCCCCATTCACCTCCAGGATTGGTGAGTGGAGTTCCTTTGCACCTTAACCCCTTCACGTCCGATGATGTACCCGGACTTTCACACTGGTGCAGCACTTAACCCTTTGAGTGCCAGAGGAACACACAACGCATGACTTTTCAATGCATTGTGTACCCATCTGGCACGCAAAGGGTTAAGGACCAGTGACGGTCCTGGTCCGTCATGTATTTTCACTCACCTCGCTCCTGCAGGAGCATGGAGAGTAATACCGGGGACCGAAGCTGATCGATCCAAGAACGGAGTGATCTCTTTTAGCCCCTCGTTCAGCGTGCTGGCGCACGTGATCAGTCACTTGGGGCGGCACGACGAACTTCCCTATCTGGTCCTTAAAGGACCACACACCCTGGGACCGCTGGTCCTTAAAGGGATAGTAATACTACGTTTATCTTTATTTTATTTTGTAGGCATTAAAAAAAACATGAAGAACGATATAAGTCTTATCTCTCAAACCTTTATGGTTTAAGAGATATTCACAAGCAAAGTTTCCCCCCCTGTTCAGCCAGATCAGAAGGGAGGTGCCCAGGTAGACTGCAGAGAGGGACAATCTTCAATTAAGATAAGGGAAAAACCTGAAAAGCTTGTCAAGGGGGGCAGGGCATCCATTGTTCTCATAGGAAGAAGATTGTCCCCTGCTGTTATCTGTCTGGTCTATGGACTGCATTCCACATCTGAGAAGAGATGGCTTACACTAGGTAAAAGGGGCGGGAGGGGAAACTTTGCTTGTGAATATCTCTCAAACCATAAAGGTTTGAGAGATAAGACTTATATCGTTCTTCATGTTTTTTTAATGCCTACAAAATAAAATAAAGATAAAACAAAGTATTACTATCCCTTTAAGGGGTTAATGTACCGGAAGGGACTGAGCGCCTACAACAAGATCCCTGTCGCTGATGCCTGCAGAACGAGTCCACACTTTCGGTTTTTGTTTTGTCCTCTGGATTTCATTATGACAAACAGAGCTGCTGGGAGGAGGAAGAGGAGGTATGAGATCAAATATAGGAGCATGCCCAGTGCTCACTCACACTTCATGAGTGATTTAAGGGAAATAGACTTATGGACTGTTTCTCCTACCATATCATAGCGAAGCTATGGTGCCTATAGATGGTGCCTATAGCCTGGAAGGGACTTATAAAGGAAACCTACACTATCATTCAAGGGACGTATAAAACCCTTCTCCCTAGAAAGATGATGCTATCCCCCACCAAGGCTGTGATAAGAGGATTTTAGTCTTACCTGTTAAATCATTTTCTCTTAGTCCATACAGGTTACTGGTAACGTTGGGTTAGGAGATCCACCCCTTTAAGTAGGCAGGAACAATTTCTATAAGTGAATGTAGGGGGTGGAGCCTACCTTCCCTCATTGGCTGCAGCTAGCCAATCAGCTCCAATAAGATTTGAGACACTATCTATTGACTAGATAGAAGAAGGGAAAGAAGACTCCTGTGAGCATGACCCCCACGGTCTTCCACAGGAGAGCCAAGCATGGTCCCTTGACAGGGTGGGAGACCAGTAACCTGTATGGACTAAGAGAAAAGGATTTAACAGGCAAGACTAAAATCCTATTTTCTCTGTCATCCAATACAGGTTACTGGTAACTTTGGGACGCCAAAAACAAAGTTAATATCCCACTGAGGAATGGGAATCTTGAAAACAGGACGAGTATGAGCAACGCCCTGGAAGAAAACCTTGACATCAGGAAGGATGGCAATGTGCCTCTGAAAGAAAACAGAGAGAGAGCAGAAGTCTGAACCTTAAGGGAACTTAAACTGAGGCCCTTATCCACACAGTCTTGCAAGAAGTACAGAACTGTAGGCAGATCAAATTCCTGAGACAGATCCCTATCAGCACACCAAGAGAGAAAGGTCGACCAGACACGATGGTAGGCCTTAGAAGAAACAGGTTTGTGGGCACTGAGCACAGTAGCCACCACACCAAAAGAAAAACCTTTCTTCTTCAGTATTGAGGATTCAATTTCCAAGCCATCAAAGCTAGACGATAAACATCCACCTTCCACAGGTAACCCTGTAGAAGAAGATCCAGACGGCAAGTGAGCCGGAGTGGCTCCGCCAGTGACAGATCCAGAAGCTATGGAAACGAAGCCTGTCAAGGCCAGTATGGAGCAATCAGATTGACTGGACAGAGCTCCAGTCTCAATTTCCGTAACATCCTGTGCAACATGGGGAGGAAAGATGTAAGCCAGAGGAAATAACCAAGGAATGGACATGGCATCCACCGCTAGAGCTAAAGGATCCCTCCACCGAGAGCAGAACATCGGAAACTTCCGGTTGTGTTTTGTCGCCATCAGGTCGATGCAAGGAAGACAACACTTCTGAACAACGAGGGTGAACACCTCTGGGTAAAGTTCCCACTCTCAGCTGTCCACCTTGTGTCGACTGAGGAAGTCTGCCATGACGTTGTCTACGGCAGGAGTGTACATTGCAGATATGGAAGGAACATGTTCTTCTGCCCAGGACAAAATAGCCTTGACCTCTAACCAAGCAGCGAGACTTCTTGTTTCACCCTGCTTGTTGATGTAAGCCACGGCTGTTCATGGGAAGGAAAGACTCCTCCGGAGACCACTGACCTTGAGCACTTAGGCTACCCAGGACCGCTCCCCAGCCGGAGAAGTTGGCATTCGTCGTCACCGTGGTCCAGAAGGACAGCAGGAAGGATTTGCCCTTCAGCAGATTGGAGAAGTCGAGCCACCACGACAAACTCCGTTCCACATGAAGTGGGAGGGACAGTGACATCTTCAGAAGGTCCGGCTGACCCCTTGCACACCTGGATCACAAACCTCTGGAGTTCCCTGGTGTGAGCCATGGCAAACGGAACCGGCTTCTATGGTGGAAACGAACTTCCCCACTAGAGAGAACAGTTTCTTGGATGGAACTGGATCATGAGCCAGAACAGCAGAAACCCTGTGCGCGATCTGGAGAGCCACCTCGTCCGTGAGAAACACCATGATCTGCTGAGTGTCAAAGAGAAGGCCCTTGAAGACCAGACACTGGGATGGGACAAGATCTGACTTGTCCATGTTGATGATCCACCCGTGATGGGTGACAGCATGAATACAGTCCTGAACCTGCTGATGAAGCTCCACAGAAGGGCCTTTCAGAAGCAGGTTGTCCATGCATGGAGTAACTCTGATGCCGTCCCGATGGAGGATGGACACAAAAGCTCCCAGGACACGAAGACTTGAGGAGCTGCAGTCAGACTATAGGGAGGAGCTGAAAACTGAAAGTGCCCTTGGTCACAGGCAAATATGAGATACTGCCGACTCTCTGGATAAATGGGGATGTGTAGATACGCATCCTGAAGATCCAGAGAGGCAAGGAATTCCCCTGGGGACATAGCAGAAATCACCATCCTTAGGGACTCCTAGTGATAATGAGTCTTAATCACAAAGGAATTGAGATCCTTCAAATCCAAATGGAACGACAGCTTCCGTCCTTCTTCTCTGCCCCGAACTGGAACAGGTTCCAGAACATCCTTATCCAGAAGAGCCTGGATAGTGCCATTAAACAGATAGCGTTTCTGTACTCCCTGGGGCGTACGAGAGGGGAAAAAATGAAAGGGAGGAAGAGAGGTGAAAGGGGATCCTGTACCTTTCCACCACCATTTGGCGAGTCATGCCAAAGGCGGCTTGGAGGAGACCTTGTGCATCAATTGTTGTTTGGGTTTGTAGGAGGAACGCTGAACTGAGGGAACCGCCTGGCTCACCGGACATGTCTCAGTCTGGAAGGAACGAAAAAGCCGATTACACTTGATCGGCGTCTTCTTCCCGGGAACCATAGACAGAAGGGTACCCTTGCCCCCTGTGGTCTCACTAATCAGATCCTTAAGATCTGGCCCAAACAAAGAGGTGCCTTGAAAAGGCAATGAGAGCAAAGCTGTCTTGGAAGCAGTGTCAGCAGACCAGATCTTGGGCCAAAGAGCTCTTCTGGCAACCACAGACATGATGGAAACCCTTGCCAACAAACGGATGGCATCAAATAATACAGCAGAAACATAGTGCTGGGCCTCAGAAATGTTGACAAGAAGCCGCAACATATCCGAAGTAGAAGCACCCTGACGTACAGCCAGGGTGAGCTGTTCAGTCCAGACCGCAATGGCCCGGTTCACCCATGCCGCAGCGAACACTGGATGCATGGCGGTACCAGCAGTGGCAAGAATGGACTTGAGGGAGACCTCAAGATTCTTGTCAGTCCAGTCCTTCAGAGCGGACACATCAGCAACTGGTAAGGCAGTGGACTTAGATAGCCTGGAAACCGGTGCATCCACTTTGGGGGGGTAAACCCACTGAGTAAGCGCCACCTCAGAGAAGGGGTACAGCTTGGCAAATTTCTTGGAAACATAAGGTTTCCTGTCTGGAGATTTCCACTCATCAGACACAAGGCAGTCAAGAGTTGGGTTAGGTGGAAAACAAGTATAGGGCCTCTTAGGCTCCTGAAATACATCAGAGGGATCCGAAGAAACTTCTTAAACTAAGGAAATGTTCAGGGTAGTTAAGAAGGCTCTGACCAAGCCCTCAGCCAAGGGATCAGGATCAGGCTCAAAGGGGTCCACAAAAAACTGAGAGGAACCCACAGCAGAACATTCCTCAACGTCCGAATCCACCAACAGTTCCTCCTCAGAGAAATCTGATAAGTCAGGTTCTCCCTGCAGTTTCTGCAGGGAAAATCTGACGGAAGAAGGGGTCTGCCAGGAAGACCCCCTGTAACTGGGATGGAAAGAGTTGCAATGTAGACCGAAGGTCTCTAGTAGCAGCCTTGAACTCTTGCACCCAAACTGGCTCTAATGCATGGCTGGAGGTCCCTGGGGGAGACTCAGGGACATCAGAACATACTGGGCATAAATGACCTGAAAATTCTGTAAGTAACCCTGAATGATATGAGGAGCAATGCACAATAGGGGACACAGAGACCACAGCGTCCATAGTCTTAGGCCTGGCCCCAAGCCAGGATTAGACATTCTCACAGTGTGTAAGATTAAAATTTCACCCCAGAAATCACTAAAATGCACTTATCTGGCAGACGAAGGTTTAATCTGCAGAGGAGAGAAGGAGAGTCCAAGCCCTGCGTAGGATACTCGTTCAGGAAAAGCAGAAAATGGCTGCCGCAACGGGAGCCAATCAGAAACGAGTGCGTGAAGCAAGCTCTCATGGGAAATGTAGTTTTCCCAGAAAAGTACCCCAACAGTGCCTGAAGCCCCCTGAGCCCCTCAACACACACAAAATGTTGACTGGATAATAGAGCAAGGGCAAACAAACAAAATGAGCCATCTCTGAAGTCGCTACGATGAGCAGTTGCAGAGATATATCCCAAACGGTACAGTCCCATAGAAGTGAATGGAGCAATGCCGTCTATGCGGTAAAAGTGCGCCTTAAAGGAGCAAAACACAAATTTTGCAAAGTTGTAACTGATAAGTGAATGTGCACTAGACATTACTAAATCATGTCACTAGACCCAACAAACACTGAACCCAGTAGGGAAAGTGCCAACAACCCCCACCAAAAGATGCTAAACCAGCAGCTAAAGGGTTAAGTTACCACAGAAACTTGCTCAAAACCGCCCAACAGCCATACAGATAGACCAATTGAGTGCAGGAGTGTGCAATAGGAACTCCAAAGGAAAACCCCTGTGCGGAGGGGCACTGTGGGACAAGTGGACCTGCAGCACTCAAAGAGTTGCTCACCTTTCCTGCAGATCTTCTGTCTTCAGATTACCATGTAGTAAGAAGAAGCCTCGGTGGCCAACTCCTGAGGAAATAACTTGAACCCAACATTTTCCTCCCAGGGCTTAAGGTCCACAAAAAGTACCTGGATACTGAGCTAGCCACATCTAAGGGCATTGTCAGTTATGGTAATCACCTAATGGTGGTATTCCATTTCTAACAGAAAAATAAAAAATTAGCTAAAACTATAGCAGAACTGTTCTCTTGCCTGTATCTCGACCAAGGAACAAATCTTACTTCAGCTAATTGGCTAGCTACAGCCAAGGAGGGAAGGTAGGCTCCACCCCTGCATTCACTTGTAGAATTGTTCCTGCCTACTTAAAGGGGCGGAACGCCTACCCTAAAGTTACCAGTAACCTGTATTGGACGACAGAGAAAAGGGATTTAAAACATGAAATATGAGAACATATTATAAAAACGTAGCACCCTTTAGTACAGGGGAGGCAAACTACTGAAATATATTTCTGCGGGGTATCTGCAGGCGAGTGCATTTGCCATGTACAATTTTAGGTCTGTATCTAGTGTTGTCATTCACACAATACATAGAGTTTGTTATTCTGAATGATATTAGCCATAGAGAATGAAAGAGGGGCGTGTAAAGCATGGCTTTGCAATGCATTGCACAACACTCTGGCATTCAAAAGGTTAAGCATAGCCATGTGTGACTAAGCCTGCTGGGTGTTGAGAGCCGCACGCTGCCTAGTGAATGAACAGACTTTGGCAGATCGCAGCCTCTTACAGTAGCCTAAAACCATTTGGAATGTAAATATCACAATGAGCCGCCTGACAAGGCAGATTAGGTGCGATCTGATTACACAGGTTTTAAACATCAGCTTTCGAAACCGCAATCCTCCAAATAAGGGCTCCTCTGCGAGACCTCCGTTGTTTGCCTTGGCAGAGGCCTTGTTTGTTGAAGGATTTCGATGGAAGGGGAAGTTCTGATACAAGAGGAACCAGAGTCTGGAACTGGAATCTAGCAGTTAAAAAGCAAGAGAGAGTGAGAATGAGAGAGGGAGAAGGTGACAGTGAGAGAGGATGCGCGAGGGGGAGAGAGAGAGGATGCACGAGGGGGAGAGAGAGGATGCGCGAGGGAGAGAGAGAGGATGCACGAGGGGGAGAGAGAGAGAGAGAGAGAGGATGCGCGAGGGAGAGAGAGAGAGAGAGGATGCGCGAGGGAGAGAGAGAGGATGCGCGAGGGAGAGAGAGAGAGGATGCGCGAGGGAGAGAGAGAGAGGATGTGCGAGGGAGAGAGAGAGAGGATGCGAGAGGATGCGCGAGGGAGAGAGAGAGAGAGAATGCGCGAGGGAGAGAGAGAGAGAGGATGCGCGAGGGAGAGAGAGAGAGAGAGGATGCGCGAGGGAGAGAGAGAGAGAGAGGATGCGCGAGGGAGAGAGAGAGAGAGAGGATGCGCGAGGGAGAGAGAGAGAGAGAGAGGATGCGCGAGGGAGAGAGAGAGAGGATGTGCGAGGGAGAGAGAGAGAGGATGCGAGAGGATGCGCGAGGGAGAGAGAGAGAGGATGCGCAAGGGAGAGAGAGAGGATGCGAGAGGATGCGCGAGGGAGAGAGAGAGAGGATGCACAAGGGAGAGAGAGAGAGAGGATGCGTGAGAGAGAGAGAGAGGATGCGCGAGGGAGATAATGCGCGAGAGATGCATCGTCCCTCCAGCATTTCATGAATGAAAAAGGAAGGTTCACAGCCTGAACGAAAGAATGAAACTCAACTACAGGATAAAAAAAAAAGTCTGATTCAGTAGATGCAAATTTTATGAAAAAAGGACAAGAGGAAAACTCCAATAATGGCATGGCTGGCACATAAAAGAGTACCAAGAGGAGTTGTAATTAAAGGGATAGTAATACTTGCAAATTACTAATCCCCATATTGTATCTTTGTTAAAAAGAAACTTATTGCCCCCAATGTCATCTCTCAAACCCTTATGGTCTGAGAGATGATAGCGCTCAAAGTTCCCCCCTCCCTCCTCCTTCCCTGACTGAACACTGACTGCAGGGGAAGCTGTCGTACGACAGTCTTATGTGCATCAGGTGGCTCTGCAGCTGAGCCGAGATCACGTTTATAAAAAAAAATTCTTTCACTGAAACGGTCTTCTACGTGTGATTGGTTTGTGCTTGGTTTGCAAGCACACGTAGAAGACCATTTTAGTGAAAGATTTGTTTTTTATAAATGCGATCTTGGCAATGCTACAGAGCCGCCTGATGCAAGTAATACCGGATATCCCTGCAGTCAGTCGTTCAGTCAGTGAAGGGGGAGGGAGGGGGAACTTTGAGCGCTATCATCTCTCACACCATAAGGGTTTGAGAGGTGACACTGGGGACAATAAGTTTCTTTTTAACAAAGCTACAATATGGGGATTGGTCATTTGCAAGTATTACTATCCCTTTAAGGTTTGCAAAAAAAAGAAAATGAAAAATAGAAAATTGTTTGTTAAAGATATGGAGGAAAATCAGTTGAAGGGATACCTGAATTTATGATGAAATATACAAGAAGCAGACAGGTAAACAAGTGTGTTCTCAGACAGATGTGCAAAAACAGATGGGTTGGAGTAGACAAAAATTTTAACCCACGGGCAGACACTTTTTTTTTTTTTTTTTTTTTTTTAAAGAGCCCCAACTCTGGGGGGGAAATGAAAAGCTACAGCTAAAAAAAATCAGTCTGGGAAACTGGGAGACACCAGATACTGGATGTATTGTTATGGACATTTTACACTGGAGAATGTTTGATACTGAAAAGTTTAAAGGGATAGTAATGTTTCATAATAAAAACAGCTCTAATTAATCATCATAGTATTTGGACTTTGGAGAGTGTTATTTCAGTTCTGTCAGAGTTGTAGTTCAAGAGTAATTCAATGACAAAATATCCCCATCCTGCCCCTTTTACTGATGTAACACCGCTCAGCCAGATCAGAAGGGAGGTGCCCAGGTAGACTGCAGAGAGGGACAATCTTCAATTAAGATAAGGGAAAAACCTGAAAAACTTGTCAAGGGGGGCAGGGCTTTCATTGTTCTCATAGGAAGAAGATTGTCCCCTGCTGTTATCTGTCTGGTCTATGGACTGGATTCCACATCTGAGAAGAGATGGATTACACTAGGTAAAAGGGGCGGGAGGGGGAAACTTTGCTTGTGAATATCTCTCAAACCATAAAGGTTTGAGAGATAAGACTTATATCGTTCTTTATGTTTTTTTAATGCCTACAAAATAAAAAAAGATAAAATGAAGTATTACTATCCCTTTAAATGAGAAAACAAGGAAGATACTAAACTGAATGGTAACTGAAGAGGAGAAGAGACAATGTACAAGTTGGAAGGAGAGAGGGGGGATACAACAGAACCCTTTAAAATATATTAAAGGATTTACTATAGCTCAGGAGCGAAGTATTTAAAAATGAAACTACTATTTTACAGAAAGGGTGATAGATTCATGGAACAGCCTCCCAGAGGAAATGGTAGTGACTGATACTACCCGGAAACTATTATTCTTCTTCTTTATTTATATAGCAACAACCTATTCCATAGCGCCATACAATAGGGAATAGACATACAGAGATATTAAATAGTACAAACTTGAATGTGGAGAACAGATCAGAGGGCCCCCTGCTGGTGAGATATTAGTGTAGTGGAAGGAAGGTTAGACACAGAAGGAGTAAGTACTATTGGGTGTATGTGCCTCCTGCCACATGAACTGCCGGTCAGTGGGTGGGACAGAGAAGTGCTACTGAGTGCAGTAATGTATTGGGTAGACACAAACCTATTCTGAGAAGTATGTAACATTTGGTATTTTATTACACAGGGAAATGGGCAGACTGGATGTTTCTTTTCTGCTATCAAAATCGATGTTTCTATGTTGAAAAAATGAACACAAATCTATTTTATACTGGTGAAATAAATGGAATAAAAACGACTTTGTTAGAAAATCAAATCTGATTCCTGTTCATACAAGTATCTTTAACTTCATTTGGACTCAAAGGGTTAAATATACTCCAAGTAACAGAACTGATTTGCATCAACCCAAAAAAGGGTGGCTTGTTAGTCCCTAACTTAATGATGTATTATGACGCATCTTAAATTATCCAGTTCATACAACTACATATAGTGCCCATAGCAATCTAATACAATGTCCCACTTTGGGTGAATAAAGAATTTGACTATTTGGGTAAAGCAAATTTTAAGGATTACGTTGGGGGGACATTTAGATTACACTTGGAAAACATAATGGATAGTAAGAAAAATACACTTCAAATTCGGGATAAAGTTAACCATAGTATTAACCCCTTAACAATCAAGGACATACATGTACGTAAAAGTGCCTAAAAGACACATGTACGTCATGGATTTCAGGGCTGCACGCCGTTCAGGGAGCCCTGAATCGGATTCCAGAAAAAAAATGCTCTGTGGTTCTTAAGTTCCGGCCGTGTGCATGCACACCGGTCCTTAACCCCTTAAGGACCAGCCACTCACGCACTTTGCAGTCACTTAAGGACCGCGGGCATTTTTCTTGCGAGCGATCCGATTCCAGACTCACGGAACGGTGCGCAGCCGCGTGTGAAGCCCAGAATTCCATGGGTCCTTAAGGGTATAAACCCATGATGGTCCTGGACCGTCATGGGTCCTTAAGGGGTTTAAGAAATTAAAATGTTACTAATCTATATAGATAGATAACTAGATATATATATACACACACACACACACACACACACACACACACACACACACACACACACACACACACACACACACACACACACACACACACACACACACACACACACACACACACACACACACACACACACACACACACGAGACACTCCGTAGCATCGCTAAGGGAAGGCCAGTGGGGTGGGGTTCCTAGTCAAGCCGTGTGCCCCCCCCCCACGCCCATCAGTATCGCAATGAACACCCCTCTAGTCCTTAAGCTGTAGAGTGCCAGAGTTGCACAGTAACTTGTGACTCCTGTGTTTATCTGAATCAGAGGATCATCACATAGCCCGCTCAGCTGTTTGTTATTACAGGAGGGCAGTTAGGCTGTGATAGATCGCTTCTCTTCCATTCATTTTGGAACCCTTTCAGTGCCACATGGGTGTGAAAGTCCACAGCAATGAAGGGGTTAAGGGAGGGCATATGCTGTCTCTAATCTTCCGCAGATACAGAAACCTGTCCTCTGGCTTCATAGTGAGCTACAGGAATATCCACCTGAAAAACTGCCCAGGGTCTCAATCTATAAACTAGTCGAGTCTCTAAATAAACCGTCCAATACAGGACATATAAACTGGCATATTCATTGAATAAATTGGTACATACCCCTAAGCATTTATACCAATATATAAAATGGCAAATACTCTAAGAAAATTACATATTGCAGTAATATCCAGTTTATATACTAAACTGTAAAGAGAGTCCAAACCAATTTATATTATTATATATAGACAATACAGCAGTGTATAAGTATGGTAAACAAACTCACCAAATTAGTGTATAAAATGGACATTAAACTACAACATAAACTGGACAATATATAAATATATAAACCATACAATTTATAATACAAACTGGTCACTGCAGCAATATCTAAATTGAACAAATATAGAAACTAAACATTACATCAATACATAAAATGGTAAATTGACCAAATCAGTATAAAAATGGGTGTTACAGTGAAATATAAACTGGTAAATAAACTAGGAATATTAGTATATAAGCTGGACATTACATAAATATATAAACTGGTAAATAAAGTAGGAATATTAGTATATAAACTGGACATTAGATCAATATATAACCTGGTAAATAAAGTAGGAATATTAGTATATAAACTGGTAAATAAACTAGGAATATTAGTATATAAACTGGACATTATTAGAGCAATATATAAACTGGTAAATAAACTAGGAATATTAGTATATAAACTGGACATTAGAGCAATATATAAACTGGTAAATAAACGGTTCAAACTAGACTATAAATCTCACATTACAGCAAAATACAAACTGTGAAATTTGGCATACAAACTGAATATTACAGCACTATATAAAATAGTAACTAAGCTGGACAAACTAGTATGTATATTCACCGTAACATTAATACTTAGCCTGGAAAATAACAGCAATAAGTAAACCATGCAAATTAGTATGGAAAATACAGTAACACTTGAACTGATAAACTAAACTAATATATAAAGTGCCGCCATGAACAAGATGCAGGTTCCTGGTGTAAGGGGATCGGGATTATGTTAATCATGGTGGGAGTGGTCACTGCATCATAATTAATCTCTCCTAGGTGGCTGACTGCTTTGTCTAATGGGATATCCATTGATGTGTGCAGAAGTGCCGCTTCCTACTGACCCTTTGTTATATCTATTCAAAACTCACAGTAATGGTGCCCTTACAGTGCTTACCTTTTAGTTTTCATTTGCGTGCGCAATTTGCTGTACATCTCCAGCACTGCAAGGGGAAAAAGAATATTTTATTACAAAATAATGTGTATTAAACAATCCGACATAAAAGACACTTACAGTGGTTTCAGTATGAAAGCACAAAGAGCAGAGATTCACTAGCTGTTATACTACAATTCCCACCTTCCTCAACAGATGGCTAAATGAGACTGGAGAGTCACGGGTTTTCCAGCCCTGTTATAGTGGTTAAGAGGAATGTAGGAACATTAGTTATTTATATAAAAGACAACGGTGTGACTGGCAAATGATCCGAGGGGCGCCTGAAAGGAGAAATCATTCAAATATCCTCCATACTGGCACTCTCATAGGAGCGGACGGGAAAAAATCTCTGCAACAGGTTACCAGTCCTTTAGTACATGTGGGGGCATGATTCCGATTTAAGAGGTCAAGGTGTTAAGCCCCCCTGACCACTCCTGTCAAAATCTCTGCATGACATTACTCCGTACAAACATATACCTCCTGCAAATAATTCACAGTCCTTTAATACGTTTTGGGATGTGATTTTGACAGGAGTAGTCAGGGGGTGCACTTCTGTAAAAATCTCTGCATGAAGTATCTCCTCCGTATAAACATTTACCTCCTCCCTGTTTCCTCTCCCCCCCCCCCCCGACATGCAGCTTCCACTCACTACTTACACCGAGCCATCTTTCCCAGTGCCCATGATCCGCTACCTACGCAGGCTGTTACAAGCTTCCCCCTCTCTCATTGCCACACACCACTCCTCCTCGCAACATTTTGCCACCCTACCTACCCCTGAGTCATCACTGCAGAACCTCACCCTCTGTTTGCCATAAATAATTCCTCCCTTCTCAGTTTTGCTGCAATCTCACCCCCCTGCATCTCACGTTCTCAAGCTTCACACCACCTAGTCCAAGGAGGCAGCGCTCCCTGCCTTTCAGTGTAGCCCACAAGAAAGTCCACATCACTTGAAGCCCTTGCGCCTCTTCTCAGAGGAGGGGACCTGGTGAATAACCTCACAAAGCTCATTTCTGTTTGCATGCCAACAGCAATCCAGAGTTACTGATATCAGGATCACAACTGGGCAGACCCAGCAAAGGTACAGTATATCATGCTGTAACACCACTGTGGCAAATACAGTTCTGGGTGTCTCAAACTCACCGGCCTCAAAACTCAGTGCCGTGCAGAAAGGACGCCAGCATATCTTAAAGGGATAGTAAGAAATGTACTGCCCCCAGTGTCATCTCTCAAACCTTTATGGTTTGAGATATAATCGATTCTAAAGTTGCCCTTTCCCTCCCCCTTAGTCAGCGTTCTAGCTGACTGCAGGGGAATCCTGTTCTACGACCATTAGGAGGCTCTGCAGCAGAGCCAAGATTGCATTAATAAAAAAGAAATCTATCACTGAAATAGTCTTCTACGTGTGATTGGTTTGTGCTTGATTTGCAAGCACACGTAGAAGACTGTTTTAGTGAAAGATTTTTTTATTAACGCGATCGCGGCTCTGCTGCAGAGCCTCCTGATGATCGTAAGACCGGATTTCCCTTCAGTCAGCTACAATGCTGACTTCAGGGAAGGGGGAGGAAGAGGGCAATTTTGTTAAGAAGGTTGTGAGAGTGAGACAGCGAGAGAGACAGTGTGTGTGTGTGTGTGTGTGTGTGTGTGTGTGTGTGTGTGTGTGTGTGTGTGTGTGTGTGTGTGTTGCCACTTTAAAGGGTTAGTAATGTCTGATTTTAATAAAATGTAATATTGTAGATAGTAAAGGGATAGTAATACTTAAAATGTAAAAAAAAAATATATGTTGTAAGGTGTTTCATTCAAAAGTTATTAATTTTTCATTGTCATTCCTCCTTATGGTGTAGATGGTTTACTACAAAATTGTACTTTTTTATCCCAAATAAGGTCCTACGGGCCACAGTTACTGAAGGTTTTAAGTTCTAGATCAAACCAACTGCATCACAGGGGACAAATTAAAGTTTCAACATTTTTAATTGAATTAGCAAAAGAGGCCAACAGCTGTGAAAATTGGTGCCCCTGATTCACTGAATACAGGTAATCTCTGCCCCAGTGGCAGACAGCAAACCAAAAACCACTTCGATATGTATGTAGATAGATAGATAGATAGATAGATAGATAGATAGATAGATATGAGATGGATAGATAGATAGATATGAGATGGATAGATAGATAGATATGAGATGGATAGATATGAGATAGATAGATATGAGATGGATAGATAGATAGATAGATAGATAGATATGAGATAGATAGATATGAGATAGATAGATAGATAGATAGATAGATAGATAGATAGATAGATATGAGATAGATATATATATATATATATATATATATATGATATAGATAGATATCAGATAGATAGATAGATAGATAGATAGATAGATAGATAGATAGACAGATAGATGATAAATAGATAGATATGAGATAGATAGATAGATAGATAGATAGATAAATAGATAGATAGATATGAGATAGATAGATAGATAGATAGATAGATAGATAGATATGAGATAGATAGATATGAGATAGATAGATAGATAGATAGATAGATATAGATAGATATGATATAGATAGATAGATATGATATAGATAGATAGATAGATAGATAGATAGATAGATAGATAGATAGATAGACTAGATAGGACCAGTCGGTATCCATTACCACCTGCACAATTTTGCAACTATAGTTAACATACGAGTAAGTATGTTTTCTATATGCACCCCACCCCCAAGAGGAGAAGTCAGTGGGAAGAACAGAATGGTGAGGAGAAGTGGGCAGAACAGGAAGAGAAGGAGGAACAGTGGGCAGGAAGTGGGAGGAACAGGGTGGGAAGGAGTAGAAGTGGAAAGGGAATGGGAGGAACAGGGTGGGAAGGAGGAGACGTGAGCAGGAAGTGGGTGGAACAGGGTGGGAAGGAGTAGAAGTGGGAGGAACAGGGTGGGAAGGAGTAGAAGTGGGAGGAACAGAGTGTGGAGGAGGAGACGTGAGCAGGAAGTGGGTGGAACAGGGTGGGAAGGAGTAGAAGTGGAAAGGGAGTAAGAGGAACAGGGTGGGAAGGAGGAGAAGTGAGCAGGAAGTGGGTGGAACAGGGTGGGAAGGAGAAGAAGTGGGCAGGGAGTGGGTGGAACAGGGTGGAAAGGAGTAGAAGTGGGCAGGAAGTGGGAGGAACAGGGTGTGAAGGAGGAGAAGTGGGCAGGGAGTGGGTGGAACAGGGTGGGAAGGAGGAGAAGTGGGCAGGAAGTGGGTGGAACAGGGTGTGAAGGAGGAGAAGTGGGCAGGAAGTGGGAGGAACAGGGTGTGAAGGAGGAGAAGTGGGCAGGGAGTGGGTGGAACAGGGTGGGAAGGAGGAGAAGTGGGCAGGAAGTGGGTGGAACAGGGTGTGAAGGAGGAGAAGTGGGCAGGAAGTGGGTGGAACAGGGTGTGAAGGAGGAGAAGTGGGCAGGAAGTGGGTGGAACAGGGTGGGAAGGAAGAGACGTGGGTGGAACAGGGTGGGAAGGAGGCGAACTGAGCAGATTTTCTAAGGAAACTTGCCAAAGCCTAAAAATCATCCACCGTCCCCAGGGACCCAGTGATTAATTATAAAAACCGGAGTCTCCGGGGCACATCCAGAGAGTTCCCAGGTATGGTGATGTGGTATAGAGACAAGATTTCCTTCTCCCACTACAGAAAGAAAATACAGGGGGCTGCAGGAAAAAGCCTTGGGGTGCCACATGAGTCCCCAGGGTTAGTTGTTACCCACCACAGCCTAATCATGTCACATATGATGTGGGAGATTTCAAGGTCCATACCTGGCAAACACATGTTCAGCTTATCCACTGTGGCAGCAATATTCCTTTGCTGAATCCGACATTGCTGAAGCTCTTTCATGGAGGATAATAACTGGAAAGCAAAAATGGGGAAAAAAAGGTTACACTACATATCAGAACCATTATTCACAGTCCTAATACACACCTCAGTCAGGGAGAGTGCAGTAGGCAGACATGATGTCACAGTGCTAATACACACCTCAGTCAGGGAGAGAGCAGTAGGCAGACATGATGTCACAGTCCTATAATACACCTCAGTCAGGGAAAGTGCAGTAGGCAGACATGATGTCACAGTCCTATAATACATCTCAGTCAGGGAGAGTGCAGTAGGCAGACATGATGTCACAGTCCTATAATACACCTCAGTCAGGGGGAGTGCAGTAGGCAGACATAATGTCACTGTCCTATAATACACAGCTCAGTCAGGGAGAGTGCAGTAGGCAGACATAATGTCACAGTCCTATAATACACAGCTCAGTCAGGGAGAGTGCAGTAGGCAGACACAATGTCACAGTCCTATAATACACCTCAGTCAGGGAGAGTGCAGTAGGCAGGCATGATGTCACAGTCTTAATACACACCTCAGTCAGGGAGAGCGCAGTAGGCAGACATGATGTCACAGTCCTATAATACACCTCAGTCAGGGAGAGTGCAGTAGGCAGACATGATGTCACAGTCCTATAATACACCTAAGTCAGGGAGAGTGCAGTAGGCAGACATGATGTCACATTCCTATAATACACCTCAGTCAGGGAGAGTGCAGTAGGCAGACATGATGTCACAGTCCTAATACACACGAGTCAGGGAGAGTGCAGTAGGCAGACATGATGTCACAGTCCTAATACACACCTCAGTCAGGGAGAGTGCAGTAGGCAGACATGATGTCACAGTCCTAATACACACCTGAGTCAGGGAGAGTGCAGTAGGCAGACATGATGTCACAGTCCTATAATACACCTCAGTCAGGGAGAGTGCAGTAGGCAGACATGATGTCACAGTCCTATAATACACCTCAGTCAGGGAGAGTGCAGTAGGCAGACATGATGTCACAGTCCTATAATACACCTCAGTCAGGGAGAGTGCAGTAGACAGACATGATGTCACAGTCCTAATACACACATCAGTCAGGGAGAGTGCAGTAGGCAGACATGATGTCACAGTCCTAATACACACCTCAGTCAGAGAGAGTGCAGTAGGCAGACATGATGTCACAGTCCTAACACACACATGAGTCAGGGAGAGTGCAGTATGCAGACATGATGTCACAGTCCTAATACACACCTCAGTCAGGGAGAGTGCAGTAGGCAGACATGATGTCACAGTCCTAATACACACCTCTGTCAGGGAGAGTGCAGTAGGCAGACATGATGTCACAGTCCTAATACACACCTCAGTCAGGGAGAGTGCAGTAGGCAGACATGATGTTGCGGTCCTATAATACACCTCAGTCAGGGAGAGTGCAGTAGGCAGACATGATGTTGCAGTCCTATAATACACCTCAGTCAGGGAGAGTGCAGTAGGCAGACATGTCACATTCCTATAATACACCTCAGTCATGGATAGTGTAACCACCTCAGTCCGACTGTCCAGCTAAGACAGAGGATGATATTCCTGTCTGTTTCAGGCGTTCTTCCATGATCTGAAGACAAACGGTGCTGTGACAGATGTACATCATGCTATGGCATATCCTAACATGTAGAGTAACGGATGAGACAGAGGGTAAATCATCCATCTCAGGAGTATAGCCAACCAATGGTGTCAGCTCCTTCACAAGAAAGGGGCTTAAAAGATGGGGAAGGGAGGTGGAATTAAATGTTTTAATCCAAAATAAACAAGTTTTGAGACTTCTTTACAGTCGTTTAGTTCAATACACAAGACTCAAAATACACGAGACACATTGATATGTGAATTTGTTTTTTCCATAAACTGTCCATTTAAACCACCCTGCACCCGTTCCACACCGGACAGTTTATTCCCATATCAGATTTGCCAGTGTACTGCAATACACATAAATAGGAATAATGGTCATTACAATGGGCCTTCCTACCTCTGCTCCATCAAGCTGCAGTCTTCTGTTAGTGTCCGTCACCTGGTTCTAAAACATAAAAAAGAACTAGTAAAACAAATCTCCCATGTTTCCAAGGGAATAAACAGAGTGACGTGCTGATAACCCTGCAGCATGTGTTTACAGTAACTTTCACTCAAATTAAAGTGTCCCCTATATTATTATTTACATAGCAATACACATATCAATACTTCTATTATACTGAATAAGTTCAGCATTATTCAACAACTTGTTCCCAGACTCACCGGCAGGCATCAGTGCAGACATCTTGCCAAAGAGACATCTGCGAGTCTACACTGTCTGTTCTGGTCTCCTCCAGGATTGGTGAGGGGGGAGTTGCATTGAACCTTAAAGGGATAGTAATACTTAAAATGTAAAAAAAAATATGTTGTAGGGTTTATCCCCCTGAGTAAAACAAGAGTACTCCCACTGCTGAAAGGTGTTTCATTCAAAGGTTATTCATTTTCAAAGTTGAATTTTTTAGGTGCAATATCACAGTGGCCTGAAATTGTACAGTGGCGTTGTTGCTACACGATCCTATGGACAGCTCTGGTCAGTTGACCATAAATCTCCATAGGATGGTGTAGCAACAGCGCCACTGTACAATTTCAGGCCACTGTGATATTGCACCTAAAAAATTCAACTTTGAAAATTAATAACTTTTGAATGAAACACCTTTCAGCAGTGGGAGTGCCCTTGTTTTACTCAGGGGGATAAACTCTACAACATTTTTTTTTTACATTTTAAGTATTACTATCCCTTTAAGGTACAGGAAGTGACTGACTGCGCAGATGCACAGATTCCTTTACAGTAAAGTGCCTGCCAGTGAGTCTCAGAACAAGTCAGATTTCTCAATAAGGCTGGACTGATTCAGGATAATACAAGTATTGATATACATACTGAAATGTGAATAATGATTTGGGGGGTTCTTTAATTTGAGTGAAAGTTCCACTTTAACTTCTGAGAAATGAAAATGGATTTGTAATCTTGTATTAAGTTAAATCTTCTTTAAACACTGCCTATGTATCATTTTGGTCAAAAGACAAACAAATATATATTTTAGGAGAGGGGCTGACAACCTGCAGCTCTTTCAGTCATCATCTGCAGCCCATATGCACCCCTTCGGATCATTTACTCTGATTTTTCCAAAGGTAATGGTTGAGAGCGTCCATCAGTCCTGCATTCCATTCAGTGTGGAGCTGTGTACTCAAGACTTACTGTTTCTACTGCACTGAGGAGATGCCAGTGTCTCCTCAATATAAAACAGGAATGCACTGGGTACTCGACCACTATGGAGGGGGGAGAAAAGCAAATCAGGCAGCTTAAGCATGACTCTGTGGCTACCAGCTGAGAGAGGATCAAGGGACAGTAGAACAAGGCTGGGTTGTCAGACCGCATATGTGTGGGTCTGTGACTACCAGTAGACAGTGGAACAAGGCTGTGGTGTCAGATAGTGTATGTGTGGGTCTGTGACTACCAGTTGAACAAGGCTGTATCAGACAGTGTATGTGTGGGTCTGTGACTACCAGTTGAACAAGGCTGTATCAGACAGTGTATGTGTGGGTCTGTGACTACCAGTAGACAGTGGAACAAGGCTGTGGTGTCAGATAGTGTATGTGTGGGTCTGTGACTACCAGTTGAACAAGGCTGTATCAGACAGTGAGAATGTGGGTCTGTGACTACCAGTGGGACAGTAGAACAAGGCTGGGGTACAGTGTATGTGTGGGTCTATGACTACCAGTGGACAGTAGAACAAGGCTGGGGTGTCAGGCAGCGTATGTGTGGGTCTGTGACTACCAGTGGACAGTGGAACAAGGCTGGGGTATCAGTGTGTATGTGGGTCTGTGGCTACCAGAGGACAGTGTAACAAGTCTGGGATGTCAGACAGTGTATGTGTGGGTCTGTGATACCAGTGGACAGTGGAGCAAGGCTGGGGTGTCAGACAGTGTATGTGTGGGTCTGTGATACCAGTGGACAATGGAACAAGGCTGGGGTGTCAGACAGTGTATGTGTGGGTCTGTGATACCAGTGGGCAGTGGAACAAGACTGGGGTGCCAAACAGTGTATGTGTGGGTCTGTGATACCAGTGGACAGTGGAACAAGGCTGGGGTATGAGTGGTCTGTGACTACCAGTGGACAGTAGAACAAGGCTGGGGTAAAGTGCATGAGTGGTCTATGACTACCAGTGGGACAGAAGAACAAGGCTCGGATGTCAGACAGTGTATGTGTGGGTCTGTGACTACCAGTAAACAGTGGAAGAGGCAACATGCATGCCTCCACCTTTATCAGACTACAGCACCCATCATGCAAAAAGTATCCTTCCAACAGTTATCAGACTACGCTACCCATCATGATCTCCTGGCCATTGGGAACTAAATTCCAGGAGCAGCTGGACGTCTGCAAGTTGCTCTACCTTACTGCACAGCCCTATTAACTCCTCGTTACACGTGTCAGCAATAGAAAGATAATATTCCATTGGTCCATTATCGGTTCATTGCTGACAGATCCCATACATCTGTGGGATTCGTGTCAGGGAACGCTGTGTTATGACAGGATAATTATCCACGCTGTCACATCACACACAGGAAATGTTTTAGGGTCTGTACAATGCAGCCAGTTGATATGAGTCCGGACATATTGACGCAATGTCGGTACGTTTCACTTCTCAGGACATCGCTGTGGGAGCGATGATCAGAACACTCACAATAACGGTCTGAAAACTCATTATTTATGGACCATCACAAGTCCATTGACATGAGTCTGGTTTATATAGCACAGTGATGGCCAACCTTCAGCTATTCAGAATTACAATACTCATCAATCCTGCCTGTTCATTTAAAGGGGTCTTTTACACCTTAAATGCTACAGAAGTCTACAACACATCGCTTCACAATGCGCTGTACCACTCTTTAGCATTGAGGGAGGTCAATGTCCAATTTAAATCAATGAGCATTTTGAAAATTTCGATTTGTTGCCTGCAGTGCAGATTGTCTGGAGCTGAATTATTCTTCGTTTTCTTTATTATGCTTCTGGATCCAATTCACTTTCTGATGGATAAATATATGTCTTCTCCTGTGCTCCGGCTTGTATAGAAGTGAAGGTGGGCACAGAGATAAAGTTGTTTCTTAGTAAATACTCACCAAATTAGGACAACATGATTAAGACTCATTGGATGCATCTGAACATTCTCAGTACACGGCCGTCCAATGGGTGCTCAGGTGTGACACTGCCCCGCATGATGGCTCAGGGAGGACCCAGAGCTGGATAAACAGCTCTATCTGCCTCCCCCAAAATCCAATGATTTTGCATTTAAAGAAGACACACACCACTTACCTTACTACAGCCAGGAAAGCCTAACTGCCCCTATAAATGTTGCTCTTGTTGAAGACTGATAACTGTCAATCAGTCCTACAGGTCACATCTATGGAGGCAAACATGACAGCCCTGCAAGTTGTTCAAATTGAAGCAGAGTGCATTAGCTGACTTAAAGGGATAGTAACACTTAGTTTTGTGAAAAGTTCATCTTGTAGGTAATAAAAAAAAAAAAAATTAATTAAATGCTCCTTTAATGGTTTAAGAGATATTCGCTGTGAAAGTTCCCTCTCCCCTGACTTGAGCGCTGTAGCTGACTGCAGGGGAATCTGGTCCATAGACAAGTGGAGCCGAGATCACGTTATTTCAGAAGAAATCCTTCACTGGAACAGTCTACAAAGTGTGCTTTTTAATACCTACAAGATTAACTTTTCACAAAACTAAGTGTTACTATCCCTTTAACCTTTTAAGGGTCATCGGTGCGCTCAACGCATTGCATTGTGTTACACACCACTCTGGTTTTAAAGCGGAAATACCACACCTGAATAAATTTAGCCCAAATAAATACTCATCTGGCAACTAGCTGCTCAATAGCGCTTGTCGCCAGAAATATTACCTGGTGTTTGAGAATTAAACATTGTTCCCCGACTGACAGGCAGGAACCCGCGTAGATATCTTTCCATTGTGACGTCTGCACTGTCAGTCCCAGTCTGCTCTAGGAGGAGTTGCTAGGAACCGTTCGGCTCTAAAAGGGACTGACAGCGCAGGCGCCCAGACGTCACTATGGAAAGATCTCTGCGCTCCGTCCTGCTTGTCAGCCAGGGAACAGTGTACAATTCTCAAACACCAGGTAACATTTCTGGCGACTAGCACTATTGAGCAGCTAGTCAGCAGATGGGTATTTATTTGGGCCAAATTTATTCAGGGGCGGTAGTTCCGCTTTAAAGATTACTATCCCCATGTGCAATGGTAGGAGTTTGTGTCCTGCAGCCCTGCTAGCAACCGGCATATCCGCTGTTACCATGAATTACACAACCCTATCCCCTGAACCCTGTTGGGGGTATATGGTGGCATTAGGAAATTACCTTCAGCTTCTCCGCCTCCCCTCTCACTTTCAGTAGTTCTGTGATGGAGTCCACAAAGCCCTGATAGTGGAAGTTACACATCTTCTCAATCTCGCGGTCGTGGTTCCTGATCCGCATTTCCAGCTTCTCCATGAACTGAGCGTGTTCTTCTCCATCATACACAGACCTAAAGAGGAACAGCAGCAGCACTGGTCATCATCTGGCATCACCGAAACTTACATTATGTAGATGTACTAATGATGCTAATTAAAGTATACCATGCAGCACTTCATACTTTAGCCATACATTACCTCCCCACTCACTGATACTGCTCAGCATTGTGTTACCTACCTTCCCTAGCACTGACTTCCTGTCTTATCCCTACATTACCTCCCCACTCACTGACACTGCTCAGCAATACATTACCCACCTCCCCTAGCACTGACTTCCTGTCTTATCCCTACATTACCTCCCACACTCACTGACACTGCTCAGCAATGCATTACCCACCTCCCCTAGCACTGACTTTCTGTCTTATTCCTACATTACCTCCCCCACTCACTGACACTGCTCAGCAATGCATTTCCCATCTCCCCTAGCGCTCACTTCCTATCTTATCTCTACATTACCTCCCCACTCACTGACACTGCTCAGTAATGCATTACCCACCTCCCCTAGCACTGACTTTGTCTTATCCCTACATTACCTCCCCACTCACTGACACTGCTCACCAATGCAATACCCACCTCCTCTACCACTGACTTCCTGACTTAGCCCTACATTACCTCCCACACTCACTGACACAGCTCAGCAATGTATTACACACCTCCCCCCTAGCGCTGACTTCCTGACTTAGCCCTACATTACCTCATCCACTCAAGCCCTACATTACCTCATCCACTCACTGACACTGCTCAGTAATGCATTACCCACCTCCCCTAGCACTGACTTTGTCTTATCCCTACATTACCTCCCCCACTCACTGACACTGCTCAGCAATGTATTACACACCTCCCCTAGCGCTGACTTCCTGACTTAGCCCAACATTACCTCCCACACTCACTGACACTGCTCAGCAATGTATTACACACCTCCCCTAGCGCTGACTTCCTGACTTAGCCCTACATTACCTCCCCACTCACTGACACTGCTCAGCAATGCATTACCCACCTCCCCTAGCACTGACTTCCTATCTTATCCCTACATTACCTCCCCCACTCACTGACACTGCTCAGCAATGTATTACCCACCTCCCCCAGCACTGACTTCCTGTCTTATCACTACATTACTTCCCCACTCACTGACAGCACTCCGCAGTGTTTAAATGGTTAAATGTCAGTGAGTGCGGAAGAACTTTATTTTCCTATATCTTTCAAACCATAACGGTCTGAGAGATACGAATAAGTGCAAGTGTTCTCTTTTATTTGTATCTACCATATAGTTAATACTTTTATTCTGACTTACTATCCATTTAATAAAAAATGGCTAATACAACATATAAATTATTTAGAAAGCTCTTTCAAATTAACCAAAGTTGTTTTTTAGGAGAACAGATCCCTTTAAATACCCGGGAAGTTTGGATCTGTCACCTCAGGAATTCTCCAGACCTGATATATAAATTCCATTTCATCAGCCTTATGTATAAATGTAAACTGGAAGCAATTTCAGGGAAATAAAAATTCCTAACATCTCTTCTGGTATAAAAAGTAGATTTTTCAACCCCTTGAATGCTAGGGGAGGGCTTAAAGGGACAGTAAAGGATAAAATAAAGTAGAACACAGAGTCTTCATTATAAGTATAACAGGTTGCGCTATGTGTAATAACTTACATTACTATAGTTGTAAAGATATTCCATGTAAAAAGATGCCCCTTCTAGCCTCGTCACGCTCATTCTTGAGTGGATCAGATGGAGAGCAGCGAGGGACAAACTGCAGTAACTAAAGAAAATCCTGCCTTCCTTCGTCAAGGGGGCAGGGATTGCCTTATACGTCCTGTCTCAAAGGAGCAGTAAACTTTTTTTTTTTTTTATGAAAACACATTTTACAGAGCATTTCCCCCGGAATAAAACAAGGTCACTCCCACTGCTGTCAGATGTTTTATTCAACATTTATAGCAGTTCAAATAACCAGGAAGTGTTTACTTCCTGATAGTCCTGACAGGAAGTGAATTTACTGTGATTACTTCCTGATAGTTATAACTGACAGGAAGTGAATTTACTGTGTTTACTTCCTGATAGTCCTGACAGGAAGTGAATTTACTGTGATTACTTCCTGATAGTTCTAACTGACAGGAAGTGAATTTACTGTGTTTACTTCCTGATAGTCCTGACAGGAAGTGAATTTACTGTGATTACTTCCTGATAGTTCTAACTGACAAGAAGTGAATTTACTGTGTTTACTTCTGATAGTTCTAACTGACAGGAAGTAACTCAGCAGTTTCTATCACATTCTATGGAGAACTGTATGTCACTGACTTTCCTCTCCATTAGAATCTAACAGGAAATCTAATTAGAATTTGACCACTAGAGGGCACTGCTAATGTAAAAAAACATGGGTTTAAACTGTAATAGCTCTGGAAATATAAATCTCTCAGCAGTGGGATTACCCTTATTTTACTCAATAGGAAAATCCGTAAAACATATTTTTTCATAAAAAAGTTTACAGCTCCTTTAAATTGGTCCCTTCCTGCTTCCGTCCAGTCCCACGAACGGATTGCAGCTCCAAGGGGAGGCGGCCATAAGGGGCAGTAGGGGGATCCTTTTACATGAAATATCTTTACAACTATAGCAATGTAAGCTATTAAACATAGCGCAATGTGTTATGCTTAACATAATGAAGACTCTGCGATCTACATTATTTAAGCCATTGCCATCCCTTTAACCCTTTGCAATGAATTCCATACCCCTCTGGCACTCAAAGGGTTAACAATGGGCTGGAAACCTTTAAAGATGTTAAGACTAGGGAACTGAACTATAAATTGCTTTCTCGCTGTTATCTCAAACTTAATTGTATTTCTCAATTCTCCACCTCGGCATCAAATAAATGTTGGCGATGCCTTACTCAGACCTGCTCCATATTTGGTGGTCCTATCCTATTATCTCATCCTACTGGTCTTCAATTCTTAATTATATTTGTACTTCCCTGGACACCTCAACTTGCTTATTTTCCTATCACCATTATAGATCTCCTCCGCAGATTGGTTATGTGTGTCAACTCTCCTTAACGCTGCTGAATCTGGAATCCCGCTATTTGGGGGGGCGGACAGAGAGTTGTGTGTGTCCCCTACAGCGACCTTTACTGACACCAGAATTGCTGCACCTTACAGCCCAATATTTCTAGGCCACACAGACAGCACTGTAACGGAAGAGGCAAAAATCTCCCTAATTCCCATTGGGTTAAAAAGGGCTGTTTATGACCCTTGAGAAGGACAACGGGAGGATTGTCCATCATGGAACCGATTGTCTACCCACCTAATCAGCACAGACAAAGCTCTGCGGACGCGCAACAAATCGGACTGTATAAGGACAAAAGAGGCACAATTCTGGGCTATAGGGGGCACACAAACATTCTCAAAAATTCCATACAGAATTAGAGAGGATTTGAACACTTTGAATGCTAAAGTGGTATGCAACGCATTGCAAAGCAACCATTTAACCATTTTATTGCCAAAGATGTGTGCTACACATTGTAAGGCAATGGGCTGCATACACTTCTGGCACTCAAAGTGTTAAATCAATGTGATTTTTTTTTTTTTTTTTTTTACTACACCTGTTTGATTTGCCCAGTTTATTTCCCCCACCCAGAGAATAATGTACTATATATTATATATGATACTGCGCTTTTTTAATATGGGAAAAAAAGATGCCTATATAAAATCTCTGCTGGCAGGCTAGTAATTAACCCTTTGAGTGCCAGAGGGGTATGGAACGCATTGCTTTGCAATGAGTTCTGTACCTCTCTGGCACTCAAAGGGTTAAAGGGATAGTAATGTTTCACAGTAAAAACAGCTCCAATTAATCTTCATAGTATTTGGTCCATGGAGAGTGTTATTTCATTACTGTCAGAGTTGTAGTACAAGAGTAATTGAATGATAAAGTATCTCCCTCCCGCCGCTTTTACCTAGTGTAAGCCGCCTCCCCTCAGATGTGGAATCTGGTCTCTTGACTGGACAGATCACAGCAAGGGACAATCTTCTTACAGTGATCATAAGGAAAAAAAAAAAGGGGAGGGAGGTGGATACTTTATCATTCAATTACTCTTGAACTACAACTCTGACAGTACTGAAATAACACTCTCCATGGCCTAAATACTATGAAGACGCAATGGAGCTGCTTTTATTGAAACATTACTAAACCTTTAAGAAATATTAGACACAATTTAAAGCCCTGGCTTCAGTACAACATACATTCAGTAGTAGAGTAGGGTATGAGCGCCACCTGCTGGCAGATAAAGACATAACTGTGTTTCACCAGACAAGGGACCAACTCCTAGTCCAAACAGTATACAGCGGTTGACCAAAGGCATAAAAATTTTAGGTGCCAGGATTTTAGAGGCCAAGAGATAAACGCATATTGATAGAAAAAGATGTTAAATGTAGGATGCAGAAAATAAATGATCAGTAGACATTAAAGGGCAAAGTTCCCCTTGGAATAACTCTTAATTTAACTGAAGGGCTTATTCACACAGCAGTCCCGTATGTCAATTCATTGGCCTTTTTTTGCATTTAAAGGGATAGTAATACTTAAAATGAAAATAAACTAACACATTTTGAAGGCTTTATCTCCCTGAGCAAAACAATGGCATTCCCACTGATGAAAAGGGTTTTATTCAAAAGTTATTATAGTTGAAACCTTTCTTAGGTGCAGTGACTCAGTGGCCTGAAGCTGCACAGTGGCGCTGTTCCTATACAGATTTATGGTCAGCTGACTAGAGCTGTAAAGCGCCACTGTAAAACATGCAGATAGTACAATAAAGTTTTATTGGATGTTTTTATTGTAATAACATCTACAGTTTTTTAACAATAAATAATTGAATTTATTTCATTTTTTTTGTCAATTTTTACATATATTTTTACACAAGGATGAATGTTTTGCCTCCCTGCGTGGTCCTGTTATGGGGAGGAGACTGCCCTTCCCCTCTTGCCTGTTCTATATTACATTGTGAGTATTGGCTCATGAGTTTGTACTATTGGTACCACTTGGATAGTTCTGTTGGGCTCTCCTCCTGTGTGTTACTTTCCTGTCTTTCCTATCATTGTTCCAGTAGACAACTTTGTTGGAGAGATTGAGAGACTGATACCCATTAATCCACGTGGGGGCAGTGTAATACCCTACACATGCTTGACTTGCTACTATACTTCCAAGTAGCAATACTGAAATGTGAGTAATTTTCCTATATTTGTAATTTCTCACCATTTCAGTGAAATATACTTATCTATGAGACTCTCCCCCTTGCCCCCATGTGTTTTTTTTTTTGTTTTGATTTGTTTTTATGATTCTAAAGGTAGGGGTTCTGTGTGGGCCTAGACAGCCCCACCCATGGTTGCTAAAGGGTGGGATTTCTGGGTCTATCCAGCCCCGCCCAGGATTCTAAAGGGTGTGGGTTCTGGCTCTAGCCAGCCCTGCCCAGGATTCTAAAGGGTGGGGCTCTCTTGGGTCTAGTCAGCCCTGCCCAGGATTCTAAAGGGTGGGGCTCTCTTGGGTCTAGTCAGCCCTTCACAGGATTCTAAAGGGTGGGGTTAAGTGTGGGTCTAGCCAGCCTCGCCCATGATTCTAAAGGGTGGGGTTTTCTGTGGGTCTAGCTAGCCCCACCCATGATTAGAGGGTGGGTCTCTCACCATGGCTCTAGTCAGCCCCGCCCATGATTATAACAAGTGCGTCTCTATGGTTTTAGACAGCCTGTCCATGATTCTGAAAGGGTCATGAAAACATTCTCAAGGCAGTAAAACATCCCCACTCAGTCAGCAGAATTTAAATGCAAAATCAGGTAAAACCTTCAATTGTACTAATAAAGAGACAATCCGGGGGTGGGGGGGAAGGATTTTAGTCTTACCTGTTAAATCCTTTTCTCTTAGTCCATACAGGTTACTGGTAACTTTGGGTAGACAATCTGCACAGTTAAGTAGGCAGGAACAATTTTACAATTGTATGCAGGGGTGGAGCCTACCTTCCCTCCTTGGCTGCTGCTAGCCAACCAGCTCCAGTAAGATTTGATACACTATTGACTAGATAGTAGAAGGGAAAGAAGACTCCTCTGAGCATGACCCTGAATGACCCCCAAGGTCTGCCACAGGAGAGCCAAGCATGGTCCTTTGACAGGGTGGGAGACCAGTAACCTGTATGTACTAAGAGAAAAGGATTTAACAAATAAGACTAAAATCCTCTTTTCTCTGTTGTCCAATACATGTTACTGGTAACTTTGGGATGTCCTACCATTGAGTTTCCCCAGAGGCGGGAAGTAAGGCAAGAACCAGGCGCAAGGCCTCCCCAAAGTCACCAGAGCAGATATGAACCATCAGATCAGAGATAGCCCAACAAAACAACTGAAGTGTCAATAGACATTGAACAGGGGTAACAACACCCCAAAACTGTTACACAGCACACTGAACTAGAGCCAACAGGGCTCAAAAGTGAAGGAAGCACAAAGAACAAAGAAAATCCTAGACAGGCAAGACTGCCTCCAGGATGTGCAGCCGATGCCAGCACATCAACACGGTAGTGCTTCGATAAGGCGTGCACAGACGACCAAGTGGCAGCCTTGCACAACTGATCAGCGGAGGCCTGATTCTTGTAAGCCCAAGAAGCCCCAATAGATCTAGTAGAATGAGCCGTGACCTGAAAGGGACAGGCTTCTTCCTCAGCTCATAAGCCTTACGAATAGTGGACTTGATCCAAGAATCAATAGTCAGTTTAGATGCAGGTCTTCCCGCCCTAGGACCCTCAGGAATGACAAATAATGTGTCAGATAGACTCTGTGCAGTGTACATAAAACTTGAGACAATGCACCATGTCTAACAAATGGAGATCCCTCTCCTTGTCAGAGGTGGGGTCAGGGCAGAAAGAGGGCACAACAATCTCCTGATTGATGTGGAACTCCGAAATCACCTTCAGGAGAAACTCCTGACAGGTGAGAAGCACCGCCTTGTCCTTGTGAAACACCAAATAGGGTGTTTACAGAACAGAGCATGTAATTCCGTGACACGGCGGACAGACACAATCATCAGGAGAAAAGCCATTTTCCACGTCAACAGGCGTAGAGAAATAGTAGCCAAAGACTCAAATGGAGGGCGCTGAAGAACTCCCAAAACCATGTTAAGATCCCACTGAGGAGCAGGAATATTGAAGGCAGCACGAGTATGAGCAACGGCCTGGAAGAAAACCTTGGGACCAGATGGACGCAGTGAGGGACAATCTTCATTTGGTAAGTATAAGTAAAACCCTTCCCCCTTGACAAAGGAGGGAAGGATTTTCCTTTTGCTTACTGAAGATTGTCCCTTGCCGCTCTCTACCGCTCTCTATCCAGACCACAGTTAAAAGAAGCATGACCTGATCAGAAGGGACAGGAAGGAGATCCTTTCAGCTTGAATATCTTTTGAACTAAATAATTAGTTAAACATAGCGCTGTTTTAAAGACAAAGACTCGGAGATGCACTTTAATAGTGTCATTACTATCCCATTAAACACTTCTAGAAGAGTTGAAGTTGGCAGCACATTAATCAATAGAGATGCACAGATACCGATTTTTTAAGACCGAGTACGGATACTTTTTTCACCGATACCAATTACCGATACCTTTTTTTTGCGGTAATTTGCCAGTTTTCTAAGTACCTATATGCTTTAGGTACTTGGAAAACTGGCAAATGACCGCAAAAGAAAAGTATTGGTAATTGGTATTGGTGAGTACTTGAAATATATACAGACACACACACACACACATACACACACCACCTCTTGATTCTCCCCTTTTGACTCTTTCTCCCCCTCTTGAGCTCCCTCCTTTTGCCTTGGCTTTTTCTCTCCCTTTTGATCCCCCTTTCTCCCCCTCCTTCTCCTTGACTCACCCTTTTGCCTCTCTCTCCCTCCTGATCCCCCCTCCTTTTGCCTCCTCTTGGCCCCCCTCCTTTTGCCTCTATTTCTCCCTCTTGACCCCACTGTCTGCCTCTTTCACCACCCCCTGCCCCATCCTGCCTCCTTTACTCTCCTCTGCCGGATGCTCACTGTTCTCTCGCGAGCCCCGGCAGAGGTCAGCGGAGCGTTGCCATGGTAACCCGCGGCAACGATCCGACGCTACAGGAGTGAGAGAGGTGACCGGGGAGCATTGTGAGCAGCTCCCCGGGCTCCCTCTCTGCAGCACCGACCCTGACACAGGGTATTGGTGCTGGCATTGGCTGTATTTGCGCGAGTACAAGTACTCGCGCAAATGCTGGTATCGGTGCAACCCTATTAATCAACATATATAATGTGTTAGAATGCATTGCTCCCTATGTGCCTAACATGCACATGCGCAGTAGAGACTGGCCAAAAGCACCGGCCTCCAGTCAGAGTGGTGGCACGGCCGATTTGGAGGCATTCCGAACGGCCCACCTCCAGTCTCTGCTCCTGGCTCCGGGGCAGCAGCAGAGGCCGCTGGGTGGCACTTTGGCCCGTGAACACGGGCCTTCAAAGCTAGTACATAATACTTCATAACTAAACAGCATGGTCCTTCCATTGCAGACTATCCCCACTTTACCCTTCCCTCCTGACTAGCGCACACAGAGGACCTATATTAACTCAGGAATGTACACAGAAGTCTCCAAAACACTACAAAGCAGTTATGTGGATTGTGAAAGGGAAAGTGCTAAAAAAAAAAGGAAGTCTGATGTATGAAGGCAGATCCTAAAGACCTCTTCAGCTCATTGCTTCTCAGTGGGGCCTCGTTATTGTTTGAGATTAATCCAAAGCATCGCATGGAGATCTACAGCATCCAATGATTAATGAGCAAAACCTATAGATCCACCAGTTATGGTGTTAAAAGTTCCACTTAAAGGGATAGTAATACTTAAAAATTACTATCCCCCACCTTGTAGTAAAATTACACCAGCGGCACCTCTCAAGATGCAGCTGGTTTGAGAGATATCCGCTTTCAAAGTTCCCTCTCCCCTGATGTCAGCGTTCTAGCTGACAGCAGGGGAATCCGGTCCCGGGACCGGCAGAGGCTCTGCAGCAGAGCCAAGATCTCGGTAATAAAAAATAAATCCTTAACTTATAAGGTCTTCTAGGTCTGCTTGCAAACCAAGCACACGTAGAAGACCCTTTCAGTGAAGGATTTCTTTATTACCGCGATCTCAGCTCTGCTGCAGAGCCTCCACCATTCCCGGGACCAGATTCCCCTTCTGTCAGCTACAACGCTGACGTCAGGGGAGAGGGAACTTTGAAAGCGGATATCTCTCAGACCATAAAGGTTTGAGAGATGCCGCTGGACTCATTTTACTCAGTTTTTGAAGGGCTACAAGATGGGGGATAGTAATATTTAACTATTACTATCCCTTTAACGCTCTGAGTGCCAGATAGGTAGCCAACACTCTGGCGCTCAAAGAGTTAACTTGCTGGGAATATCTAATGATTCTCCAGTCGTGCTTAGTACACCAGTCTCGGACTCACCCAGTCCTCCGATCATAGCAATGAAAATGATTCCCATTCCAGACGGCTTGTTTTAAGGTCCAAGCGACTGGAGCTCACTATGGAACGTGTCATAAACAGTAATCAGCTGTGAGAAACAGCAACTTCCCATGCACTGTTCAGGACTTAAAAATACAATTCTTTTGTTTCTGCATTAAATTAAAGACCATTAAAAATTGTGCAACTCCGGATGGAACATTCTATTAAGTAGTGCAAAAAGTACACAGTGTTCTCCAGCAATCTCCAAAACAGGAACAGAGATGCTGTTTATACACACATACTAATTTACATGGCGCTACTATGCACAGAGCTCTGGGCAGTTTAACACACATATTTTATATATTTATATATATACACACACATACATACATACATATACATACATATACACACACACACATACATATACACACACACATACATATACACACACACATACATATACACACACACTAGTTGAAGAGCCCATTACACGGGCCACAGTGCCATTGCCAGCCGGTTACGGTGCAGTCATGCGCAGTAGAGACTGCCCACGCCGCGGCCGATACAGAGCTGGACGCTTCTTCAGACACACACACACAGAGACACACACACACACACACACACACAGAGACACACACACACACACACAGACAGACACAGACACACACACAGACAGACACAGACACACACACACATACAGACAAACACACAGACAAACACACAGACAAACACAGACACAGACAAACACAGACAAACACACACACAGACAAACACAGACAAACACACACACACACAGACAAACACACACAGACAAACACACACACACAGACACACACACACACAGACACACACACACACAGACACACACACACACAGACACACACACACACAGACAGACAAACACACACAGACAGAGAAACACATACCAGATTTATCTCTGATTTTTCACAAGTTACAATCAAATTTACTGATCAAATCACTGCACCTTTGCATAATCAGGAATATCCCTAAACATACACAGTCCTGGCCCTTTTGGTATACAGTCTGGTACCTCTGGTGTGGTGCAGGTACAGTAATCCCGATACCGCTAGTTCAGTCCTTAAAGCAGAACTTTCATAACTTAAAGGGATAGTAATACTTTGTTTTAACTTTATTTTATTTTGTAGGCATTAAAAAAACATGAAGAATGATATAAGTCTTATCTCTCAAACCTTTATGGTTTAAGAGATATTCACAAAGTATCCCCCCCCTGTTCAGCCAGATCAGAAGGGAGGTGCCCAGGTAGACTGCAGAGAGGGACAATCTTCAATTAAGATAAGGGAAAAACCTGAAAAGCCTGTCAAGGGGGGCAGAGCTTTCATTGTTCTCATAGGAAGAAGACTGTCCCCTGCTGTTATCTGTCTGGTCTATGGACTGGATTCCACATCTGAGAAGAGATGGCTTACACTAGGTAAAAGGGGCGGGAGGGGAAACTTTGCTTGTGAATATCTCATAAACCATAAAGGTTTGAGAGATAAGACTTATATCGTTCTTCATGTTTTTTTAATGCCTACAAAATAAAATAAAGTTAAAACGAAGTATTACTATCCCTTTAAAGTGCCCCCCAAATCATTATTCACATAGCGATACTAAATACTTTTATTATCCTGAACAAGCCCAGAATTAGTGAGAAATACAACTTGTTCTGCAGGCATCAGCAACAAGGAACTTTCTGTAGACACATCTGTGCGACTGCGCCTTCAGTCACTTCCTGTACCTTAAGGTACAAAGGAACTCCACCTTATCAATCGAGGAAGAGACACGGACGGACAGAGCAGAATCACAAATGTCTCATCGGCAAGATGTCTGAGCTGATGCCTACCTGCCGAACAAGTCGTATTTCTCCATAATACCAAATTTATTCAGGATAATACCAATACTGATACACGTACCGCTATGAATAAAGATTTGGTGGTCACTTTAATTTTAGAGAAAGTTCCGCTTTAATGTTAGTCGCGTGCAGAAAATGACTATTATTTTATTGGCATCAAAGACTATTCTGGAGACTCTCAGTGGCTTTATGTTTCAATTTATTTAAAAGAAAGCACATTGGAGAACACATATAGCATCCAAGGAGTTAAAGTGATAGTGATGCCTACTTAAAATTATTGCGTAGAGTCTTCTTTATATAAAAGTAATGGATTGCGCTATATTTAAGTTTTAGTTTTTTGTAGTTTAAAAGTTACGTACAGATAAAGATCCCCCGCCTGCCCCTTTGTTCCACATCATTGCTGAATGTGCAGGCTGGTCAGGACGGATGCAGCGAGGGACAAACTTCAGTAAGCAAAAGGAAATCCTGTCCTCCTTCATCAAGGGGGCAGGATATCCCTTAAAATTACTGAAGTGTGTCCATTGCTGCAGCCGTCAAGTCACACAACACGATTACAGATCCAGAGGGAGGAGGCCAGAAAGGGGCGGACGGGGGATCTTTTTCGGCACATAACCTTTGAACGATACAAAATTAAAGACTTAAATATAGCGCAGTCTCTTACTTTTTATGTAAAGCAGACTCAACGCAATAGTTTGAAGTAGGCATTACTACCACTTTAATAGCTTACAGAGGGGAAAGGAAAAACATGGCCAGTCATTGAAGTGGGGGTGGTCAATGTGCTTATACCTTAAAACTTTAAGAACCAGCAATGCCCTCTTTAAAGGGATAGTAATGTTTCAAAATAAAAGCAGCTCCAATTAATCTATATAATATTTGGGCCATGGAGAGTGTTATGTCAATTCTGTCAGAGTTGTAGTACAAGAGTAATTGAATGATAAAGTATCCCCCTCCCAGCAGTAAAATGTTAGGACAAGAGGCCATAGTCTAAAACTAGAGGGACACGGGTTTAGATGTAATGAAAAAGTTTTACTTCACTGAGAGGGTAGTAGATAAGTGGAATAGCCTACCAGCAGAAGTGGTAGAAGTTAATACAGTGACAACATTTAAGCATGCATTGGATATGCATAAGGCTGTCCTTAACATATGAAAAGACTAAAGGACCAAAAAAGGTTTGAGGTTTTTTAGTTTTTTTGTTTTTTTTACAGTAGGAAAATGGGCGACTAAATGGGCTGAATGGTTCTTATCTGCCGTCAAATTCTATGTTCAATAACTTTTGAATAAAACACAACTCAGCAGTGGAAGTGCCATTGTTTTACTCAGGAAGATAAACCCTACTATATATTAAAGGGATAGTAATGGCTGAAAAAAATGCAGCTCTGATATTAATCCACATATGCCACATAGAGCTGTATTTCAATAATCTCTTACTTGCAGTTCAACAGTAATTCAACTATAAAGTGCCCACCTCCCGCCCCTTTTACCCATCACTAGCTGCCTCAAGAAAACCCTGACCGCTTTGACGAAGGAGGGCAGGATTTTGCATACGCTCACCTCGCTGCGCTCCATATGGACCATGCTTAGAGAGGTACCGTTGTGAGGTAAAACGGGCGGGAGGGCGATACTTTATAATGGAATTACTGTTGAACTACAAATTGGGGAATAACTGAAATACAGCTCTACATGGCACACGGCATATGAGGATAAATCAGATCTGCATTTTTTTTCAGGCATTGCTATCCCTTTAAGTACCATTATCCCTTTAAAGGGATAGTAATGTTTCATAATAAAAGCAGCTCTAATCATCATAGTATTTGGACTTTGGAGAGTGTTATATCAGTTCTGTCAGAGTTGTAGTTCAAGAGTAATTCAATGACAAAGTATCCCCCTCCCGCCCCTTTTACTGATGTAACACTGCTCAGCCAGATCAGAAGGGAGGTGCCCAGGTAGACTGCAGAGAGGGACAATTTTCAATTAAGATAAGGGAAAAACCTGAAAAACGTGTCAAGGGGGCAGGGCTTTCATTGTTCTCATAGGAAGAAGATTGTCCCCTGCTGTTATCTGTCTGGTCTATGGACTGGATTCCACATCTGAGAAGAGATGGCTTATACTAGGTAAAAGGGGCGGGAGGGGAAACTTTGCTTGTGAATATCTCTCAAACCATTAAGGTTTGAGAGATAAGACTTATATTGTTCTTCATGTTTTTTTAATGCCTACAAAATAAAATAAAGATAAAACGAAGTATTACTATCCCTTTAAATGGATAGTATTGCTTAAAAATATGAGGTATGTCCAATCTCTCAAAATTGTATAGTTTGAGAGATCGAAGCATCTAAAGTTCCAGTTTCACTAGAATTCTGCCATTTAGCTGAGAGAAGCAGATTCTGGTCCATGGAACCGGCCTGCGGCTCTTCAGCAGAGTCAAAATAGCACAAAATAGAAATAAATAATTCATTGGAATGGTCTACAAAGTGTGCCTGCAAACCAGGCACACTTTGTAGACTGTTCCAATTAAGTATTCATTTCTATAATAGTAGAAGAGCCCATGTACACGGGCCACAGTGGTGGGCGGGCATGGTACAGTCATGCCCAGCAGAGACTGCCCGCGCCACAGTTGATACAGAGCTGGACGCTCCAAAGTCACTCGCCCAGCTCTGTATCAGCCTCATCACGGGTAGCCTCTACTGCGCATGACTGCGTCATTACAAACTTTGTATCGAATTATTATATAGGATTGCGCTATCTTGGCTCTACCGAAGAGCCGCAGGCCGGTCCCGGGACCAGAATCCACTTCTCTCGGCTAGATGTCAGACTTCTTGTGATACTGGAACTTTAGATGCTTCAATCTTTCAAACTATACAAGTTTGAGAGATTGGACATAACTCATTCTATTCATATTTTTAAACTCTACAATATGAACATTAAATTTAAGCAATACTATCCCTTTAAAGGGATAGTAATACTTCGTTTTACCTTTATTTTATTTTGTAGGCATTAAAAAAACATGAAGAACGATAAAAAGTCTTATCTCTCAAACATTTATGGTTTGAGAGATATTCACAAGCAAAGTTTCCCCTCCCGCCCCTTTTACCTAGTGTAAGCCATCTCTTCTCAGATGTGGAATCCAGTCCATAGACCAGACAGATCACAGCAAGGGACAATCTTCTTCCTATGAGAACAATGAAAGCCCTGCCCCCCTTGACAGGTTTTTCAGGTTTTTCCCTTATCTTAATTGAAGATTGTCCCTCTCTGCAGTCTACCTGGGCACCTCCCTTCTGATCTGACTGAGCAGTGTTACATCAGTAAAAGGGGCAGGAGGGGGAGACTTTATCATTCAATTACTCTTGAATTACAACTCTGACAGTATTGAAATAACACTCTCCAAAGTCCAAATACTATGATGATTAATTAGAGCTGCTTTTATTATGAAACATTACTATCCCTTTAAAGGGCTAAAGGTTAGGGCAAGGTTTCTCAAAGTCACAAAAACAGGGTAACAGAGAGGAACACGATGCAGGGAGACGTCTCTGTAAACTGTCAGTGCTGTGATCGCAGACATCCATCCTTTGGCAAACGTCGCACAAACTAAGCCTCCAAGTCTCTTCATGGAGACGATTAGTTTTGATCAAAACAGAATGTGACCGGGGCAAAGGACTTCTAGATCCACGTGCCAAACCACCAAAACTATTAGGACCCCCGTGAAAATACTATTTAGCTGTAGAACGAAATCCAAAACACTAAATAAAATAAATCAGCTGGAACTCTACAAGGCTTTTGTTGGTGGTAATGAAACAAAAGATTCCTGTATTTTTGTTTTTAATTATCCAAACTGTTGGTTTCAATTAAATAGCAGCAGATGAGGAAGGGAGAGGGGAATGATTACAATAATGGGGAACAACTTCTGGGCAGCCTTTGTTGTGAGATTGTGGGGTTTCTAATGACTGAAGGCATCTTCCTCTCGTTTAGAGACATAACAACGCTAATCCTGTTTATACCAAACGTTATAAATAAAGCTTAGCAGATGATGGAGGAGGCTGATTGCAATATGTGAGAATTCAGCCTGTCACTGTAGGGCATTATCACTAATACCGCTGTTCTACCAAGTCTTCCATGTGGCCGGTCGGTAATAAACGAGCGAAGGGCAGAGAGACGGATTGTATTACTGAAGGTCTGTTTGGAATTATCGGTGTCCATTTCGGATGCCTTCCTCTCCAGCTGGCAGAGGTGTTCGCCTTCCTGCAACGCTTCCATAATGTAATATCGTTATGATTAGAGCTTGCCAGGCTGCCCGATGCCAACAAACAAGAGCGTGAGTCACTGCTACCATAGCCATTTGAATAAGGGTTTCACAGAGGTGAACAGATGCCCACGTGGCTGCCCGGCTTAACACATGCAGACTAAATGCCTAGGAAAACATTAGAAAAACTAGTTTAACCCATTGTGGGCCAGAGGGGTATGCAACGCATTGGTTCTCCGGTTCTTGAAGGGTTACACAGAATGTATCACTTAGAGCAAGGCTGTCCAAGTTGTGTCCTTAAGTTCCACCAACAGGCCAGGATGTAAGGATTCCCCTGATTACACACAGGTTAGTTTGTCACAATGAATGATCCACTGATTAACTCACCTGTGCTTAAAGGGATCCCCCATCTTGTAGCCCTTAAAAAACTGAATTAAATGAGCCCAGAAGCATCTCGATTTTTTTTCCCTCTCCCCTGACATCAGCGTTCTAGCTGAGGAACCAGAGGAGCTAGAGGAACGGTCTGTGTTAAAATCGCTTTTTAAATAAATAACAGTCTCCATATCCCCCCATGGCAGGGGTGTAATTAAAGAGGGTGCAGTTGTGGCGTGCCCATAGGATCTGCACTATCCTACGACCCCTTGCCATCAGACCAGTTTACTATCTTAGCTGGTGGCCTCTGACATCATTATATGTGGTCTCTGGGAGCCAGTGAGATCATAGCTTTTTGTAAGCCCTCTCCCTTTTCTTCATTAACCATTTGAGTACCATAGCGGCATCCAGAGAATACACTGGACACCCCCTCCCTGCCTTTCCCAGTCATCTGAACACGGAGATCCCCCATAGTGCATTTCACCTTGGTTCTGTGCGGCACCTGAGTAAAACTAGCTTCAGGGCTTTAAAGGAGAAGTCAGCTTCTCATGAACAATACAGGTCTTTGCCTGCTCAGTCAACAAAGGGTACCCCCGCTGCTGCCAGTTCTGTTACTCAAAAGTTATAACCAAACTGTTACAAAGTGATGAAGCTGTTACTATTACTTTCTATGGAGAAATGCGTTCGGTAACTTCTCCCACAGGATGCAACTGAATGTAAAATGTTATGGGAAACAAATTCAGCTTTGGATACAACAAGTTTGCAGTGATGGATTGATGGGTGTTGGGAGAGTCCTGGTTTTACTCTAAAGGAAAAACCCCACAACATGTTTTTTTCCATTAAAAATGATTTGTTCTTTAAGATCTGCATCTGAGTGTGATTCAAACTAACTCGCTCCAGGCAGCAGGGTCGCTGGCTCCAGGCAGTCACTTGGCTCCAGGCAGCACGGTCACTTGGCTCCAGGCAGCACGGTCACTTGGCTCCAGTAACTTGCTCCAGGCACAAGGGACTGACAAGGGACTGACAGCGCAGGCGCACGGACGTCACTGTGAAGAGACGTCCGTGCTTCCTGCTCCTGTAAAACGATGAAATCTTGAGAACCGGGTAAGATTTCTGGCGACTAGCGCTACTAAGCAGCTAGTCGCCAGGTGAGCAGTAAGTGGAGATTTAGTTATTGCGGGGTGAAAGTTCCCCTTTAATTATTGCAGGGCGACTTTATATCGGGTGAAAGTTCCGCTTTAAGGGGCAGTGGGCTGTGTCCATAAAATCTAAGCACAAGGGCCCTGGGGAAAACACAGCTACTATGTTAGCGGACACATTAAAATTCCCCAAATCCCCACCAATTTAAAGGGGACTTTTTACACTTAAAGGGATAGTAATAGTTCGTTTTAACTTTATTTTATTTTGATATGAATGATATAAGTTTTATTTCTCAAACCTTTATGGTATGAGAGATATTCACAAGCAAAGTTTCCCCTCCCGCCCCTTTTACCTAGTGTAAGCCATCTCTTCTCAGATGTGGAATCCAGTCCATAGACCAGACAGATAACAGCAGGGGACAATCTTCTTCCTATGAGAACAATGAAAGCCCTGCCCCCCCTTGACAAGTTTTTCAGGTTTTTCCCTTATCTTAATTGAAGATTGTCCCTCTCTGCAGTCTACCTGGGCACCTTCCTTCTGATGTGGCTGAACGGGGGGGGGATACTTTTTCTTGTGAATATCTCTTAAACCATAAAGGTTTGAGAGATAAGACTTATATCGTTCTTCATGTTTTTTTTAATGCCTACAAAATAAAATAAAGATAAAACGAAGTATTACTATCCCTTTAAACCAGCGCTTTAAAATTTACATTTATTATAGAAAACCAGTGCTATACATTTGACATTTATTATAGAAAACCAGCGCTTTACAATTGACATTTAATACAGAGGAAATACAATAACGTGTTCAAATTCCTTTATTTTCTCTCTTGGTCAGAATACTCTGTCCATCTGTCCTGTTGAAAGCAAGACGAAAGAGGTTTCCCATAATCATTATACAGTGTATAGGAATGCAAGTTGCACAATATGAATGTTCTGTGCAGGGGAAGCAGGCAGATATCTAACACGTGCAGATCCAGATGCACATCACATTTATACTGAACACCACAAGGGTCCGGGACAAAATTATACAGCTGGCAGAAAATCACTACCATAAACTTTGTTGCTAAAAAAAGCATTACTATTCTTTTAGAAAATAGCTTTTAATAGTCTCACCCTTTGAATGCCAGGGATAAGCAACATGTTATGTACCCCCTCTGCCACTCAAACGGTTAAATGCTAGAGATGTCTCCAGCCAGGGCCAGATTTAAAAATAGGCAGAGGAGGCAAATGCTTAGAGTTCTAAATTTTTGAGGGGCGATGCCTCAACTTGTGGGCCACGCACACATTGTGGACTGTGGGTGTGGCCAGTGCAATCAATATACCTGAACCAGTTTTGTAATCCCTTTACAGGCTATTATATTAACCCCTTGGATGCTACAGAGATCTCCAACACATTGCAAAGCAATGCAATGTCTCCTGAAATAAAGGGGTTAAAGTTTTGCTTTGTTCTTGTTATAGGCCAATGGTATTGTGTGTGTCAGCAAAAAGTGGGTGGGACTGGACGTGGGGGTCATGTGAGGATTGGGGGTGTAGCAATGGGTATAGATAAGACTGGTTGGCCTAGCGAGGCCTGAAATTTAAATCCGGCCCCATCTTCAGTGCATTGCACAGCAGACCTCCCTAGCATTCACGCAATTAAATGCCCCACAACAATATCGGGGAGTTATTATTGTCCCCTATGGTGCCACTAGTTTATACCAGAATCACTGCCCTTTTTACTCGGTCCACAAGGTCCCAGATAAGCTGTGATTTGGTTCTGTCTAGGGGTGCACCGAAATTTCAGTAGCCAAAAAGTCAAAATAAAAAAAATTGCTTAAAAATTCGTGGAGGCAAGAAATAGTAAGTACCTTCACCGAAGCTGTGGGCAGTCCGGCAAAAAAGTGCTGGCAGTTCACACACGTCACACAACAGTTGATCCGGATCTGTCATTCTCCCAGTCGGACGTCATGTTTCAGTTCCCGTCCCGGTTCCAATATAATACAATTATCCCAAAAACTATTTTTAAAAAAAAAAAGTGCGTGGAGGGAAGAAGAAAAAAAAAAAAAAAAAAAAAAAAAAAAGTCATTTTCGGTTGCAGTTTTCGTCCAAGTGCATCCTGAAGTTTCGTTTTCGGTTTCAGTTCAGTGCACCCCTAGTTTTGTCATTGATAGAATCCTTAAAAACAACATCACATTTCCAAATCCTCATCTCTGCATCAACCTCCATAGTAACAGGGTAGAAAAGAGAAAAAGACATGCGTCCATCATGTCCGGTCCATGCCAAATCACCTCTGTTGATTGAGAGGAAGGTGGAAAGAAAAACATTGAAGCCATTTCCAATTAAGTGCCAAGTGGGTAAAAAATGTTCCTTCCCGACTGGAAATAGTTATCAAGTTATTTCCCTGGATCAACATCCTATCTCCTCTGAAACCAACGGTCATAATTCTCAATGTTATTCTGAGCTAGAAAGGTATCTTAATTTTTTGAAAGCAGTTACAGTATCTGTAAGAACAGCATCCTGAACCAAAGAATTCCATAAATTTACTGGCCTTAAAAAAAAATAAATCCCTACCTTTGTTTTAGTCTTAAGCACCTTTTCACCTAGTGTTAATAGATGACCGCTTGTGTTTTGCTCAGCTCTTTGAGTAAACAGTTCTTTCTATGGTTCTTTGTATTGACCTTGAAGGTATTTGTAAATGATCCCCCCCTCAGACGTCTCTTCTCTACCCAGTTTGGCTAGTCTCTCTTTATAACTCAGATCCTCCAATCCCTTTATCACTTTTGTTGCATATCTCTGCACTTTTTTCCAGTTCAATAATATATTTTTTAAGAACTGGCACCCAAAATTGTACTCCATATTCTAGATGAGGCCTAACCAAGGATTTATACAGAGGTAGGATAATATTCCCATCCCTTGCTTCTACACCTCTTTTTATGCAGGCTAGTACTCTATTTGCTCTTGCAGCAGCTGAGTGACTCTGCACACTGCTGTGAAGTCTACTGTCTATCAGTTCTCCTAAATCTTTCTCTAATGAGGATTTCCCAAGTTGTTTCCCATTTAGAGTATATGTAGCAAGTTTGTTTCTACAGCCCAACTGTATAACCTTACATTTATCTATATTACACCTTATCTATAATCTCTCACCAACAGGGGGCCCTCTGATCCCTCTGTTCTCCAAACTTGACTGTATTAATACCTCTGTTTGTCCTTTCCCAGTTGTACAGCGCTGCGGAATTAGTTGGCACTATATAAATAATAATCTGTCACTTTTCTGACCACTCCGTTTATCTAAATCCTTTTGCAGAGAAAAACATCCAGCTCTGTATATGTTTCGTTACACAGCTTAGTGTCATCAGCAAAGATTGAGACAATACTTTCAAAAATCTTGTAAGGATTTGCAAGGTAATTCCGCCTTATTAATTTGTTCCATCCCTCTCAAAATGAATAGGTTCTACCAGCCAAAGACGACGGAGAGTGGCGATATTCTGGACATGCGATTATGCAGATTTTCCTGCCCGAGTCGGAGAACAAAGCTCTGCTAAGAATGGGATTTTTGGTTGAGTTGGGGAATCTAAACTAGTAACCTGTATGAAAAATAAAAAAGCACAAGGTATAGGCAGTGTAAACAGATATATGTAATGACGCTAACCGCTATACCGGTAACACGACCATTGTAATATATTAACCCTTTAAGGCCAGAGGGGTGTGAATAATGTATTATGATGCAATGAATTGCACAGCCCTCTGTGGTCTTTATAGGGGCAATGTTCTGAAGCAAGCACTGGTAAGTAAATTAAGAACCATTTAGGGCCACAAAAGTAAATACAAATTGTTCAGTTCTTACAACGGACACATACACATTATATTGAGTTTCACAGAGACTTCAGATCCCGTTATTGCTAAGAAACAATCTGCACTATGGGGACAAAAAAAAATTCCCCAAAATTATTTAAATGGGGCTTTTAACCCCATTTAATGCCCAGAAAGGCTTCCGTGCATTGCTTTAGCCTCTCTTCAATTCAAGCGGTAAAAAATCAAATGGAAATTTTTTGAAGACCTCTCTAGTATTGTCTGTGTTAAAAGCCCATTTAAAGAGATAGCAATACTTAAAACGTAAAAAAAAAAAAAAAATATATATATATATATATATATATTTAATTATATATATGTGTATGTTGTAGGGTTAATCCCTCTGAGTAAAACAAGGGTATTCCTGCTGAAAGAGGTTTATTTAGAGTTCAAACTTGAATTATTTAGGTGCAGTATCACAGTAGCCTGGAATTGTACAGTGGCACTGTTGCTAAACCATCCTATGGAGATCTATGTTGTCCATAGGTTGGCGAAGCAACAGTGCCACTGTACAATTCCAGGCCACTGTGATACAGCAGCTAAGTAATTCAATTTTGGACTGTAATAACTTTTGACTAAAACACCTTTTAGAAGTTAGAATACATGCTTGTTTTACTCAGGAGGACTAACACTGCAATATATTTTTTTTATGTTTTAAAGTAAGTAGTACTTTCCCTTTAAAAGCCCATTCATTTTTACTTGCCACTATGGTGCTGCTGGTTTTGTCCAGTTTCACTTGTCTTTATATCATCTTTAAAGGGATAGTAATGTTTCACAAAAACAGCAGCTCCAATTAATCTTCATAGTATTTGGCCCATAGAGAGTGTTATTTCAATTCTGTCAGAGTTGTAGTACAAGAGTAATTGAATGATAAAGTATCCCCCTCCCGCCCCCTTTACCTAGTGTAACTCACCTTCTCTCAGATGTGGAATCTGGTCTCCTGACCGGACAGCTCACAGCAAGGGACAATCTTCTTACTGTGATCATAAGGAAAACCCTGCCCCCCTTGACAGGTTTTTCCTTATGATCACTGAAGATTGTCCATCTCTGTGATCCATCCGGACAGTATTGCTGCTCTGAGGTGAGCAGTGTTACATCAGTAAAAGGGGTGGGAGGGGGATACTTTATCATTCAATTACTCTTGAACTACAACTCTGACAGTACTGAAATAACACTCTCCATGGCCCAAATACTATGATGATTAATTGGAGCTACTTTTATTGTGAAACATTTTATCTCTTTAAGGGAAAATCAGACTAATTTACCATTTTTAAAGGGATAGTAATAGCGCAATAAAAGTTCAGCTCCGATTATTACATTCCATTGTTGGAAGATTTTGCACTATAGTTACTCACTACTGAAAGTTGTCACCAGCTGGAACATTATCACAGATTGGTACAGTGGGTGTGAGTTATGGTTACAAAGTCTGGTATTTCACAAAGATGGCTGCAGCCACCACTGTTTCAAAATTTTAGTTAAGATGTGCAGGTAAAATAAATGTTATTGGAGGCTATTTATTTATTTACTATTTGAACTTAATGGAGATACATCGTAACACAGTAAATTAGATTGAAAGGGATAGTAATGTTTCATAATAAAATCAGCTCTAATTAATCATCATAGTATTTGGACTTTGGAGAGTGTTATTTCAATTCTGTCAGAGTTGTAGTTCAAGAGTAATTCAATGATAAAGTATCACCCTCCCGCCCCTTTTACTGATGTAACACTGCTCAGCCAGATCAGAAGGGAGGTGCCCAGGTAGACTGCAGAGAGGGACAATCTTCAATTAAGATAAGGGAAAAAGCTGAAAAACTTGTCAAGGGGGGCAGGACTTTCATTGTTCTCATAGGAAGAAGATTGTCCCCTGCTGTTATCTGTCTGGTCTATGGACTGGATTCCACATCTGAGAAGAGATGGCTTACACTAGGTAAAAGGGGCAGGAGGGGAAACTTTGCTTGTGAATATCTCTCAAACCATAATGGGTTGAGAGATAAGACTTATATCATTCTTCATATTTTTTTAATGCCTACAAAATAAAATAAAGTATTACTATCCCTTGGGAAAAAAAAAATGATATGTCATACAGCTTTCCTGCTGCCAAATAAGTTAGTCTTTACCTGAACTTCCAGTATAACCCTGTATGTACCCTCTTGAAATAAATAGATCTAGTCTTCTCTTAAATGTATCCATTGTATCTGCCATTACCACATCCTTGGGTGGGGAATTCCATAATTTAACAGACGTTACTGAAACTGAAACTTCCTTTCCACTAATCTCAAGGGTTAGCCCCTGGTTGATTGATCAGGTCTTGGAATAAAAAGATCACCAGAGATACATTTTAAACTCTTAACCTTTTGAGTGCTTTGCAATGCGTTCCGTAAGGCTCTGGCACTCAAAGGGTTATGGACTGGTGAGCGTGTCCGTCAATTAAGGACCACGGAGCATTTTTTTTTGTGCGTGTGTGTATCCAATTCAGGGCTCCACAAACAGCATACAGACGAGCTGGGAGCCCTGAATTCCCTGACGGTCCTGGCACGGCATTGGCCCTTAAAGGGATAGTAATGTCCCATAAAACTATTTTTTGTTTTGTAGATTAAATAAAAATAAATTATGTGCAGCAAATCCTATCTCTCAAACCGTTATGGTTTGAGAGATATCCTCCGCTAAAGTTCCCCCCTTCCCTTATGTCAGCCGTAAAGCTGACAGTAGGATATCCGACACGAGGAGGCTCTTCAGCAGAGCCGCAATAGCGTGATTTAAAAAGAAATACTTCTTTGGAATGGTGTAAAATAGTGTGTTTGCGAACCAGGCACACTTTGTAGAGCCATTCTAATGAAGTATTTGTTTTAAAATTGCGCTATTGTGGCTCTGCTGAAGAGCCGCCTGTCTGTCCCCAGACTGGGAACTCCAGCCTTCAGCGTACAGCTGACATTAGGGGACAAAGAGAACTTTACATGCAAATATCTCTCAAACCGTAAAGGTTTGAGAGATTGGATTTGCAGCACAGAATTTACTTTTTTTTTTTTTATCTACAAAACAAAAACAAAAAACATTTTTTTATGAGACATTAGTGTCCCTTTAAGGGGATAAATAGATGTTAGGTTTGGATGATTTTAATGAGTTCTGCTACCAATTTTCTAATAAGTCATTTTAGAGAAATTAACCTTTATTTGTTGTGGCACAATGGCACATTATGCTAATTAGTTTATGTGCTGGGGTCAATATTGCCACACGATGTGCTATGAATGAATCCAGGCCAAGGCCACACACTGGTAACGGGTCTTAATACCAAAAGAGGGGTTTGGTCTAGAACAGAACTAATTGTACAGGAAATTAGCATAGCAGTCCACACCTCCACCAGCACAAGGGTTAATTTACCAAAAACTACTTAAAGGGGATCTCTCACCCCTATAAAAGTTAAGCTTATTAGGTACATTATTTAGCAATACCGAAAACTTGGCGCTCTCATTGGCAGAGGTCGATATCTAGCCAATAAGATCACTTCAGCTTAAAGGGATAGTAATACTTCATTTTAACTTTATTTTATTTTGTAGACATTAAAAAAATATGAAGAATGATATAAGTCTTATCTCTCAAACCTTTATGGTTTGAGAGATATTCACAAGCAAAGTTCCCCTCCCGCCCCTTTTACCTAGTGTAAGCCATCTCTTCTCAGATGTGGAATGCAGTCCATAGACCAGACAGATAACAGAAGGGGACAATCTTCTTCCTATGAGAACAATGAAAGCCCTGCCCCTCTTGACAAGTTTTTCAGCTTTTTCCCTTATCTTAATTGAAGATTGTCCCTCTCTGCAATCTACCTGGGCACCTCCCTTCTGATCTAGCTGAACGGGGGGGGGGGGGGATACTTTGCTTGTGAATATCTCTTAAACCATAAAGGTTTGAGAGATAAGACTTATATCATTCTTCATGTTTTTTTAATGCCTACAAAATAAAATAAAGTTAAAACGAAGTATTACTATCCCTTTAAAGACAGAAAGCCTCCATCATGAGAAGGGGCTGGGTAGTGGAAAGGAGCAGAGGCAGTGTGGCAATCTGCGGCAAGACAAGTGTATGCGGAAGTAGTGCGCAGGGCACTATGTAATCAATTTTAGTCCAGATATCGTTTTTTTTTTTGTTTTTTTTTTAAATAACGTTTTCATTGCTATATACTGTACCCAACAAGCCTAACTTTTATAGGGGTAAGAGATCCCCTTTAATTAAAGCAGAACTATCACCCCACATAAAGTCCCCCCTCCCAATAATTAGTCATATAGCGATAAGCTTAGAAATAGTATTATCCAGCATAAGTACCCACGTTATTAAAGTGAAACTTTCACCAGCATGACACAGCTCGTCAAATGAGAATTACATTAGCGATAAAACTATTTGCGTATTTTCAGGTATAACTGCTGTATTAACAAAAAATAGAACCTTTTATACAGGCAGGCACCGGGGAACAGTGCAGACATCTTGTAAAGCCGGTATCTCTGCGTCTGTCCGTCCCCTTCAGCTCCACGATTGATAGTTTGAACTCCTTTGTGCCAAAAGGCACCAGAAGGGACTGGCAGCGCAGCAGCTGAGAGCGTCTACTGCAAGATCCCAGCCGGTGCCTGTCTGCATAAAATGTTATATTCTTTGCTGTTGTTCCCTTATATATCCCTTATATTCTATGCTGTTATTCCCTTAAAGAGATATTAAGGTTACATAATAAAAGCAGCTCTAATTAATCATCATAGTATTTGGACTTTGGAGAGTGTTATATCAATTCTGTCAGAGTTGTAGTTCAAGAGTAATTCAATGACAAAGTATCCCCCTCCCGCCCCTTTTACTGATGTAACACTGCTCAGCCAGATCAGAAGGGAGGTGCCCAGGTAGACTGCAGAGAGGGACAATCTTCAATTAAGATAAGGGAAAAACCTGAAAAACTTGTCAAGGGGGGAAGGGCTTTCATTGTTCTCATAGGAAGAAGATTGTCCCCTTCTGTTATCTGTCTGGTCTATGGACTGGATCCCACATCTGAGAAGAGATGGCTTACACTAGGTAAAAGGGGATGGAGGGGGAACTTTGCTTGTGAATATCTCTCAAACCATAAAGGTTTGAGAGATAAGACTTATATCGTTCTTCATGTTTTTTTAATGCCTACAAAATAAAATAAAGATAAAACGAAGTGTTACTATCCCTTTAATGCAGCAAATTTTAATTGAAAATAAAACTGTTTGCATATCGCTAATGTAATTATCATTTGACACGCAGGTTTCTTGCTTTAGAGGCATCTACAGTCCTTTGCCGTTAGTCCCTTCCTGTTACCTTAAGGTACAATGCAGCGCCTCCTAGAGGAGACTGGGATGTGCAGTGCAGGCGCTCAGATGTCTCTAAGCCAAGATGTCTGCTCTGATGCCTGTCCGACAGTCTCAGATGAAGTAGGATTTCTTAATAACGCGGTACTTATGCTGAATAATAGTGCTATTTCTATGCTTATCGCTATATCACTAATTATTAAAGTGGGGGGGGGCTTTATTTGGGGTGACAGTTCCGCTTTAAAATAATAATAATAATAGCCAGTAAAGTATATAGGCAGATTTTATCCCTCTCAAAAACAAACTAAACTGGTCTTAGTAATCCAGGTCCACCTCAATGAGATGTTAGGTATAAACACACACATTTTTAGATATATTATATACATATATACATAAACAAGTCATTCAAAAGATATCATTTGTTTCCTTATCTTCCATAATGTAATATTTGAATCTATAAGTTATTATATAAATATAGATGGGGGTAAAGTCTATATTCCCTAAGAGTCAACAACTTTTCAGGTCAAAATGGCAGGTCCATGTGGCGTGACACTGAGAAATTATTTTCCTTTAACTTTAGTATTTTCTTTCCTATTTGTCTGCAGACAAATGGCTTCAATATAAACTCTAAATAAAGATTAAAAGGAGCTTTATGACTTGTTTGTGTCTTTTTCAGACTGGTATCATTCCTTGCTCCAAAAGGTTCTCGTTAAACAGATATTCTTAGCAGGCATCTCAGAAACAGAGGACATCGGCCTTGCATGCAGGTGCTGGCCCGCATTCTTCTTTAACTACAACACCCATCTGTGAAACGCATGGGGATCTTTAAAACAAGGTTTCGCAAGCCTCATGGAACAGACCTGACACTTATTAGCATCCAAATTTAGTTCAGAAGGAAGGAGGACATCAAAGCGGCGTGCGGAGTGCTATACAGAGGGAGGCCAAGATCCACTCCCATGTTTTCATCCCAGTACAGAACATGGGATGCATTTAATCCGTCCTCATTAATTGAAGCTTTTATTCTGATTGTTCACGCTAGCTATATGATGTGTGTTTAGGCTTTCCCACCCATTAAATGCATTGCAAAACACTCTGATCTACAACCAATTCAGTACCAGAAGGTATCAATCGCACTGAGCGGTTAAAAGGTCAACCTGGGTTCACACAGATGACAATACAGCTGTATAGAAAATAGTACACGCGTTTTGTGTGTGTAAGTGTTGCCTATTGAGGAGTTGATACAGGAGATTTTCTTTTTTACAGAAAGATGAAGGAGATCGCAGCACGATTCAACCGTAATGTGCATAAGCGCTGATAAACTAATCACAGAAAAGGGATAGCACGGACTTCGTATGTAAAAATATATATTGTACAGTGTATCCCCCTGAGTAAAACAAGTGAACTCCCACTGCTGAGAGTTAATGCAACACAGACTTGAATTATTTAGGTGCAGTATCGCAGTGGCCTGATATTGTGTGGTGGCGCTGTTGCTACGCTCCGGTCAGTTAACCATAAACCTCCATAGGATGGAGTAGCAACAGCACCACTGTACAATTCTGGGCCACTAAAATATTGCACTTTAGCCCCTTAAGGGACGGTCCTGGCACATCATGGGTCAGCCTGGCACATCATGGGTCCTTATGGCTGGCCCCACCATGGAGTTCAAGGCTCCCCGCGCTGCTGCACACCATTCAGGGAGCTCTAAATCGGATTCTTAAAAAATAAAAAAAAATAAAAATATATTATATATATAAATAATATAAATTATTATTATGTTATATGTAATATATATATATATATATATATATATATATATATATATATGTATGTATGTGGTCCTTAAGTGCAGTCGGGTGCAAGATCTGCCATTCCTTAAAGGGGAACTACCACCTCCCAAAAACTTTATCTTGATTAAGTCTTCATCTGGTTTAAAAGATTTACGACTTATTCGGAGACTGACAGTAGCAGGGAGCACGGACATCTTGTCATAGTGACGTCCATGCGTCTGCACTATCAGTCCCTTTTGGAGCCGGCCGGTATGGAGTGATTTCTGACTCACGCCTGCAGTCAGTATCAGAGCTAGTCTGCCAGAGCCCCAGGTCCGTACTAGACTGGGTGTCTGCTAGGTACAAGGGACAAACGTAAGAATAGCCAGACAGAGCCACAAGTCAGCACCAGAGTGAGTAGTCAGACAAGCCAGGTCATACTCACAGTTCAGGTAGTCAGCCAGAGTCGCAGGTCTGAACCAGATTGGGTGTCCATTATAGGGATATAAGCAAAAGAATAGTCAGACACAGCCACAGGTCAGCTCCAGGTTGGATGGAAGACAAGCCAGGTCATACACAGAGCCCAAGGTAATAGAACTGCTCTGAACAACAACGCAAGGGCAACAGAGTTAGGACTCAGACTGCCCTTTAAACCACTCCTCAGGAAGTAGGTAGGAGGAGCAGCTCAGAGAAAGGAAGTAGGTAGGAGGGGAATACAGGACACGTGGCATAAAACAGAGGCCTGCTTCACTCTGAAGCCTCGCACCTGCAGAGGAAGCATGGAAAGACACTGAGCGTCGCTGAAGTGGCGGCACTGGAAACAAGGTAAGCTATCACACAGAGCTGGAAAGCTGGACACGTTACATAACCACACACGGCTACAGAAGTAGGCAACCTTTAGCTCTTCTGCTGCTCCACCCAACGGTTAGTTGGTGACGATGGATGTTTTAGTCTTCCAAACCAAAAAGCCAAAGTTTGCCAACTGTGGTTTAGTACAGAACTAATATACAAACTTGTTACTTTGGCTTACACTGCATTACTACCAACCTATAAAGGGTTAGAGGAACATTCACTACAATAACATAGCACCGCAAAGGATTATTACATTAGCGATATGCACATACATTTTTATTTTCAAGTATAATTGCTTCTTTAAAGGGATAGTAATACTTCGTTTTAACTTTATTTTATTTTTTATCTCTCAAACCTTTATGGTTTATGAGATATTCACAAGCAAAGTTTCCCCTCCGCCCCTTTTACCTAGTGTAAGCCATCTCTTCTTAGATGTGGAATGCAGTCCATAGACCAGACAGATAACAGCAGGGGACAATCTTCTTCCTATGAGAACAATGAAAGCCCTGCCCCCTTGACAAGTTTTTCAGGTTTTTCCCTTATCTTAATTGAAGATTGTCCATCTCTGCAGTCTACCTGGGCACCTCCCTTCTGATCTGGCTGAGCAGTGTTACATCAGTAAAAGGGGCGGGAGGGGGACACTTTGCTTGTGAATATCTCTTAAACCATAAAGGTTTGAGAGATAAGACTTATATCATTCTTCATGTTTTTTTAATGCCTACAAAATAAAATAAAGTTAAAACGAAGTATTACTATCCCTTTAAAGGGATAGTAACACTTAAAATGTAAAAAAAAAAAAAAATTATATATATATATATATATATATATATATATATATATATATATATATATATATATAATGTTGTAGGGTTTATCCCCCTGAGTAAAACTAGGGTACTCCCACTGCTGAGAAGTGTTTTATTCAAAAGTTATTACAGCTTAAACCTGAATTTTTTAGGTTAAGTATCACAGTGGCCTGAAATTGTACCGTGGCGACAATCCTATGGTCCCGGGACCAGAGCTGTCCATAGGGTGGTTTAGCAACAGCGCCACTATACAATTTCAGGCCACTGTGATATTGCACCTTAAAAAAAAAAAAAAAAAAAAACAACCTAGAGCTGTAATAACTTTTGAATAAAACACCTATCAGCAGTGGGAGTTCCCTTGTTTTACTCAGAGGGAGAAAATCCTACGACATATATATATATATTTTTTTTTTTTTACACTTTACGTATTACTATCCCTTTAACGCAGACAGGCAGCGGGGAACAGCGCAGACATCTTGTAGAGCCAGCATATCTCGTCTGCGCTGTCCATCCCCTTCAACTCCACGATTGGTCATCATCCTCCAGCCAGCAGCTGCTTGTAGCACTTTAAAGGGATAGTAATACTTCATTTTAACTTTATTTTATTTTGTAGGCATTAAAAAAACATGAAGAATGATATAAGTCTTATCTCTCAAACCTTTATGGTTTAAGAGATATTCACAAGCAAAGTTTCCCTCCCCACCCCTTTTACCTAGTGTAAGCCATCTCTTCTCAGATGTGAGTCTGGTTGTATGACAGTACAGATAACAGCAGGGGACAATCTTCTTCCTATGAGAACAATGAAAGCCCTTCCCCCCTTGACAAGTTTTTCAGCTTTTTCCCTTATCTTAATTGAAGATTGTCCTTCTCTGCCGTCTACCTGGGCATCTCCCTTCTGATCTGGTTGAACGGGGGGGGGATACTTTGTTTGTGAATATCTCTTAAACCATAAAGGTCTGAGAGATAAGACTTATATCATTCTTCATGTTTTTTTAATGCCTACAAAATAAAATAAAGTTAAAATGAAGTATTACTATCCCTTTAAAGTTACATTCCTGAACAGCTGGAGGTCCTTAAATTGAACACATCTGCGGTATTTTATACTAGCATTTGTATAATGTCTCCGTTTCCCCAGAACCTAAAACCTAATCTTACATATTGCTGTGTAGTGGCACCATCCCGGTCTTTTGCAGGAATCCCATTACAATAGGAATTTTGACATGCTTCAGAATTGATGCGGCTCTACTGTATGTAAATGGGCTAAGAGAAAGGAACAGCATTTATGAATACGAGCGGTTTGTGCTGATCTCAGTAAATTAACTACGTTAACTCTTGTCTCATTTCAAATAGAACAAAACAAAATAAATGTATGTTTTCTGATTAGTACAGTCTATAAAGATATTAACGTTACATGTTTAACCCTTCAAGTGCCAGAGGGGTACTAAACGCACACACCTCAGGGATCCAATATAAAATAACACATTTTTAAAGGGATAGTAATACTTCATTTTCTCTTTGTTTTATTTTGTAGGCATTAAAAAAACATGAAGTACGATATAAGTCTTATCTCTCAAACCTTTATGGTTTGAGAGATATTCACAAGCAAAGTTTCCCCTCCCTCCCCTTTTACCTAGTGTAAGCCATCTCTTCTCAGATGTGGAATCCAGTCCATAGACCCAACAGATAACAGCAGGGGACAATCTTCTTCCTATGAAAACAATGAAATCCCTGCCCCCCTTGACAGGCTTTTCAGGTTTTTCCCTTATCTTAATTGAAGATTGTCCCTCTCTGCAGTCTACCTGGGCACCTCCCTTCTGATCTGGCTGAGCAGTGTTACATCAGTAAAAGGGGTGGGAGGGGGATACTTTATCATTGAATTACTCTTGAACTTCAACTCTGACAGAATTGATATAACACTCTCCAAAGTCCAAATATTAGAGCTGCTTTTATTATGACACATTACTATTCCTTTAAAGACAGTCCATGTATAGGTTATTTGCCAAATAGGGATTTGCACGTCCGTGCTGGTTTAAACTTTACTCCCCTTCTGGCTAGGTACCATCACGGACGTGAATTTGAGTCTGGAGTGTGGGAGACAGAGAGGACGACACGGAGATTCACCGGTGAGAACGTTCTATTCTATCCCTTGCATGCGAACAGCCAGTGAAAAGTTTTGCTTGTCCAGTATACCGTGTTAGAACCCCGTATTTTGCAGAATATATGTCAACATAATATATTTGTATATTGGGAGGACGGAAGTCTCGGAACCCAAATGATTTTATGTGGCATGTGAATATTGGGGAGAAGGAATCTGTCGGTACGGACTGGGGGGCAAACCTAAGTCTGGCGTGTGGGAGAATAAGGAGAGGATAATATTCAGATGTACTGGTGAGAACGTCCCTCTATCTTTTGAATATGTATGGCCAGTGAACAGTGTTGTTTCTACTAAATATCATGTCTTATCCCCTTAAAGGCAGTGATTGTTGATACTTATTAACACTGCTAGGTTGCAGTATATTTGTATGAAGTTATGGGACACATTGAGGTGTAATCAGTCGATGCTGTCTTATTGATGAAGATGCTTAGTGTCTTATAAAGAGGAACATTGGATTAGAGACATTGTAATGTATCAAGTATCCAGTAACTCGAAGTTGCACATTGGAATTTTTTTAACTTTTCCTTTTTATGACCGCGTGTAGAAACACTATAGAGTATTTAAGTGTTTTATTTTTTAATTTTGTATTTTTTTTCTTTTTTGGCAATCGATCGTTTAGGTAGGGAGAGATTTAAAGGGGGTAGATAGAGTGTAGGATTTTTGGTGAATGTATTTTTTACATATGTTGTTTAATTCCTAGTGGTGTGCATAAAGCGAGTCTTATGCACTAACGGGAATACTATAATATTATTGGGGAATATGTTCGGAGTTTCTTTATCTTAATAGTGATTTGGAGCTCCGAAATTGATATAAACTACCCATCAAAAGAGAGATAAAAAAGTGTTTTATTGTTTGTTATTTGTATGAAGTCTTTTGAGACCCCTGAAGTTTTTTTTTGAGATTATTATATATTTTACTAGCAATGTGGGACGGCGTTGCCCGTCATGTTATGACCGTTGGGCGCACGTGTGTGAAATGCAGACACACTGATAAACACAGACATATACAACACACAGGCAGACACATACCATACATCCCAAGTGTCCCTCTTTAGGAGGGACAGTCCCTCTTTGAGGGCCAAATCCCTCTGTCCCTCTTTCCCACCCTGTTGTCCCTCTTTTTAGGAGGTCAGACTGTGTGCAGGGCAGCTCCACCTATAGGCGACGTAGGCGCCGGCCTAGGGCGCACACGTACTGGGGGCGCGGGCATGCAGCGGAGAAGAGCTGCGCCCGCACACACACCACGCCGGGAACCACAAGATAGTCAGGTCTGTGTCGCTACAGCGCTCCCTCATCTGGTCGGATCTTTAGTAATGCAGAGCGCGTTGGGAGTCATGATCTCCCGCCGCGCTCTGCATTACTGAAGAGAAGACTGCGCGGGAGCTACAGGTATGTGATGGGGGGCAAGTTGGAGCTGAGGGGGCATAGTGGAGCTGAGGGGGCAAGTTGAAGCGGATGTGGGGCAAAGTGGAGATGATGGGGGCAAGTTGGAGCTGCTAGGGGAAAGCTGGAGCTGAGGGGGCATAGTGGAGCTGGTGGGGGCAAGTTGGAGCTGGTGGGGGCAAAGTGGAGCGGATGAGGGTCAAAGTGGAGCTGAGGGGGGTAAAGTGGAGCAGATGGGGGGCAAGTTGGAGCGGATGGGGGGCAAAGTGGAGCAGATGGGGGCAAGTTGGAGCGGATGGGGGCATAGTGGAGCTGGTGGGGGCAAGTTGGAGCTGGTGGGGGCAAGTTGGAGCGGATGGGGGGCAAGTTGGAGCGGATGGGGGGCAAAGTGGAGCTGATGGGGGTAAGTTGGAGAGGATGGGGGTCAAAGTGGAGCTGATAGGGGCAAAGTGGAGCTGAAGGGCCAAAGTGGAGCTGGTGGGGGCACGTTAGAGCAGATGGGGGGCAAAGTGGAGCTGGTGGGGGCACGTTGGAGCGGATGGGGGGCAAAGTGGAGCTGATGGGGGCAAGTTGGAGTGGATGGGGGGCAAAGTGGAGCTGATGGTGGCAAGTTGGAGCTGATGGTGGCAAAGTGGAGCTGGTGGGCCAAAGTGAAGCTGATAAGGGGCAAGTTGGAGCTGGTAGGGGGCATCTCTTACAGGCATCTCCAGACCAGGGGCAGACTGGCCCAGGGGGCAGAGAGAGGACAATCATGAAAAGAGGTGGGGTATAAGTAGGCAGGGTATAAAGGTGTGGGACACAAGGGGCGGAGCGAAATGGGCGGCAAAATTAGGTTTTGCCTAGGGTGGCAAAAATCCTTGCACCAGCCCTGACTGTGTGGTGTGTTTTACTTTGCTCTCCAGCAATAAAGCAATAAACTTCAGTATATGTGTTTATACATTAGTCTGTGCAAATAAAATACTTTGGTCTTGCACTAAATCATTTATTCAGTTACATAAATAGGCAGTAATAGGTCATGAAATAACCTAAAAATTCTTACTAATGCCCCGCCCACCAGCCACGCCCCAACAATATCACCTAAAACTACAGTGTCCCTCTTTGGCCATGTGAAATGTTGGGAGGTATGCACATACACACAGTGAGCGGCAGAAACATGCAAAAGACACGCACACACACACACACACACACACACACAGACTCACAGGAGATGCACACATATGTAACAGATGTACACACACAGACACACTGGAGATGCACACATGGACACATATATGTAACAGAGATGGACACAAACACACATGCAACATATATGAGCAGAAACACATGCACTCATGAGTTGTGCACCCCTCTGGCAGTCAAAGGGTTAAGATATACAGAGGCATGTCAGAGTTAAATAGCAGTAGGAAGTGTGTTCATACCTGGGAACTTTGACTTGTGGAATCCCTAGAGGGGAATGATGTGGTGCTGATGTGGAGAGACAAATGGGGCAATCTGGGTTAAAAGGGGGCGGGGCTTAATCGCGAGTAGGGGCGGGGCTTAACATAAATGTGGAAAAGTGCTAGTAATAGGCTGTGGAAGGAGGAAAATGCAAGTTTACAGTGTGAGGGGTTTGAACACACTCCCTGAAGGCTAAAGCTTGATACACAACCCTGTGGCAGTCAGTGGGTTAAGTGTGAATCTGATGGCTGTCTGTCCTGTGTCTTGCATGGCAAATGATGACAGTGAAGAAATAATTGAGCAATGAGGGCCTACCTTAACCCTTTGAGTGCCATTTTGTTCTTCTGGTGCTGCAGTACAGGTCCTGCTGAGGCCTCTGGGAGTCAGGGTGAGTGAGTATGTGTGTCTGTCAGCCATATTTATTTCTGGCTTTGTGTGTGTATGTGGTGCTGTGTGTGAGTGGGGGCATGTGTGTTTGGTGCTGTGTGAGTGGGGCATTGTGTGTGGTGGTCTGTGTGTGTGAGTGGGGCATGTGTTTGTGTGGTGCTATGTGAGTGGGGCATGTGTGTGAGTTTGGTGCTGTGTGAGTGGGGCATGTGTGTTTGTCTGTGGTGTAAGAGCAAGTGGCGGCCATATTGTTTTTTTCTGACTTTGATAGTGGTGGGCGGGCTGCATAGTGGGGGCGGGCCAACTCCCTGCATGATTGAATCACCCAATAGGAGTAGTAACTCCTGCTTTATGCCTCCCCTGGGTGTGTTTTGGCAGGCACAAAGTCTTCTTTTATATATATAGATGTATGTTGATATTTAACTGACAATAAATATTCTCTTTTTTATGCCAAATTTGTGGTGGCATTATATTTGTGCATATTGTCTGTCTAGAGTCTATGCGCCAGACATTATAGAGTATTTTTTTGTTTGTTTGGGATTTGGAGAGTGGAATCCTGGTCAGGCAGCAAGACTTGGGACTATTCTTCCTCCTTGTCCACACATAGCGCCAGTATTTGAATATAGGACATGTAGAAGACCGTTTCAGTGAAATAATTATTTTTCATCAACGGGATCTCTGCTCTGCTGCAGAGTCGCAAGCCTGTTATACGACAGACTTCCCCTGCAGTCAGCACAACGCTGACTTCAGGGAAGGGGGAAACTTTGCCTTCGGTTATCTCTCAAACCATAAAGGTCTTAGAGATGAACCTGGGGGCTATTAACTTATTTTACAAATATCTACAATATGGGGGATAGTAATAATAAAGTATTACTATCCCTTTAATCAAAGTTATTACGCTAGTTCTATGATGAAGAAGCTACTAACAATTAAGTGGGGATAACTTATTTAAGCATGACCGTTCCACTTTAATTAGTACTAGATATAATGTCCACACAGGTAGACATGTTCAAGGACCAAAACTCCTCCCCCCTAGGAACACTCCAGTGGGAGGAGCATATGAAGAGTCTAGTGGGAGTGGTCTGCGGAGCTTTAGTCCTGCAACAAAGAATAATATCCATTGAGGTGACATGTATTCAGTAATAAAGATTAGATTTGGAGAACCAAGTCCAAATTAAGGTAAATGGGGGGTTCATTATTAGACTTGTTGTAACGAGCAGGGTGCAGTTTGTAGCTGCAAATGGCTCCTGTCAGACACTGGGGGGGGGGGGGGGGAATCAAAAATCTGACGCCACCTGCAGGAAGGCAACCCAGCAGTCTGCGACTTTCCAATATAAACTCTGTGAGTAGCAAGAGCAGTTTCCATAGATCCTCTTTGTGGAACTTTCAAGCCAGATCTATAGGCTGTATGGAGGTCTGCATCACTCAAGACAACACAGACCTGTGACACTCCAGTCTCGTATTGCAGTCTTTTCCCACTAGACCAACTGGGGGTGCATTTGGGGTGTGGGTTGTCCATATTCAGATCTTTAGTGTTCTCCCCAGTAGGTCCACTGCGTCTCACAATGAAGATTTGGATTCATGGGCAGGTCTGCTCCCAGGCGAAACGCATGCCAGTCGGGCAGTGTCCAAGTGAATGTTGAGGTTTACCTTTATGTCCCTGAGTTGACCTTTGTAAACTCGTATGTTCCAGAGATTTACCTTTTGTCTTCAACCAGGCACACGGCTCCTCCTTTTCTTGTTCTGATGTAGGATCCCGAGGGGCCAAAAGAGCTCTCAAACAGCACCACATCCACTTCTCTGACTGCAAAACCCCATTCTCCTACCCCCTGGGATATGCACTACGGTGTGATAAAGAGGTGATAAATTAGAGATAACTTCTCCAGTGATATCACTTCTCTAGTTCTGATGTTATTCTATAAAGCCTATGTACTAAGAAGAAATCTTAGTGCATTGGATCCATAAAATAACATAGGAACTGGAGAAGTGATATCACTGGAAAAGTCAAATCTGCTTTACCACACCTTAGTGCATCACCTTCTCCCCCTCTGGCTACGAAGAATAATTTCCACCTCCGTCGACATGATATTCAATACTAATTAAAGATTAATGTTGGAGGACTAATTCATACAGAATTTATTTATAGGTGTTTTGGGATTTTCTCTGCCCAAATTATAGTAAGAAGGAGTTTTTCTCATTAGGAGTGGTTTGCCTTTCCTTATTTACACTCACCTGAAGAGGTGCAGCCAACCGTTACAACCCCCAGATGGTTGGAGACTAAAACATCCAGCCGTTGGCTAGTCGGGGATGATACGAGTATAGTCTCTAACAACTGGAGAATTATCAACTACCCTTGTACTAGAACATCAACATTACAACCTTTTGGTCTACAAGGCCCTTCGGGATCCTGCACGAGACTTCAAGAACAAGACATTGTACTGTAAATGTATTAAGAGAAAACGGTCCTCAAAGCTCTGTCTTTACCTGGAAAATACTAGCTTAGAGAGGTCAACAAAGGGACAGAGTTAAGTCAAGATCAAGCACACAGCCAAAGAGTTCTCAAAACACCAGCTCCCCTTGCCAAAACCAAGATGTTGGAGATGACAATGCCAGAGGGTAGAAAGAGGTCAATTCAGTTTTGCTGCTCTGCATCGATGGAATCAATTAATATAAATAGAATAGAACTTGACGGTTTGATTATCTGGCGCTCGGAGCAGACAACTGGTTCCAATTCTGCCTTGACATTTGCTGTGTACTCAAACCTTCTCCTCTACCGCCCCCTGCGATCAAGCACACAGTTTGAATCTTGCGAACAACTGTGCCGTTCTCCCATCAGAGCATCCTTAATGACTGAAAAACGTAATAACGGCTAATGGAAATAAGTTATGAGATGTTCAATATAAGAATTAGAATATTTTTCTACTGAATGCATTACTGATCCCTAGGACGTGCCAGAGAATTAAATGTATAGAATTCCGGAAACGCGGACATCTGCAATAGGAAAGACTGATGTACATGTGGTCCTCATAGACCGTAGAATCCACATTGTTCTTATACAGAGGAAATAGAATTGAAATGGAACAGAAGTCTGAACCTTAACTTAAAGGGATAGTAATCCTTTTCTGAATTTACATATTTTAAAAGTTTAGAACATGTAAAATCACTTTTACTTATGTCCATGACAGTTAGCTCCAGAAGGCTGTAAAGCACTGTGAAAGCATTCACAGCAACAGAATGTAAAAAAGGATAACATACAGTGGACGCCCATGCAGCAGAAATAGCGTTACATTATACCACAATACGCTTTGCTTTGGTGGTCAACTGGCCAGAAAGCTCTGGAATGGGAGATTCAAGGAACTTACTGTCAAAGAATAAGACGTGTAAAAATAAATAGGTTAAAATGAAAATAGGATTTTAGTCTTACCTGTTAAAATCCTTTTCACTTAGTCCATACAGGTCACTGGTACTCTGGGAGGCGTCCGTCCCCTTTAAGGCAGAACATCATAATGATTTGCAAGGGGCGGAGCCTCCCCTCTTACTTAAGCCACCTTCTGGCCAGAGCCACTTAGATTGATTTGAGACCCTAAAACTGACCTCAGGTAAGCAAAAAGAAAGACTCCTGTGAGCATGCCCGAACGGTCTCCCACTGAATGCCACAGGAGAGCCAAGACTGGTCCCTTGACAGGGTGGGAGACCAGTGACCTGTATGGACTAAGTGAAAAGGATTTAACAGGTAAGACTAAAATCCTATTTTCACTGTCGTCCAATACAGGTCACTGGTACTCTGGGATGTACAAACATTGAGCTGACCCAGAGGTGGGAAGTAAGGCAAGGACCAGGCGCAAGGCCCAAGTCACTAGAACTGCTATGACCCAGTCAATAACATAGCCCAAACTGTAAGTGTCAACGGACACCAACCAAGGGAAACAATCCCTGAACTAACACAGCACACGGAACCAGAGCCAACCGGGCTCAACAGTAAGGAAGCACTAAGGAACACGGAGCGGAAGACCTACACAGGCAAGACTGCCTCCAGGACCTTCCTTCCAAAACTGGCATCAGCCGAAGGCAGTACATCAACTCGATAGTGCTTAGAAAAAGTGTGCGCAGAGGACCAAGTGGCCGCTCTGCACAGTTGATCAGCAGAAGCCTGATTCTTGTAGGCCCAAGAGGCCCCAATAGATCTGGTGGAATGGGCAGTCACCCGGAAGGGAACATGCTTATTCCGCAACTTATAGGCTTCACGGATGGTAGCTTTAATCCAAGATGCAATAGTAACTTTGGCAGCCGGTCTCCCTGCCCTAGGTCCCTCAGGAATGACGAATAGAGCGTCAGACTTCCTGATAGACTCGGTGCGATGAACATAAAACTTGAGGCAACGCACCACATCCAACAAATGGAGATCTCGTTCCTTGTCAGATGAAGGATTAGGGCAGAAAGAGGGAACCACAATCTCCTGATTGATGTGAAACTCGGAAACAACCTTGGGTAAGAATTCCTTGGTAGTGCGAAGCACAGCCTTATCCTTGTGGAACACCAGGTAAGGAGGTTTACAAGACAGAGCTTGTAACTCTGCTACCCGGCGAACTGAAACAATAGCCAAAAGGAAGGCCATCTTCCAAGTCAAGAGACGTAATGGAATGGAAGCCAGGGATTCAAACGGGGGTCGCTGGAGAACTCCCAGCACCAAATTGAGGTCCCACTGGGGAGCAGGACTCTTGAAGGCAGGCCGAACATGAGTCACACCTTGGAAGAAAACTTTCACATCAGGAAGGATAGCAATCCTTTCCTGGAAAAACACAGACAAGGCAGAAGTCTGAACTTTGAGGGAATTCAGACTGAGCCCCTTATCCACACCGTCCTGCAAGAAGGCCAGGACCGTGGGAAGATGAAACTCAAGGGATAACTGCTTATCAGTGCACCATGCAACGAAGGTTGACCATATGCGATGATAGATCTTGGAGGACACAGGCTTACGAGCACTAAGCATAGTCGACACCACAGAAGGAGAAAATCCTTTCTTTGCTAGAATCGAGGATTCAACCGCCATGCCATCAAATGGAGAGAGTGAACATCCTCCTTCCACAGATAACCCTGGAGAAGTAGGTCCGGACGGGCAGGGAGCGGAATCGGATCCGACACTGACATGGCCATCAACTCCGGATACCAGGACTGGCGAGGCCAGTTTGGAGCGATCAGGATGACAGGACAACGATCCTGCTTCAACTTCTGGATAACTCTGATCAATAGAGGAAGAGGAGGGAAGATGTAAGCCAGGGAGAAATCCCAAGGGATCGACAAGGCATCCACTGCTAGAGCAAGGGAGTCCCTCCACCAGGAGCAAAACACCGGAACCTTCCTGTTGTGTCTGGTAGCCATCAGATCCACCACAGGTATCCCCCACCGCAGGGAGAGCATGTGAAACACCTCTGGATGAAGAGCCCATTCTCCGCTGTCGACGGAGTGACGACTGAGGAAGTCTGCCATGACGTTGTCCACGCCTGGAATATGAACTGCAGAGATGACAGGCACGTGATCTTCTGCCCAAGATAAAATATCCTTGACCTCCCACCAGGCGGAACCGCTTCTTGTGCCGCCTTGCCTGTTGATGTAAGCCACCGCCGTGGCGTTGTCGGACTCCACTCTGATCGGAAGACCGGTCAGTTGAGACTCCCAGTGCCTCAGGGCAAGCCGGACAGCTCGAAGTTCCAGAACATTGATGGAGAGAAGGGATTCCTCCAGACCCCATTTCCCCTGAGCACTGAAGCGACCCCAGACTGCACCCCAGCCCCGAAGGCTGGCATCCGTTGTGACTGTGGTCCAACGAGGAACTAGAAAGGATCTCCCTTTCAGGAGATGAGAGAGATCTAACCACCAGTGCAGACTCGACTCGACATGAGGAGGAAGAGAAACGGACAGATGTTGATGATCTGGATGATTCCTGCACATCTGGATCACAAATCTCTGAAGTTCCCTGGAGTGGGCCATGGCAAATGGTACTGCTTCGATCGTGGAAATGAACTTCCCCACTAAAGACGACAACTTGGGTACCGGAATTTTGTCCATGTCCAGAATCCCAGCTACTCGGACGGCTATCTGGTGAGCCACATCCTCTGGAAGAAACACCATGCATTGGCGAGTGTCGAACAGGAGACCCAGGAACAGAAGCCTCTGAGATGGAATCAAGTCCGACTTGTCCAGATTCAGGATCCAGCCATGACGGTTCAGAGTGTGCATACACTTCTGTAATTGCTGATGGAGAAGCTCCGCTGAGGAGGCTTTCAGTAGGAGATCGTCCATGTAGGGGGTCACTCTGATCCCATCCTGATGAAGCACCGCTATCAAGGAGCCTAACACCCTCTGGAAGACCTGAGGGGCTGAAGTCAGCCCAAAGGGGAGCGCTGCAAACTGAAAGTGTCCCCTGTGGCAGGCAATCCTGAGATACCGCCTGCTCTCTGGATGAATAGGGATGTGAAGATAAGCATCCTGAAGGTCCAGGGAGGCAAGGAACTCCCCTGGAGACATTGCTGCAATCACAGAGCGCAGGGACTCCTGGCAGAAGTGGGAAGTCACCACATAGGCATTGAGATCTTTGAGATCCAAAATGGGACGAGCCCCTCCGTCCTTTTTGGCTACCACAAACAGGTTGGAATAGAATCCTGAACCTGTGTCCCCCTGAGGAACCGCCTCCAGGACCTCTTTGTCCAAGAGATCCTGAATAGCGTCGTCGAACAGACGCCTTTTTGTGGGTTCCTGAGAAGGACGAGTAAAATGGAACCGAAAAGGAGGAAGGGAGGAGAAAGGGATCCTGTATCCCTCTAACACCACCTGAAGAACCCATGGGTCCGCCACTGACTCCTCCCAAGTCCGGCGAAAGATGCGGAGACGTCCACCTACCGCCGGATGCGGACCCGGGTTCGGCGAGTCATGCCGAAGCAGTCTTGGAGGTCTTGGCCTTGGGGGCAACTTTGGGCTTCCAGGACTGTTTGGGCTTGGAGGAGGAGCGCGTAGTGGGAGGACCCGTTTGGGCCGAGGAGCGTGTCTCAGTCTGAAAGGAACGAAAGGACCGATTGCGTTTGGCTGGAAACTTTTTCTTAAAGACTGAGGGTAGAAGAGTACTTTTACCGCCAGTAGCCTCACTGATCATTTCTTTGAGTTCAGACCCAAAGAGCAAATTCCCCTGAAAGGGCAAGGAAAGCAAGGCTTTCTTAGAGGCTGTATCAGCAGACCAAATTTTCAGCCAAAGGGCGCGTCTAGCCACCACAGAGGAAGTGGAGGCCCTCGCCATCATGCGCACAGCATCAAAAGCAGCGTCAGCAACATAGTTCTGAGCTTCAGTGATATTAGCAAGAAGCTGCAACTGTTCAGATACTGGTGCATCCTGGCGAACTGCTTCAGTCAGTCGTTCAGTCCAGGCCGCAATGGCTCTATTAACCCATGCCACAGCGAAGGTTGGACGCATGGCAGTGACAATGGAGGCAAAAATAGATTTAAGAGAAAGCTCTAGCTTTTTATCCGTCCAATCCTGCAGGGCAGAGGCATCAGAGACAGCCAAGGCGGTAGACTTGGATAGTCTAGAAACAGGAGCATCCACCTTGGGAGGATGAACCCATTTCGCCAGCTCAGCCTCAGGAAAAGGGTATAGGTTAGCAAACTTTTTAGAGACAGAGGAGGATCTATCAGGATTCTTCCATGCCTCAGAGACCAGACGGGCAAGAGTAGGGTTAGTTGGAAAACAAACCACTGGCTTAGATGGCTTTTTCTGAAAAACATCAGTAGGATCATAAGTGGATTCCTGAGTCAGAGGAAGGTTGAGCGTATTCAGAACCGCTCTGATCAGACCCTCAGCCGAAACTTCAGGGTCACACTCATAGGGGTCCCCAATGGATCTGTTAGATTCAATAACAGTACGTTCCTCAGCATCAGAATCCTGCAAGAGTTCTTCAGAAGAATCAGTTACATCAGGAGCCCCCTGTGGCTTAGGCAGGGAGGTCCTGATGGTAGAGGGGGTCTGCCAGACCTGGAGAGCCCCCTGTATCTGAGAGGGAAAGAGTTGAAGCGTGGATCTGAGATCCCTAGTGGCAGCTTTAAACTCCCTCACCCAAGATGGCTCAAAAGCGTGGCTGGAAAGCCCAGGGTTGCTATCTTGACCAGTACAATTAGGGCATAGATCCCCCACATTATCGCTAGACAGCCCAATGTGGCAAGAGGAGCAAAACGCCATGGGGGTAGCAGACCCCCCATCCTCCTTAGACTTGGGTCTAGCCCCTAGCTCCAGTGAAGTAGACATGCTCACAGCGTCAATATACCCCACTAATAACACTATCACCCAGAAAAAGAGAGAGAAGGCTCGGTCCCTGCGTAGTGTACTCGCTTAGGAAAAGTTCCACAAAATGGCGGCCGTCATGACAGCCAATCAGAAACGAGCGCGACCAGGCGCTCATGGGAAATGTAGTTTTCCCATCACAAGTACCCCAAACAGTTTCACCCCAGAAATGTCTAAATTCGGACTTATCTGGCCAGCGAAGGGTTAATCTGTAGAGGTGCCCGAAGCCCCCCTTAACACCCCACATAAATAAAACACATTCCGGATGATAGAGCAGGAGCCTAGCATTAAAATGAGCCCTCTCTGAAGTTGCTGTGACAAGCGGTTCCAGAGATATGTCCCACACTGTGAATTCTCATAGAGAGTAAAGGAGCCCTTGCGTCTGAGCGGGAAAAAGCCGCGCTTAAAGGCGCGGAACACCATTTTTAATAAAGTTTAAGGAAACATTAAAAAGTGCCCAAACAAGCATGAAACACATAAGAAACATAAGTAAATGAATACCCAAAGCTCCAAAACCCAGAGAATACCACAGAAATTGCATAAAACAGTAATAATGCAATAAAAACACCCTATGAGTGCTGGAGTGTATTAAAACTCCCAAATACAAGCCCATCAAAGGGACACTGTGGGGACAAGTGGACCTTCAGCACTCAATGGGTGACTCACCTTTCCTGCAGGACTTCTGTCTTCAGGTGACCATGATGAAGTGGGAAAGAACCAGAGGTAAATTCCCCAGTAGGGAAGCTGCTTAACACAAGCTGTCCCCTCTTCAGGGCATAAGGTCCACTGAAAATCCCTGGAAGCTGCACCAGCCACTTTAAAGAGGGCAATTCACAGCCATGGTCACCCTCCTAATGGTGGTATTCCATATTTGAATAAAAAAATAACAAAACACTAAGATGCATAGATGTTCTCTACCTGGTGTGCAAAGCACTCCAGGAACAAATCAATCTAAGTGGCTCTGGCCAGAAGGTGGCTTAAGTAAGAGGGGAGGCTCCGCCCCTTGCAAATCATTTGCATAGTTGTTCCTGCCTATTAAAGGGGACTTACGCCTCCCAGAGTACCAGTGACCTGTATTGGACGACAGTGAAATAAAGTATAGGGAATTTGACGTTACTTAACTATATTTGGTGAATATTCAGAATATTACCATCCCTTTAAATCCTACAGCTTCGCAACTCATTAGAGAGACCCCTAGTGGTAAATGAGGCACTATCGCCTCTATTCAACATCTGTTGATATTAAAGTCCATTAACCCTTCAAGTGTCTATCAATTGAAGACAGATTAGCAAGTGAAACGATATAATAAAATTAACCCATGTAGCACCAAAAGATAATAATACAGGCAATGTAAAGAAATAAGATATCTCGGAGAGTGAAATTCATATAAGACTGACATTCAATCAGAGAGGCAGATCTCTACATCATTGCTGTTGAGGTGGCAGACATAGCATTGTGGAACTCTACATCATTGCTGTTGAGGTGGTAGACATAGCATTGTGGAACTCTACATCATTACTGTTGAGGTGGCAGACATAGCATTGTGGAACTATACATCATTACTGTTGAGGTGGCAGACATAGCATTGTGGAACTCTACATCATTACTGTTGAGGTGGCAGACATAGCATTGTGGAACTATACATCATTACTGTTGAGGTGGCAGACATAGCATTGTGGAACTATACATCATTACTGTTGAGGTGGTAGACATAGCATTGTGGAACTATACATCATTGCTGTTGAGGTGGCAGACATAGCATTGTGGAACTATACATCATTACTGTTGAGGTGGTAGACATAGCATTGTGGAACTATACATCATTACTGTTGAGGTGGCAGACATAGCATTGTGGAACTATACATCATTACTGTTGAGGTGGTAGACATAGCATTGTGGAACTATACATCATTACTGTTGAGGTGGCAGACATAGCATTGTGGAACTATACATCATTGCTGTTGGGGTGGTAGACATAGCATTGTGGAACTATACATCATTACTGTTGAGGTGGTAGACATAGCATTGTGGAACAATACATCATTACTGTTGAGGTGGCAGACATAGCATTGTGGAACTATACATCATTACTGTTGAGGTGGCAGACATAGCATTGTGGAACTATACATCATTACTGTTGAGGTGGTAGACATAGCATTGTGGAACTATACATCATTGCTGTTGAGGTGGCAGACATAGCATTGTGGAACTATACATCATTACTGTTGAGGTGGCAGACATAGCATTGTGGAACTATACATCATTGCTGTTGAGGTGGCAGACATAGCATTGTGGAACTATACATCATTGCTGTTGAGGTGGCAGACATAGCATTGTGGAACTATACATCATTGCTGTTGAGGTGGCAGACATAGCATTGTGGAACTATACATCATTACTGTTGAGGTGGCAGACATAGCATTGTGGAACTATACATCATTGCTCTTGAGGTGGCAGACATAGCATTGTGGAACTATACATCACTGCTGTTGAGGTGGCAGACATAGCATTGTGGAACTATACATCATTGCTGTTGAGGTGGCAGACATAGCATTGTGGAACTATACATCATTGCTGTTGAGGTGGCAGACATAGCATTGTGGAACTATACATCATTACTGTTGAGGTGGCAGACATAGCATTGTGGAACTATACATCATTGCTGTTGAGGTGGCAGACATAGCATTGTGGAACTATACATCATTACTGTTGAGGTGGCAGACATAGCATTGTGGAACTATACATCATTGCTGTTGGAGGTGGCAGACATAGCATTGTGGAACTATACATCATTGCTGTCGAGGTGGCAGACATAGCATTGTGGAACTATACATCATTACTGTTGAGGTGGTAGACATAGCATTGTGGAACTATACATCATTACTGTTGAGGTGGCAGACATAGCATTGTGGAACTATACATCATTGCTGTTGAGGTGGCAGACATAGCATTGTGGAACTATACATCATTGCTGTTGAGGTGGCAGACATAGCATTGTGGAACTATACATCATTACTGTTGGAGGTGGCAGACATAGCATTGTGGAACTATACATCATTGCTGTTGAGGTGGCAGACATAGCATTGTGGAACTATACATCATTGCTGTTGAGGTGGCAGACATAGCATTGTGGAATTCTGATACCGGCTCTGTAATTATTGTATGCAACGTTCAATAGGCGACACGAGAATCTTGTGCTGTCTTGCAGTGCGAGATTTTCATGTCTCCATTTTTATCATGGCGACATAGTGAAGCTGTCATGTGGTCGCATGCTATTTTTCGTGCGACCTTTTAAAAGGATACCCTAATGTCAGCGACTTGGGCTATTTTTAATACCTGGAAAGCCATTTTGCTATCTATCTGTATAGACATGATTCCCGAGGATAAAGTTCTGGTTATAAATGAGAACTAGAGAGATTTATATATTGATTTAATCCCTTCGGACATGTCCATTATTATAACGATTCCTCGCTCAAAGTTACAATCTGATATACCTTGTGCTAAATGTTCAAGAGAAAACAGGAGGAATTCCAGGACAAATCAAGGACACAAATCGCTACTGTTTCTAATGAGAATTTTAACACAATGAATGCTAGAGAGGCATCCAATGCACTGCAAAGCATTTTGAACATACAGCTATCACAAACAAATTTAAATGGATAGTAAGGTTTCACAATAAAACCAGCTCCAATTAATCTTCATAGTATTTGGGTCATGGAGAGTGTTATTTCAATATTGTCAGTTGTAGTACAAGAGTAATTTAATCCCTTTAAAGGGATAGTAATACTTAAGTATTACTAATCCCTATATCAAAGTACTACTTAAAAAAAAAAAAAAGTATTGCCCCCAGTGTCATCTCTCAAACCTTTATGATAATCGCTTCTAAAGTTGCCCTCTCCCTCCCCCTTCCCCGTAGTCAGCATTCTAGCTGACTGAAAGGAAGAGAGTCGTATGACCGTCAGGCGGCTCTCCAGCACAGCCGGATCACGTTACTAAAAAAGAAAACTTTCACTGAAATGGTCTTCTACGTGTGCTTGGTCTGCGCTTGGTCTGTGATTGGTCTGTGATTGGTCTGTGATTGGTTTGTAGTGTGCTTGGTCTTCGCTTGGTCTTGGTCTGTGATTGGTTTGTGCTTGGTTTGCAGTGTGCTTGGTCTGTGCTTGGTTAACAGTGTGCTTGGTCTTCGCTTGGTCTTATTCTGCGATTGGTTTGTGCTTGGTTTGCAGTGTGCTTGGTCTGTGCTTGGTTAGCAGTGTGCTTGGTCTTCGCTTGGTTTGTGCTTGGTTTGCAGTGTGCTTGGTCTGTGCTTGGTTTGCAGTGTGCTTGGTTTGTGCTTGGTTTGCAGTGTGCTTGGTCTGTGCTTGGTCTGCAGTGTGCTTGGTCTGCGCTTGGTTTGTGCTTGGTTTGCAAGGACATGTAGAAGACCGTTACCATTAGTGAAAGTTTTTTTTTTTTTAGTTAACGCGATCGTGGGTCTGCTGCAGAGCCGCCTGATGATCTATGACAGGATTTCCCTTCAGTCAGCTACAACGCTGACTTCGGGGAAGGGGGAGGGAGAGGGCAACTTTAGGAGCGATTCTCTCTCAAACCATAAAGGTCTGAGAGATGACACTGGGGGCAATACGGTTTTTTAAGTAGTACTTTGCTATATGGATTAGTAATACTTAAGTATTACTATCCCTTTAAGTTAGTAGCTAGAGTTTAAATTATTTTGAATGAAAGCTTCTGCATCCCCTGGGTACCCGGATGCCAAATAATATATATATATATATATATATATATATATATATATATATATATATATATATATATATATATATATATATTAGTTGTCCCTACATGTACAATGCACGGACCCTGAATGGAGTTTTTCCACATTCTCAACTACATATGCAGTTTCCATTGGGTACAAAGTAAAATAACCTTAAAAACAGGCGAACAACTAAATAATATGCATTGCGTACCCCTCTGGCACCCAAAGGGTTAAAGCTCTGAGTGCCAAAAAGTGTATGCAATGGGTTAAAGAAGACTACTTTAACGATAAAAATCTAAATGATCTGTTCTCCTCTATGAAATGAGGAAGTAAGAAATGTTATTTAAATTAAGGGGATAGTAATGTTGAAATGTAAGTTTAATTAATATTGTAGGTATTTAAAAAATAAGTACAAAGATGTAAGTTTTATCATTCAAACCTTTATGGTTTGAGAGAAATAATGTGCTAAAGTTCCGCCCTCCAGGCTCTTTCAGACAAGTCTGCCATCTAGTGGACAGCAGCAGATTCCGGTTCATTTGACCGGACGGCAGCTCTTAAGCAGAGCCAAAATCTTATACTTAACTAGCAACATGGGACGGCGTTGCCCGTCATGTTATGACCATTGGGCGCACGTGTTTGAAATGCAGACACACTGATAAACACAGACATATGCAGCATACAGGCAGACACATACCATACATCCCAAGTGTCCCTCTTTAGGAGGGACAGTCCCTCTTTGAGGGCCAAATCCCTCTGGCCCTCTTTCCCACCCTGTTGTCCCTCTTTTTAGGAGGTCAGACTGTGTGCAGGGCCGGCTCCACCTATAGGCGAGGTAGGCGCCGGCCTGGGCGCACACGTACTGGGGGCGCGGGCATGCAGCGGAGAAGAGCTGCACCCACACACCACGCCAGGAACCACAACACAGTCAGGTCTGTGTTGCTACAGCACTCCCTCATCTGGTCGGATCTTTAGTAATGCAGAGCGCGCTGGGAGTCATGATCTCCCGCCGCGCTCTGCATTACTGAAGAGAAGACTGCGCGGGAGATACAGGTATGTGATGGGGGGCAAGTTGGAGCTGAGGGGGCATAGTGGAGCTGAGGGGGCAAGTTGGAGCAGATGTGGGGCAAAGTGGAGATGATGGGGGCAAGTTGGAGCTGTTAGGGGAAAGCTGGAGCTGAGGGGGCATAGTGGAGCTGGTGGGGGCAAGTTGGAGATGATGGGGGCAAGTTTGAGCTGATGAGGGTCAAAGTGGAGCTGAGGGGGGGCAAGTTGGAGCTGAGGGGGGGCAAGTGGAGCTGAGGGGGGGCAAGTGGAGCTGAGGGGGGGCAAAGTGGAGCTGGTGGGGCAAGTTGGAGCGGATGGGGGGGCAAGTTGGAGCGGATGGGGGCAAGTTGGAGCGGATGGGGGCATAGTGGAGCTGATAGTGGAAAGTTGGAGCTGAGAGGGCATAGTGGAGCGGATGGGGGCAAGTTGGAGCGGATAGGGGGCAAAGTGGAGCTGATGGGGGGCAAAGTGGAGCTGATGGGGGTAAGTTGGAGCTGAGGGGTTAAAGTGAAGCTGAGGGGGCAAAATGGAGCTGGTGGGGGCACGTTGGAGCTGATGGGGGCAAGTTGGAGTTGATAGGGGCAAAGTGGAGCTGGTGGGCCAAAGTGAAGCTGATAAGGGGCAAGTTGGAGCTGGTGGGGGGCATCTCTTACAGGCATCTCCAGAACAGGGGCAGAGTGGCTCAGGGGGCAGAGAGAGGACAATCATGAAAAGAGGTTGGGTATAAGTAGGCAGGGTATAAAGGGGTGGGACACAAGGGGCGGAGCGAAATGGGCGGCAAAATTAGGTTTTGCCTAGGGTGGCAAAAATCCTTGCACCAGCCCTGACTGTGTGGTGTGTATTACTTTGCTCTACAGCAATAAAGCAATAAACTTCAGTATATGTGTTTATACATTAGTCTGTGCAAATAAAATACTTTGGTCTTGAACTAAATCATTTATTCAGTTACATAAATAGCCAGTAATAGGTCATGAAATAACCTAAAAATTCTTACTAATGCCCCGCCCACCAGCCACACCCCCAATAATATTACCTAAAACTAACGTGTCCCTCTTTGGCCCTGTGAAATGTTGGGAGGTATGCACATACACACAGTGAGCGGCAGAGACATACAAAAGACACGCACACACACAGACACACTGGAGATGCACACATGGACACACACATGTAACAGATGTACACAAACACACACGCAACATATATGAGCAGAAACACATGTGCTCAGGAGTTGTGTACCCCTCTGGCACTCAAAGGGTTAAGGTATAGAGAGGCATGTCAGAGTTAAATAGCAGTGGGAAGTGTGTTCATACCTGGGAACACTGACTTGTGAAGTCCCTAGAGGGGACTGATGTGGTGCTGATGTGGAGAGACAAATGGGGCAATCTGGGTTAAAAGTGGGCGGGGCTTAATCGCGAGTAGGGGGTGGGGCTTAACATAAATGTGAAAAAGTGTTAGTAATAGGCTGGGGAAGGAGGAGAAGTGGGAGGGGAATGCAAGTTTACAGTGTGAGGGGTTTGAACACACTCCCTGAGGGGTAAAACTTGATACAGAACCCTGTGGCAGTCAGTGGGTTAAGTGTGAATCTGATGGCTGTCTGTCCTGTGTCTTGCATGGCAAATGGTGACAGTGAAGAAGTAATTCAGCAATGAGGGCCTACCTTAACCCTTTGAGTGCCATTTTGTTCCCCTGCTGATGCAGCACCGTTCAGTGGCTTTACTACAGGTCCTGCTGAGGCCACTGGGAGTCAAGGTGAGTGACTGTGTGTCAGCCATCTTTCTTTCTGGCTTTGTGTGTGGTGCTGTGTGAGTGAGGCATGTATGTGTTATACCTGGGAATTTTTACTTGTGGAGTCCCTCATGTGGTGCTGATGTGGAGAGAGCAATGGGGCAATCTGGGTTAAAAGGGGGCGGGGCTTAATCGCGAGTAGGGGGCGGGGCTTAACATAAATATGGAAAAGTGTTAGTAATAGGCTGGGGAAGGAGGAGAAGTGGGAGAGAAATGCAAGTTTACAGTGTGAGGGGTTTGAACACACTCCCTGAGGGGTAAAACTTGATACACAACCCTGTGGCAGTCAGTGGGTTAAGTGTGAATCTGATGGCTGTCTGTCCTGAGTCTTGCATGGCAAATGATGACAGTGAAGAAATAATTGAGCAATGAGGACCTACCTTAACCCTTTGAGTGCAATTTTGTTCCTCTGGTGCTGCACTACAGGTCCTGCTGAGGCCTCTGGGAGTCAGGGTGAGTGACTGTGTGTGTGTGTCAGCCATATGTATTTCTGGCTTTGTGTGTGTATGTGGTGCTGTGTGTGTGAGTGGGGGCATGTCTGCTTGGTGCTGTGTGAGTGGGGCATGTGTGTGTGTGGTGCTGTGTGAGTGGGGCATGTGTGTGTGGTGGTCTGTGTGTGTGAGTGGGACATGTGTGTGTGTGTGTGGTGCTGTGTGAGTGGGGCATGTGTGTTTGTCTGTGGTGTAGGAGCAAGTGGCGGCCATATTGTTTTTTTCTGACTTTGATAGTGGTGGGCGGGCTGCATAGTGGGGGCGGGCCAACTCCCTGCATGATTGAATCACCCAATGGGAACAGTAACTCCTCCTTAATACCACCCCTGGGTGTGTTTTGGCAGGCACAAAGTCTTCTTTTATATATATAGATTTATTTCTAAATTTATTTCTAAATAGTGTGATTTCGTCTCTGTTGAAGAGATGCCGACCGGTCAAATGAACCGGAATCTGCTGCTGTCCCATAGAACGCTGACTAGTCTGAAACAGCCTGGAGGGGGGAACCATAAAGGTTTGAGAGATAAAACTTACATCATTGTACTTATTTTTTCAATGCCTACAATATTAAATAATCTTAAAATTTCAACATTACTATCCCTTCAAGCACCATGTATTGGAATTAAGACACATCTATGAGGATTGTCATCTTCACCTAATGTTACAGTTGGTATGTTCCTCAACTGCACGCTTAGCTGGATGGATTAGGCCTAAGGTCTCATACAAACAGTGTAAAATTAGAACTAAGACTAGTATATATCTCCCAAATACACAGACACCAAATATGAATAGAAGCACATAGGCCAAATATTGGTAAAAGCTAATAACAGTATGTGTAACTGAAAACGCTGTCTGGATCGAACAACAGCGAGATGGAGAGAGATATGTATTAATATATTTTTTATTGTTCATCGGTTAATGCTGAAACCCCCGCTTAATTAGGGATCTAGCGATAAGCTTAACAATCAAACTGTTATGTAGAGTAACAGGAGCGTTAGAAATCCTACCTCAGCCGACACTGGAGGCCAGACAACAGCACTCTAGAGGCGTCTGTGCCATCAGTCCCTTCCATACAGCGCCTCCTAGAGGAGACTGGAACTGATGGCGCAGGCACGCAGACGTCTGTAAGCAAAGATGTCTGTGCTGTTGCCTGGCCGTCAGTGTCGGCTGAGGTAGGATTTTTGACTGTTCTATATAACAGTTTGATTGTTAAGCTTATTGCTAGATGCCTAATTAGTTGAGGTGATAGAATGCTGGGAGGTGTAGGAATGCTGGGAGTTCTGCGCTGGGAGCATTCTGTGTGGAATGCTGGGAGTTCTGTGCTGGGAGCATTCTGTGAGGAATGCTGGGAGATCTGTGCTGGGAGCATTCTGTGAGGAATGCTGGGAGTTCAGTGCTGGGAGCATTCTGTGAGGAATGCTGGGAGTTCAGTGCTGGGAGCATTCTGTGAGGAATGCTGGGAGTTCAGTGCTGGGAGCATTCTGTGAGGAATGCTGGGAGTTCAGTGCTGGGAGCATTCTGTGAGGAATGCTGGGAGTTCAGTGCTGGGAGCATTCTGTGTGGAATGCTGGGAGTTCAGTGCTGGGAGGTGTAGGAATGCTGGGAGTTCTGCGCTGGGAGCATTCTGTGTGGAATGCTGGGAGTTCTGTGCTGGGAGCATTCTGTGAGGAATGCTGGGAGTTCTGTGCTGGGAGCATTCTGTGAGGAATGCTGGGAGTTCTGTGCTGGGAGCATTCTGTGCGGAATGCTGGGAGTTCAGTGCTGGGAGCATTCTGTGAGGAATGCTGGGAGTTCAGTGCTGGGAGCATTCTGTGAGGAATGCTGGGAGTTCAGTGCTGGGAGCATTCTGTGTGGAATGCTGGGAGTTCTGTGCTGGGAGCATTCTGTGCTTTTGGGCAGTCTCTACAGTGCATGACTGCGTCGGCGGCAGGACGCAGAGCAGGACCGGCCTCTTAACCCTTTGAGTGCCAGAGGGGTACGCAACACATTGCAATGTGCTGCGTACTCCTCTGGCACTCAAAGGGTTAACATAACCCAGACCTCGGCCCGTGTACACGGGCTTTTACAATAATAAAGTAATAATATCTTGCATGAACTCCGTTTACTAAAGAAAGGGTGTGTGAAACTATCATGAGGAAATGGAACGTTGGAAACTTTTAGCTCCATTTTCCAGTTACACTGGAGTGACCAACGTGCCTGAAACATGGAAAAATGTCATCCTACTGCACAACAGACGTGATAAAGCAGATAACAAAAATACCAACCAATAAGGCTATTGTCATCCATATGGAAGGTTTTCACACAGGTACTAGCAAGAAGAATGGACACAATACTTGACGAGGCACAGCTTAAAGGCATAGGACTGCCAAGTTTTTAAAAAAAAGTGAATCTTGCAGGCATTAAAAAAATTAAACTAAATGCCCCATCAGATCATCTCCACTAAATATCCCCCTCCCTCCCCTTTCCCTGACATCAGCGCTCTAGCTGACTGCAGGGGAATCCGGTCCCGGGACAGTCTAAGGCTCTTCAGCAGAGCAGAGTTCTCGTTATTGAGAAAGAAATCCCTCACTGGAACGGTCTACAAAGTCTGCTTAGTTTGCAAGCACTCTTTGTAAACCGTTCCAGTGAAGGATTTATTTTTCAATAACGTGATGTCGGCTCTGCTGAAGAGCCTCCTCTTGTTCCAGGACTGAATTCCCCTGCAGTCAGCTAGAGCGCTGACATCAGGGAAAAGGGGGGGCTTTAGTGCAGAATATCTGACTGGGGGCATTTAGTTTAAAGGGATAGTAATACTTGAAAATAATTTTATTTTATATTGCAGCCCTTAAAAAACATCAAAAATGATATAATTCTTATCTCCAAAACCTTTATGGTTTGGGAGATAGTCACAAGTAAAATAAAATAAAATTCCCTTTTCCTGGCTGTTTTAGCCACGTCTGCCATCTAGTGGACAGATTTGGAATCTGTTCCACAGATCAGCCGGCAGGTCTTTAGTAGTGCGGAGATCACGATCTTTAAAAAGAATTTCTTCATTGGAACGGTGTACAAAGTGTGCCTGCAAGCCAGACACACTTTGTACACAGTTCCAATGAAGTAGTTCTTTTTAAAGATAGTGATCTCAGCACTGCTAAAGAGCTGCTGGCTGATCTGTGGACTGGATTCCAAATCTGTCCATTAGATGGCAGACTTGGCTAAAACAGCCAGGAAAAGGGAACTTAAAGGGATAGTAATACTTCGTTTTATCTTTATTTTATTTTGTAGGCATTAAAAAAACATGAAGAACGATATAAGTCTTATCTCTCAGACCTTTATGGTTTAAGAGATATTCACAAACAAAGTACCCCCTCCTGTTCAGCCACATCAGAAGGGAGGTGCCCAGGTAGACTGCAGAGAGGGACAATCTTCAATTAAGATAAGGGAAAAAGCTGAAAAACGTGTCAAGGGGGGCAGGGCTTTCATTGTTCTCATAGGAAGAAGATTGTCCCCTGCTGTTATCTGTCTGGTCTATGGACTGGATTCCACATCTGAGAAGAGATGGCTTACACTAGGTAAAAGGGGCGGGAGGGGAAACTTTGCTTGTGAATATCTCTCAAACCATAAAAGTTTGAGAGATAAGACTTATATCGTTCTTCATGTTTTTTTAATGCCTACAAAATAAAATAAAGTTAAAACGAAGTATTACTATGCCTTTTACTTTACTTGCTAATATCTCCCAAACCGTAAAGGTTTTAGAGATAAGACTTATATCATTTTTAATGTTGTTTTAAGGGTTACAATTTAAAATAAAATTATTTTCAAGTATTATTATCCCTGTAGTTTTAATGCCGGCAAGATTCGCTTTTTTTTTTAAACTTGGCAGTACTATCCCTATAAAGAACAAGCAGGCTTCATCAGAGGTTTCAAGTACAATGGACCATATTCAGACAGTGCAACAAGTTATAGAGCGACATAATGAATACAATCTTCCATTATGTATAGCCTTCACGGACTATAAAATGGCCTTTTAATCTGTAAAAAAAACAAGCCATAAATCTATGCCCTGATCAGACAAGGAATAGATAAAGCTTACATCAATATCATCCAAACAATATATGAAAATGCAACTGCATCAGTACAGGTCAACAACGATAAAGTCCAGATCAACACAGAAAAGGGCACCCAACAAGGAGATACATTCTTAGTTTCTGCTTGTTCAGAAGGAATTTTCCACAAATCAAAGGAAAAAGATCAATGGAGACTATGTACATCACTTATATTTACTCTTTGCCAGTAGTCCTGAAGAACTACATGAACGCACTGAAGAACTACAACAGGAAAACAAAAACTGGGCAAGCAGATGGACAAGATCTAGATGATGTTCAGAAGGTGTTCATTTTGGACAGGAAACAACAGACTGAAACACCATGATGGAAACCAAGCGACGGATAAAACTGCGATGACAAGCATTTAGAGAACATCATAGCACTGTCTTTAAGACAAACGTACCGCTCTGCCTCAAGAGAAAGGTTTTTGACCAACGTGTCCTGCCAGTCCTTACGTATGACTGTAGTACATGGACACTGAATGCCAAAGGCGTACTGAAACTTAAAGGGATAGTAATGTTTCCTAATAAAAGCAGCTCTAATTAATCATCATAGTATTTGGACTTTGGAGAGTGTTATTTCAATTCTGTCAGAATTGTAGTACAAGAGTAATTCAATGAAAAAGTATCCCCCTCCCGCCCCTTTTACTGATGTAACACTGCTCAGCCAGATCAGAAGGGAGGTGCCCAGGTAGACTGCAGAGAGGGACAATCTTCAATTAAGATAAGGGAAAAACCTGAAAAACTTGTCAAGGGGGGCAGGGCTTTCATTGTTCTCACAGGAAGAAGATTGTCCCCTGCTGTTATCTGTCTGGTCTATGGACTGGATTCCACATCTGAGAAGAGATGGCTTACACTAGGTAAAAGGGGCGGGAGGGGAAACTTTGCTTGTGAATATCTCTCAAACCATAAAGGTTTGAGAGATAAGACTTATATCGTTCTTCATGTTTTTTTAATGCCTACAAAATAAAATAAAGATAAAATGAAGTATTACTATCCCTTTAATGTTACACAGAGAAGTATGGAGCTGTGAATTCTAATCATCATAAAGAGAGATAGAAATAATGCGTGCATGGATTTGTCAGCAAACAAAGGTCTATGACGTCACTGAAAGATCAAAGCGCCTGAAACGGAAATAGGCCACTTATCAATAAGACCTGATGGTATATGGACCAAGTGAATTTTGGAATGGATTCCACTAGATACTAAATGCCCAATAAGAAGACCAAAGACAAATTGAGTAACATGAAATCACACAGTGGCAACAAAAGGCACAAGACCAAAGTTGATGGTTTGCCGAGGAGGCCTTCGTCCTGCAGGTATCGACAATGGGTAAAGATTATGATTTTATACAATATATATTATATAATAAAGAGGGCAACACCCGTGGGACTTTCAGCAGGAAAAAGGTGAAATTTATTGGTCAACATTTCAGGCCTCACAGGAACCTCTCTCAAGCCTTAAGAAAGGTCCATGTGAGGAGCGAAACATTAACCAATAAATTTCATCTTTTGTCTGCTGAAAGTCACACGGGTGCTGCCCTCTTAGTAGCGCTAGTCGCAAGAATTATTACCCGATTTAATAGATATTTGCTTTATTCCCCAGCTGTCAGTAGCACAGAGCACGGACATCTTGCCAGAATAACGCCCGCGCGTCTGCGCTGTCAGTCCCAGCCAGAGCCGGCCAACTCCTAGCAACGCCTCCTAGACCCAGCTGGGACTGAAGACGCAGGCACGCAGACGTTCTAGCAAGATATCCGTGCTTGAAAATAATTTTATTTTATATTGTAGCCCTTAAAAAAACATTAAAAATTATATAAGTCTTATCTCCCAAACCTTGATGGTTTGGGAGATATTAGCAAGTAAAGTAAATTCCCTTTTCCTGGCTGTTTTAGCCAAGTCTGCCATCTAGTGGACAGATTTGGAATCCGGCCCACAGATCAGCTGGCAGCTCTTTAGCAGTGCGGAGATCACGATCTTTAAAAAGAACTACTTAATTGGAGCTATCTACAAAGTGTGTCTGGCTTGCAAACACACTTTGCAGACCATTCCGATGAGGAAATTATTTTTAAAGATCGTGATCTCAGCACTGCTGAAGAGCCGTGGCTGGCCCGCAGACCGGATTCCAAATCTGTGAGCTAGAATGGTGATGTGAGTCCAGGGGAAAGTTTACTTGCAAATATCTCCCAAACCATAAAGGTCTGGGAGATAAAAAAAAAAAACATTAAAAATAATATACGTCTTAAGGGCTACAACATAAAGAAAAAACAAAGTATTGAAAATATTTTATCTTTATTTTATTTTGTAGGCATTAAAAAAACATGAAGAACGATATAAGTCTTATCTCTCAAACCTTTATGGTTTAAGAGATATTCACAAGCAAAGTTTCCCCTCCCGCCCCTTTTGCCTAGTGTAAGCCATCTCTTCTCAGATGTCGAATCCAGTCCATAGACCAGACAGATAACAGAAGGGGACAATCTTCTTCCTATGAGAACAATGAAATCCCTGGCCCCCCCTTGACAAGTTTTTCAGGTTTTTCCCTTATCTTAATTGAAGATTGTCCCTCTCTGCAGTCTACCTGGGCACCTCCATTCTGATCTGGCTGAACAGGGGGGGGGGGGACTTTGCTTGCGAATATCTCTTAAATCATAAAGGTCTGAGAGATAAGAGTTATATCGTTCTTTATGTTTTTTTAATGCCTACAAAATAAAATAAAGATAAAACGAAGTATTACTATCCCTTTAACGCAAGTTTACTCATGACAGTCCTTAAAGCGGAACTTTCATCATCATTAAACCTACTCTGATACAGTTTATCTACTTCAAATACCTCCAAAACAGAAGAAAAGGGGTGCTCCTAGTGAAATATGGTTAGTTGAAGCACCACTACTATACTACTGTACTCACAGCATATAAATGGAACTGTGCACGTGAAGGATTCAAGACAGCCTTCACTCCACAGATGGAAAATGGATGCAGCTCCTCAAAAAGATTTCATAGGCAACGAGATCACCCATGAACAACATAGACAAAACACCAGAAAGGGCGCAAAACAACAACAGACCTTCCGTACATACAATCCTGAAGGAATACTCACAGCTTCACTAGGACACCAGTTATTAGCATAAAACCAGTGATAGCAAACAGATTTATATCAGCCCCAATTTGGACTGCACTCCACAGATAAAAGGACCGCTGGTTACTCAAACATAAAATATATATAATAAAAAAATATGTGGGCTATAAAATAATTCTATGTAGGTCAACGCGTTTCAAAGCGTCAAAACTTATTCATCAGGACCCAATAGCAGTAACAATGAATTACAAGAATGCCACAATAACAAGTATAGCATAAAATATACAGAAATAATAAAAAACATTTACCTAGTTCAACAGACTACCCATCACTCTTTATAGACGCCAAGTTCCATAGAAGCCAAAAGACTCAAGGTGACCCGCAAAGACCCGAGCGGCTTTCTTTACAGGTCACCTTGGAGTGCATTGACAAGCGTGCTGTTTGTGGCGTGAATTAATTCTTTTGTCATTTCCATTTCCCGTTTTGGCTTCTATGGATGTTGACGTCTATAAAGAGTGATGGGTAGTCTGTCGCACCAGGTAAGCGGGTTTTGTTTTTTTTTTGTTTTTTTTATATTTCTGTATATTTTATGGTATACTTGTTATTGTGACATTACTATAATTCTTTGTTACTACTACTGAGTCCTGACGAAGAAGCTTTGATGCTTCGAAACGAGTTGACCTACATAGAATTATTGTACAGCCCACTTTTTTTTTTTTTTTTTTTAAATACTAGTTGAAGAGCCAGTTACACGGGCCACAGTGCCACTGCCTGCCGATCTCTGTATCGGCCGTGGCACAGGCAGTCTCTACTGCGCATGACTCTGTCGTTACACACGTTTTAGTGAATTATATAGGATATTTTACATTTGAGTAACAAGCGGTCCTTTTATCTGTGGAGTGCAGTCCGAATCGGGGCTGATATAAATCTGTTTGCCATCACCGGTTTTATATGAATAACTGGTATCTAGTGAAGCTGTGAGTATTCCTTCAATATTATATATATATGGAAGGTCTATTGTGGTTTGCGCCCTTTCTGGAGTTTTGTAAATTACCTACAAAAGAAAAAAAAAAGAAAAAAAAATCTCAGTGGTTTGGGAGAAAATGTTAAGCAAAAACTAACCTGGAGACAGTCAGCAATCTCTCTGAACCGCCCTCTGTCCCAATTTCCCCATCCACAGCCCATCCCAGATATCCCCATGCACCTTGTTGTATGCGTAATTCACCTGCTACCAAGCGAAGGGGGGGGGGCTTTGTGAGCAAGACTGACAGCTACTCAAGACGAAGAGTGCTATCAATCAATGAAATATCACAAAGATGGCACCGGTATAAAAATAATTAGTTCAAAAAAATTAACATGTTTTTTGGGCATTTTTATACGTTAACTACGAAATGGACTGGGGAGGCATAACACCATATGAATGAGAGTGTGTGTCTTATATCAGTGTTTCCATATAACATTTTGGAAATAAGGCCCTGAGAAGCCATCTCCCTACCTGAGATTACCAGTCTACCTGAGCAGTATGATCACTCCAGATCTCCATACTAACTATAACCTCCACTGATAACAACTCACTGACTATTCCACACTACCTGATCAGTATGATTACTCCATATCTCCATACTAACTATAACCTCCACTGCTAACAACTCACTGACTATTCTACACTACCTGAGCAGTATGTTCACTCCAGATCTCCATACTAACTATAACCTCCACTGCTAACAACTCACTGACTATTCCACACTACCTGAGCAGTATGATCACTCCAGATCTCCATACTAACTATAACCTCCACTCCACTGCTAACAACTCACTGACTATTCCACACTACCTGATCAGTATGGTCACTCCAGATCTCCATACTAACTATAACCTCCACTGCTAACAACTCACTGACTATTCCACACTACCTGAGCAGTATGATCACTCCAGATCTCCATACTAACTATAACCTCCACTACTAACAACTCACTGACTATTCCACACTACCTGAGTACTATGATCACTCCAGATCTCCATACTAACTATAACCTCTGCTACTAACAACTCACTGACTATTCCACACTACCTGAGCAGAATGATCACTCCAGATCTCCATACTAACTATAACCTCCGCTACTAACAACTCACTGACTATTCTACACTACCTGAGCAGTATGTTCACTCCAGATCTCCATACTAACTATAACCTCCACTGCTAACAACTCACTGACTATTCCACACTACCTGAGCAGTATGATCACTCCAGATCTCTATACTAACTATAACCTCCACTCCACTGCTAACAACTCACTGACTATTCCACACTACCTGATCAGTATGGTCACTCCAGATCTCCATACTAACTATAACCTCCACTGCTAACAACTCACTGACTATTCCACACTACCTGAGCAGTATGATCACTCCAGATCTCCATACTAACTATAACCTCCACTACTAACAACTCACTGACTATTCCACACTACCTGAGTACTATGATCACTCCAGATCTCCATACTAACTATAACCTCTGCTACTAACAACTCACTGACTATTCCACACTACCTGAGCAGAATGATCACTCCAGATCTCCATACTAACTATAACCTCCGCTACTAACAACTCACTGACTATTCCATATTACCTGAGCAGTATGATCACTCCAGATCTCCATACTAACTATAACCTCCACTACTAACAACTCACTGACTATTCCATACTACCTGCGCAGTATGATCACTCCAGATCTCCATACTAACTATAACCTCCACTACTAACAACTCACTGACTATTCCACACTACCTGAGCAGTATGATCACTCCAGATATCTATACTAACTATAACCTCCACTGCTAACAACTCACTGACTATTCCCCACTACCTGAGCAGTATGATCACTACATATCTCTATACTAACTATAACCTCCACTACTAACAACTCACTGACTATTCCACACTACCTGAGCAGTATGATCACTCCAGCTCTCCATACTAACTATAACCTCCACTACTAACAACTTACTGACTATTCTACACTACCTGAGCAGTATGATCACTCCAGATCTCCATACTAATTATAACCTCCACTACTAACAACTCACTGACTATTCCACACTACCTGAGCAGTATGATCACTCCAGCTCTCCATACTAACTATAACCTCCACTGCTAACAACTCACTGACTATTCCACACTACCTGAGCAGTATGATCACTCCAGATCTCCACACTAACTATAACCTGCACTGCTAACAACTCACTGACTATTCCACACTACCTGAGCAGTATGTTCACTCCAGATCTCCATACTAACTATAACCTCCACTGCTAACAACTCACTGACTATTCCACACTACCTGAGCAGTATGATCACTCCAGATCTCTATACTAACTATAACCTCCACTCCACTGCTAACAACTCACTGACTATTCCACACTACATGAGCAGTATGATCACTCCAGATCTCCATACTAACTATAACCTCCACTCCACTGCTAACAACTCATTGACTATTCCACACTACCTGAGCAGTATGTTCACTCCAGATCTCCATACTAACTATAACCTCCACTACTAACAACTCACTGACTATTCCACACTACCTGAGCAGTATGATCACTCCAGATCTCCATATTAACTATAACCTCCACTGCTAACAACTCACTGACTATTCCACACTACCTGAGCAGTATGATCACTCCAGCTCTCCATACTAATTATAACCTCCACTACTAACAACTCACTGACTATTCCACATTACCTGAGCAGAATGATCACTCCAGATCTCCATACTAACTATAACCTCCACTACTAACAACTCAATGACTATTCCACACTACCTGAGCAGTATGATCACTCCAGATCTCCATACTAACTATAACCTCCACTGCTAACAACTCACTGACTATTCCACACTACCTGAGCAGTATGATCACTCCAGATCTCCATACTAACTATAACCTCCACTGCTAACAACTCACTGACTATTCCACACTACCTGAGCAGTATGATCACTCCAGATATCCATACTAACTATAACCTCCACTACTAACAACTCACTGACTATTCCACACTACCTGATCAGTATGATCACTCCAGATCTCCATACTAACTATAACCTCCACTGCTAATAACTCACTGACTATTCCATACTACCTGAGCAGTATGATCACTCCAGATCTCCATACTAACTATAACCTCCACTACTAACAACTCACTGACTATTCCACACTACCTGAGCAGTATGATCACTCCAGATCTCCATACTAACTATAACCTCCACTACTAACAACTCACTGACTATTCCACACTACCTGAGCAGTATGATCACTCCAGATCTCCATAATAACTATAATCTCCACTGCTAACAATTCACTGCATATACCACAATACAAGAAAGAAGCAGGACGATCTGCCTTCTCCTTCAGAGATCAGAAAGCCTGGTATAAGCTGCCTGAAATAATCAGATTTGCTCCCAGTCTAAAATCCCTAAAAGTAAATGCTTCTTTATATCTAAAAACAGAGTTTAACTGTATACAATTTCAATATGTATGTATATTTATATGTTCATGTACATATTATAATAATAATAATAATAATAATATGTAATATATATTGTTTCTCAATTTGTGAAAACTGGTAAAAGATTTTCTAAATAAAATAAATAAATACATTTTTGTGGTGATAGAGGAATATCAATTCCTCATGGTTATTCTACTAGACATCCACTAGATGGTGCCAACATCATGATAAAAGGGTGTGCACAACGAAATAGGATCTTTATGTTCTTTAGTTTTTCTCAAACCGAAAATACCGACAGTTTTTTAATGGTAAAATCTTAACACTATGTTTAACCCATCTTTAACCTTTGAATGCCAGAGGTATTTAATGCACTGCATTACAACTCACATTAAAATGTATATCAGTGTTTCCATGTAACTTTTTGGAAATAGGTCACTGAAAAGTTATGTCCCTACCTGAGATTGCCCTGGTGGTGCATAGAGGAATATTAATTCCTCATGATTATTCTACTAGACATCCACTAGATGGTGCCAACAGCATGAAGATAATAGATGAGAGTTGGTACCATGTTAGCCGTAGAAATACAGGATTCTGGACTGACCTGTCTTATCTGATTTCCATTATAAACAATGTAATGTACTTGTATATAAGAGAGAGGTTTTCATATTTATCTGTATAACACGCCTGAGGAAGAGACCTAAGAAGTCTTGAAAGCTTGCATTTTAAATCTGTGTAGTTAGCCAATAAATGGTATCAACTTAACAAAACATTTTTGCAACAGCATGAAGTAGAACAAGAGCATAAATGGAAGTGTGCATTCCACAGTTTGGCACTGAAACAGTTAACCCTCACTGTTGAGAGATGTTTAATCTGAAAGTTATTGCAGCTTCAACTTGCATTTTTTTGGACGCAGTACACCTTCATAGCCTGGCACTGTATGGTGGCGCTGTATGTTCAGCTGAAGTCAGCTGACTATAACACTGCACAGGATGATGTAGCAACAGCACCACAGTAAAATGTCAGAGAATTGAGGTAATGTACAAAAAAATGCAAGTTGAGCTGCAATGGGGGTTATGCACTAAGGTGTGATAAAGATGTGATAAAGTGGAGATAATTTCTCCAGTGATATCACTTCTCCAGTTCCTTTGTTATTCTATGGAGGCTATGTACTAAGATCTCTCCCACTTTACAGCCTCTATACAGTAACATAGGAACTGGAGAAGTGATATCACTGAAGAAGTTCTCTCTATTACCTCTTTATCACGCCTTAGTGCATAACCCCCAATAACTTTTTAATAAAGCATCTCTCATCAGTGATAATTCCCTAGTTTTACTCAGCAGAACAAAAAGCAGAGCGCACAGTAATGAGTGTTCACGTGTGTGAATTCCCAAAGCGCACTGTGATTCGTCTGGTCAAGAGACCGACTTCCAGGTCTGAGGAAACTGTGAGTGGCGCAGGGAAGAGAGGTGAAGGAGCACTCGACTAAAATTACAAGGAGAATACAACAATAAGGACACTGTGAACCGTACTACTGTGCATCACATAGAATTATAATGAACAATTGAATATTACTTTATTTGGTGACATTACTATCCCTTTAAAGCGGAACCATCATGTACAGATAACTGACCCCCAATGAATGTAAGCATAGCGGTAATCATTGAAATACATTACTATCCCTTTAAAGCAGAACCATCATGTACAGATAACTGACCCCCAATGAATGTAAGCATAGCGGTAATCATTGAAATACTGTTATTGCGCATTCCGTTCCGTACCCTTCTAGAACTCTAAGGGTTAATCCTGCCTACACTTCACGTGACGTATAGCTATCTGATTAGTGTAGAGGGTGTAATGCGCACGGCCAGGAAAGGAGGAGACTGCAGGGACGTGGGCTATGGTCAGACACTCAATCAGTGACAGGGAACAGAGCAGGCAACGCATGAGCAGCGGGGCACAAAGACCAAGATGGCTGCGGTCTACATCAACTCAGGGCTTCTAATAACTGTCAGATTTCTCATTATTCTGTGCATTCATACTTGTTTTATATAAACGACTAGCAGGACAGGTGCAAGGATTTTTGCCACCCCAGGCAAAACCTACTTTTGCTGCCCCTTGGCTCCGCCCCTTGTGTCCCACCCCTTTATACCCCACCTACTTATACCCCACCTCTTTTCTTGCCCCACCAGCTCCAACTTGCCCCCCATCAGCTCCACTTTGTCCCACCAGCTCCATTTTGTCCCCCACCAGCTCCAACTTTCCCCACCAGCTCCACTTTGCCCCCTCAGCTCCAACTTGCCCTCCATCCACTCCACTATGCCCCCTCAGCTCCACTTTGCCCCCCATCAGCTCCAACTTTCCCCACCAGCTCCACTTTGCCCCCTCAGCTCCAACTTGCCCCCACCCACTCCAGCTTGCCCCCCATTCGCTCCACTATGCCCCTATCAGCTTCACTTTGCCCCCCATCTGCTCCAACTAGCCCCCAGCAGCTCCACTATGCCCCCTCAGCTCCAGCTTGCCCCCCATCACATACCTATAGCTCCCACGCAGTCTTCTCTCCAGTAATGCAGAGCACGCCGGGAGATCATGACTCCCAGCGCGCTCTGCATTATTAAAGAGCGACCGCGATGAGGGAGCTCAGTAGCGACACAGACCTGTCTGTGTTGCGTTCTGGTGTGGTGGGTGCGGGCGCAGCTTTTCTCCGCTGCATGCCCGCGCCCCCAGTACTTGTGCGCCCTAGGCCGGTGCCTATCTCGCCTATAGGTGGCGCCGGCCCTGACGACTAGTTACAAAGCCCATATACACGGGCTGATAAGGAGCGGGGAGATCTGGATGGCTCACAGCCCATCTGTCAATAGAGTTTGTCACCAACAGTTTGTCACCCAGCTGCCTCCGCTGCTGCCCTGGAGCACAGACAGGCTGTCAGCGTTCTGGAGCTCTCCAGTCCGGATCAGCCCGTTCTGCGAGTCCCTACTGCGCATGTGCTGTTACAAACACAGTGAGCGACGCATTGCAGGACTTTATGTTATAGGATAAGGCTTACAGTAGGGGTATGGACTTGGATAACCAAAGTTAATGTCTTACGATAGTTCCGCTTAAAAGACATATCCAATGTGACACATACATTAATATTCTGACATAACAGCACAATACAATGACTCGGGAGGGTACACCAACTGTGCCAATTTTAACTCCAATTATTAGTACAAAAATATGTTAACTTGTAAATATAGTGTATACACATTAAAACAAGGATTTTTTTTTTCTTCATTTTCCCACCGTTCCATGATATCACACTTGCCATAAAGTACCGTAAAATCTCAGGTATAACACACAGGTGTAAATTATACCCAAGATTTTAGGGGAAAACAAGAGTACCTGTGTATATGACACACCATTGTTTTCCCAGTCTACTCATATTAATAAATAAATTAAAAAAAAAAAAAAAAAAAAGTTTTTTGGGCTCCGATTCCCTCCCTCCACCCACCTCAATGTGTTCCATCTTCCACTGCTGCTACTCGCCCCCTCCAGAGTCATCTGTTGTATCTGCACAGCGGGCAGCATGCTTGTATTTGACTCACACTTCCAGCATTGCCCTGTGAGGACCTTTTATTTGAAGATAATGGTAATGGACTTTTAGGACCTGAAGGTCCTTGCAGAGCACTACCATTGTGGTGCAATGGTATCCCCCTCCCGCCCCTTTTACTGATGTAACACTGCTCAGCCAGAGCAGAAGGGAGGTGCCCAGGTAGACTGCAGAGAGGGACAATCTTCAATTAAGATAAGGGAAAAACCTGAAAAACTTGTCAAGGGGGGCAGGGCGTTCATTGTTCTCATAGGAAGAAGATTGTCCCCTGCTGTTATCTGTCTGGTCTATGGACTGCATTCCACATCTGAGAAGAGATGGCTTACACTAGGTAAAAGGGGCGGGAGAGGAAACTTTGCTTGTGAATATCTCTCAAACCATAAAGGTTTGAGCGATAAGACTTATATCGTTCTTCATGTTTTTTTAATGCCTACAAAATAAAGATAAAATGATGTATTACTATCCTTTTAAAGACCTTGAATTCATCCAAAAGGCCAAAACACTGCATAATGGAGACATCATCATCAGTAATTCAGACTGTCCGCCCAGCAACTTCTCTTACAACGGTGGATCTCATGGATGCATACTACCACATCAAAATAGCTCCATGCCACTGCAGATTCCTGAGCTTCTGCTTCATGGAATAACTTTAGCAATTCAGAGCTCTACCATCTGGTCTATCTTCAGCTCAGAGAATCTTTTCAAAGATACAAGCGGTAGCTCTAGAACCTCTGAGGCGAAGGGGAATAACAAACCCATATCTAGACGACCTTCTCATTGTGTCTCAATCAGTGACCCAATCAGAGCTGAACACCCGGATAACCTTGCAACATTTACAGAATTTGGGTTGGTCGGTGAACTACTAAAAGAGCCAGATACAGCCTTCTCAGCTTCTAAACTTCCTGGGCATAACCTTCAAGACCAAGAAGAATTTAGTGACATTATCCTCTTCAGGAAACACCACGTACACACGGCCCACGAGTATATGAAAATATTAGGCGTAATGAACTCCTCCATTCACATTGTGCCATGGGCCAGGATTCACATAAAATATCTTGAGAACCTGTTCCTATCTCTTTTTCTAAAAGATTCCACCATCCTAAACTAAATCATTTATATATTTCTATCACATCACCCTTATGCCTCCTTGTTTCCAAGCCGTACATATTAGTGTCTTTAAAGGGATAGTAATGTTTAAAAATAAAAGCAGCTCCAGTTAATCTTCATAGTGTTTGGGCCATGGAGAGTGTTATTTCAATACTGTCAGAGTTGTAGTTCAAGAGTAATTGAATGATAAAGTATCCCCCTCCTGCCCCTTTTACCTAGTGTAAGGCACCTCCCCTCAGATGTGGAATCTGGTCTCTTGACCGGACAGGTCACAGCAAGGGACAATCTTCTTATGCTGTGATCATAAGGAAAACGCTGCCCCCTTGACAGGTTTTTCAGGTTTTTCCCTTATGCTAATTGAAGATTGTCCCTCTCTGTGATCCATCCGGACAGTCTTGCTGATCTGAGATGAGCAGTGTTACATCAGTAAAAGGGGAGGGAGGGGGATACTTTATCATTCAATTACTCTTGAACTACAACTCTGACAGTACTGAAATAACACTCTCCACGGCCCAAATACTATGAAGATTAAATGGAGCTGCTTTTATTTTGTAATATTCCTATGCCTTTAAGTCTATTCTGGTGACCTGTGTCAAGTTTATTAACCCTTTGAGTGCCAGAGGGGGTGTACAACACTCTGCTCTACAATGCTTTGCATAACCCTCTGGCACTCAAAGGGTTAATATCCTTCTGGCAATGTGTTCTCCAGAAGTATACACAGTCCTCCAGGTGAGGTCTTACCAGCAGTCTATCAAGTGACATCAGTCCCTATCACTTCCTGCTGCTAATGCTTCTTCCTATACAACCAAGAACCTGGTTTTCTTTTCCCACTGCCTTACTGCATTGCTGGTCTCTCACACACAGCTGCACACCATTATGGAACCTATGATTCCAGTTACAGAAAAAAAATATATATATAAATTACACACACACACACACACACACACACACACACACACACACACACACACTTCATGTTCCTTAAGTGTCAGACACACAGCTGGACCTGAAGGGGTTTAGATTAAAAAAAAAAAAAAAAAAAAAAAAAAAAGCAAATTTAGACAGGGCTGCTACATTTTTTGCCTGGAAGCGAGTCCCAATAATTCACAATATCTACCCCACTTCCCTTCATATGAGAACAAAATCCTAATAAGCATGAGAATCATTTCTGCATGGACAGATTTTCCAAAAAATAATCTTTAACTAGTACTGGGTCTCCTGTCCGTGGGGCAGACTCCCCAGATGGCTAAACATACTAGAGACCAATGCCATTTAAAGGGATAGTAGTACTTAAATATTACTAATCCACATATTGTAGGCATGTTAATGAGAATTTAATTGTCCCCAGTATCATCTCTCAAACCTCACAGCCCACAAAGTTCCCCCCTCCCTCCCCTTTCCCTAAAGTCAGCGTTCTAGCTGACTGCAGGGGAATCCTCTCGTACGACCATCAGGTGGCTCTGCAGCAGAGCCGAAATCGTGTTAGTAAACGAGAATTATTTTATTGAAATGGTTTTGTACGTGTGCTTGGTTTGTGCCCAGGTGAAAGTAAATCAAGGGTTATTACTAGTGTTTGAACTTTGGGAATCACTTGTTCTATAGCCTAAATTATAGTTTCAATTTCATGACTTGCAGTTGCACACAGTCACCAGATGATGGCAGCGAGCCACAGAATTAAAGGTCTTGCAGTTGGGGTCCTCAGAGTGTCACATATCAACAGCCTATAGAAGGAAATTAACATGGCATGCCACACGCCCTCCTGGGTTAATTGGCATCGCTGGCACAAGCTCAAACCGGAGCTTCCATTGTACTGTGCACAAGGGACAGGAGGTATAATTGCCAAAAAAGACATTGTGTGTGTTACACATACACGTACACACAAGAACACGCACGTACTAGGACAAACTACAAGGGCAGTAGCACAAAGACAAAATAGGAGCAATTCTGGAGAAACCCCAATTACAGTGCTGGAGACAAATTCCCATTGATAATTGGTAATACTTAAAATGTAAAAAAAATTATATATATATATATATATATATATATATATATATATATATATATATATATATGTGTATGTGTATGTGTATGTGTGCGTGTGCGTGTGCGTGTGTGCATGCGTGTGCGTTTATCCTCCCAAGTAAAACAAGGGATCTCCCACTGCTTAATGGTGTTTTATTCAAAAGTTATTACAGCTCAAACTTGAATGTACTATATGCAGTATCACAGTGATGCTGTTACTACACCATCCTATGGAAGTAGGATGGTGTAACAACATCTCCACTGTACAATTTCAGGCCACTGTGATATTGCACCTAAACAAATTCAAGTTTAAGCTGTAATAACTTTTGAGTAAAACACCTTTCAGCAGTGGGTGTTCACTTATTTTACTCAGGGAGATAAACCCTACAACATTACAATTTAGGTATTACTATCCCTTTAGAGGAGACGTCTATAACAAATTGCTTAAGAGAACTCTCCTGTGTGACACCCCAGCCTTATTTCTCTAGTCATAGTACCGTACATACACTGTCCGACAACAACCCCGGCCTCCTTCTACTATCCACCGACACCCCAGCCTTATTCCTCTAATCACAGTACCGTACATACACTGTCCGACAACAACCCCGGCCTCCTTCTACTATCCACCGACACCCCAGCCTTATTCCTCTAATCACAGTACCGTACATACACTGTCCGACAACAAACCCGGCCTCCTTCTACTATCCACCGACACCCCAGCCTTATTCCTCTAATCACAGTACCGTACATACACTGTCCGACAACAAACCCGGCCTCCTTCTACTATCCACCGACACCCCAGCCTTATTCCTCTAGTCACAGTACCGTACATACACTGTCCGACAACAACCCCAGCCTCCTTCTACTATCCACCGACACCCCAGCCTTATTCCTCTAATCACAGTACCGTACATACACTGTCCGACAACAAACCCGGCCTCCTTCTACTATCCACCGACACCCCAGCCTTATTCCTCTAGTCACAGTACCGTACATACACTGTCCGACAACAACCCCAGCCTCCTTCTACTATCCACCGACACCCCAGCCTTATTCCTCTAGTCATAGTACCGTACATACACTGTCCGACAACAACCCCGGCCTCCTTCTACTATTGTCACAGCTTACCTTGACTTTAGCATAATTACAGGTGCGAGGCTTCAAGCATGCTGCAGGCCTCTGTTTTATCTGTTTGCTTACTTTAGTCTCCTCCTACCTACTTCCTACTTCCTCCCTCTGAGATGCTCCTCCTACTTCCTGTGGAGGGGTTTAAAAGGCAGACTGAGGCCCGACTCAGATGCCCTTGCGTTGTTGTTGTTAGGTGAAGTACTTGGGCTCTGTGTGTGACCTGGCTATCTACGAAAACCCACTCTGTGTATGACCTAGCTATTTATGAGAACCCGCACTGTGTATGACCCGGCTAAGTAGGAGAACCCTCTCTCTGTGTATGACGCAGCTAAGTATGAGAACCCTCTCGCTGTGTATGACACAGCTAAGTATGAGAACCCTCTCTGTGTATGACCCAGTGATCACGAGTACCCCTTACTGTGATCAATTTGTGCTATTGGCCTAAGACAGACCACTGTTGTGGACAGAGAGTCTGATTGGTGACTGCAGGCGTGAGTCACAGGGTCTAAGAGCAGCTTCTCCTTTTCTGGGTCACTGCTAAAATCTCCTCTTGGCTTTGTGTACCCTGCTGTGGCCCTTCATGCCGTTATAGTCTGGCACAGGAACAGAGATCTACACAACCTGGCACCCACAGGGATAAAGCAGAGAGAGCAAGATGATGTAAAGCATAGAATGTGTTAATGCCAATAAAGTTATGAGCGGCCTGTAGTTGCAGTGAGTTGGTCCTGCTGTTGAGGACAGGCAAACTCCTTGCAGAGATTTTGACAAGTTGCTGGGAGCCTTCAGCCTTTTACATAGGCAGAAAGGAGGAGATGTATGTATGTATGTATCTTTATTTATATATCACCATACATGCACTCAGTGCTATACAGAAGTTGTAATAGTACAATATAAAAATACAGAACTGGGTTAAGAGCATCAGGCTAAAGTATGATCACTGCATTATTAATGGGAGGAAAGCGCGGCAAAGGGAATCCTACACTGGACCCTGCCCAAAGAAGCTTACAATCTAATTAGAAATCATGACGACACACAGCGACAGTAGGAGGTGGATTATAAGTGCAAGTACACTATATCAACTCATTACTGCTGTCCCGGGGAATGTCAGGCACGGCCGCAGAATTCGTGGTTACGTGACCATGTTCTCTTTTATGGTATAGATAATAGTTTAACATATTTTGTTTTATTTGTCAGTTGGGGCAGCTTTGAAGTACTGGCTGACACATCAGTGTGCCAGGTACTGAAATTCTATACCTCTCTCCCTCATGTTCCTTCCTCACTCCCACTTCCTTTATTAAGTGGAGAAAGAGGGTTCATAAGACATCTCTACTGTCCAGTTTATTTTTCTCCATTGAGTGCCGGACCATAAGGAAGTGGACGAATTTGACGCAAGTCTGTGCCAGCAATAACTGTGTAATATGCAAAAAATGACAAATAAAGCGAAATATTTCAAACTATTGTTTTAAATAATGAATGTATAGGTGATTTTGAAAGTGCATTCAGATGAACCCAAGATGTCATATGGTGGTCATCCCACTGCAGGTGGGCAAATTAACCCATGGAATAAGCGGCTCTTAAAGGGATAGTAATGTTTCACAATAAAAGCAGCTCCAATAAATAAAATAAAAAAAGCACTGTGCAATGTGTTAGATACCCTTCTGACACTCAAAGGGTTAAAAGGATAGTAAGGTTTTAAAATAAAAGCAGTTCTAATTAATCATCATAGTATTTGGGCCATGGAGAGTGTTATTTCAATACTGTCAGAGTTGGAGTTCAAATGTAATTGAATTATAAAGTATCCCCCTCCCGCCCCTTTTACCTAGTGTAACACTGCTCATCTCAGATCAGCAAGACTGTCCAGATAGATCGCAGAGAGGGACAATCGTCAGTGATTGTAAGGGAAAAGATGTCAAGGAGGCAGGGTTTTCATTATGCTTACAGTAAGAAGATTGTCCCTTGCTGTGATCTGTCCGGTCAAGAGACCAGATTCCACATCTGAGGTGAGCAGTGTTACACTAGGTAAAAGCGGTGGGAGGGGGATACTTTATCATTCTATTACTCTTGTACTACAACTCTGACAGTATTGATATAACACTCTCCATGGCCCAAATACTATGAAGATTAATTGGAGCTGCTTTTATTGTGAAACATTACAATATTTTTAATCCAACAGCAGCACTTAGCGAGGTGTCATTCATACAGCAGACAGATGGATTTTAATTTACTGTTTTTTGCATTGAAACTCTATTGTACTCTTCATCTACATAAGGACTTTATTGTAAGAATGTTCACATAGCCCTTTATAACCATGGGCGGGACTTAGAGCCACAGAGAAAGCCCCACCCATTACTCCAAAACACGTTGGATACGTAGTACAATGTCCCCATTCAGTTACAGACTGCAAGAGTTTAAAGGGATAGTAATACTTAGTTTTAACTTTATTTTATTTTGTAGGCATTAAAAAACATGAATAATGATATAAGTCTTATCTCCCAAACCTTTATGGTTTAAGAGATATTCACAAGCAAAGTGTCCCCCTCCCGCCCCTTTTACTGATGTAACACTTTTCAGCCAGGGCAGAAGGGAGCTGCCCAGGTAGACTGCAGAGAGGGACAATCTTCAATTAAGATAAGGGAAAAACCTGAAAAGCTTGTCAAGGTGGGCAGGGCTTTCATTGTTTTCAAAGGAAGAAGATTGTCCCCTTCTGTTATCTGTCTGGTCTATGGACTGCATTCCACATCTGAGAAGAGATGGCTTACACTAGGTAAAAGGGGGGCAGGGCTTTCATTGTTCTCATAGGAAGAAGATTGTCCCCTTTTGTTATCTGTCTGGTCTATGGACTGGATTCCACATCTGAGAAGAGATTGTTTACAGTAGGTAAAACGGGCGGGAGGGGGAAACTTTGCTTGTGAATATCTCTCAAACCATAAAGGTTTGAGAGATAAAAAAACATGAAGAATGATATAAGTCTTAATGCCTACAAAATAAAATAAAGTTAAAACGAAGTATTACTATCCCTTTAAAAGCAAAAAAAAAAATAAAAGACTACAATGGACTGATGTACGAGATACAAATACCAAGGTAAGTGCTCCTGTTAAATTAATCACCACTTACACAAAGGGTGTAATTTCACATTAACCCTTTGAGTACATTATGAGATCCCCTAGCACTCAAAAGGTTAACGTTTTTAACCAATGAAAATGTAATTATATTTGTGCTGCTATAACAAAAATAGTCATGGAATAGGATGACTAAGTATTTTTCCTCTCTCCGTGATGATTCTGGCCTTGCTCCTAATGCTTACATCACACGCCACAGCCCTCCCTTGTAGTCAAACGGCTGGACCGAGAGCAAGCCGGCGCGTCTGATAGCAGTAAATAAAAAGCGCAATATCTGATAAGTATTGGCCGCCACCTGCAGAGGAAAAAATAGAGCACTATCTGCTTTCCTGTGCAGAATGGAGCGAGGAGAAGGAACCCTCGGGGCTGGCGCTCAGCACAACACAGGATGTCCTGAAATAGGAACATGCATCAGGACACCGCAGTCTGTAGGACAGATCCTGGCTGGCTGGCTGGGCCTAGTGAATAGCTGCCCCTAACCTGGAAGTCCCAAGTGTGGAAAAGTCAGCCAGTTCCACTATGGCAGCCAAAATAAATCTTAATTATAGTACCCATTATGGACTTTATGGAGAAAGAAAGAGTGGAACAAATTAATTGCACTATAGGAAGAAATCTAAAATCTCAAAATGCCCCACAATTTAAATGGGTCTTTTAACCCCTTGAATTCTAGACTCCAAGACATTGTAAAAGGAGTTAAAATATCATTTAAAGGGGATATTTACCCCCTTCACAACTTTGGCTAAATCGTTTTACCCCTTAAAGGGGAACTTTCACCCCGCAATAACTTAAGGCTAACTTATTGCACACCTGGCGACTAGCTGCTTAGTAGCGCTAGTCGCCAGCAATATTACCCGGTTCTTCAGATATCGGTGTTTTACAGGAGCGCAAAAGGGTGCAAAAGGGACTGACAGCGCAGGCACACGGACGTCACTGTGAAGAGACGTCCGTGCTTCCTGCTCTTGTAAAACGCCGATATCTGAAGAACCGGGTAATATTGCTGGCGACTAGCGCTACTAAGCAGCTAGTCACCAGGTGTGCAATAAGTTAGCTTTAAGTTATTGCGGGGTGAAAGTTCCCCTTTAACGACCCTTGACGGTCATAGTACGTCAAGGGTCGATTTGACTTAACGACCGATGACGTACTATGACCGTCATCGAGTTCCGGGCTCCCCCCGCGGCTGCACGCCGTTCGGGGAGTCCGGAACGCAACGGAGCAATAAAAAAAAATTGCTCCGTGGTCGTTAAGTCACGTCCGCTTCCGGATTCCCCGATCGTTAAGTGGTTAAGTGGCAATAATAACCAATGGAAAGTGTGTTCTTTTGTTAAAAAAAAATCTGCCCGTTTGAAGAAATTGTAAGTTTAAGTGTACCTCTTTTCCTACTTCCGGCAGACATCACGAACCGGATCTGAACCGTAGTCTGAGCTTCTATCCAGCCTCCTCCGATGCCGGAGGCTATCTGTCTCTAAGCTGGAGCACTCTCATTGGCCAGAAATCGATCTCTGCCAATGAGATCGCTCCAGCTTAGAGACAGACAGCCTCCGTCATCGGAGGAGGCTGGATAGAAGCTGAGACTATGGTACAGATCCGGCCCAAATACAAATGGTTACTAATCTTCAAAATTAGAATACAACTCTATTGTAAATCTGTTACTACATATATAGATACGCTATATTAAATATATATTAAAGGAACAGTAAACTTTTTTTATGAAAACACATATTTTACAGAGTGTTTCCTGCTGAATAAAACAAGGTCACTCCCACTGCAGTCAGATGTTCTATTCAAAAATTATACCAATTTAAATAATCAGGAAGTTAATTAACTGTGTTTACTTCCTGATAGTTCTAACTGACAGGAAGTGAATTTACTGTGTTTACTTCCTGATAGTTCTAACTGACAGGAAGTGACTCAGCAGTTTCTATCACATTCTATGGAGAACTGTATGTCTCTGACTTTTCTGACTTTCCTCTCCATTACAATCTAACAGGAAATCTAATTAGAATTTGACCACTAGAGGGCACTGCTAATGTAAAAAAAACATGGGTTTAAACTGTAATAACTCTGGAAATATGAATCTCTTGGCAGTGGGAGTACCCTTATTTTACTCAATAGGAAGATCCCTACAATATATATTTTTTCATAAAAAAGTTTACTGCTCCTTTAAGATAACACTGCATAAATTATCTCACTAAATCATTCACATGCAACTAACATTCTACATGTAACAAAGCTGCAAATGATGGTACAAGCAAAGAACTGTAAGTGTACCAAATCTTATTAATTCAAATAGAGACCATAGTTGTTTATTAGGCTTCCCTAGAATTATCCTATATAATAATTCGCTAAAACGTGTGTAAAAAACGCAGTCATGCGCAGTACAGACTGCTGGGCGTGCTGCAGTCATGCACAGTAGAGACTGCCCGCGCCACGGCTGATACGGGCAGTCTCTACTGTGCATGACTGCACTGCGACCGACTGGCAGTGGCACTGTGGCCCGTGTAACGGGCTCTTCAACTAGTTAAATATAATTGTTTTTAAGTGCCATTGGACTTTATTTCTTTCTATTCTGAAAGGGGGATTTAGCGCCGACTTCGTATTTTGTATCATTTAAATAATTGTATCCCACACACACACACACACACACACACACACACACACAAACACAAACACACACAAACACAAACACAGCGCAGTTGGTCTGTATCAGTACTGCTCATATTTCTTTCTGCAAAAGACTATAAAATTCTGTTTCTGGTTCCCTGCCCGAAACCCCAATATGCACGACGTGAACCATTCACTTATTATATATAAGACCTCTGACCGCTTGCTTGTACATGGTTTGTTGGTTCCATCACTGTGACTGCTTAACCCCTTAAGGTCCGACGATTCCGACGAGTTTGACGTGCCGTCCCACGTGACTGATCACGTGGGGCGGCATATCGAAAGGAGGACTGAAAGAGATCGCTCCGGTCTTGGAGCGATCAATTTCAGGCCACGGTATTACTCACCGCGCTCCTGCAGGAGTGCGGTGAGTAAAAGTATATGACGTACCAGGACCGTCACTGGTCCTTAAGTGCCGGACCAGCGTGACTGTCCGGGTACGTCACAGGACGCGAAAGGGTTAAATATATATATTTACTAGCAAATGATGCACAGCGTTGCCCGTGCAATTGGGAACACAGTGCACTTCAGGAACCCAGGAGACCTACTGCAGAGATTTTCCCCCAAGTAGGTGGGGGGCTTGGCTTCACCCCAGCCCACTCCTGTGAAAAACGTCAACTCTGATATTCTGCATGCAACCTGTCTCAGCCCCATGCCTTATATATTAGATGAGAGTTGGTACCGTGTTAGCTGTAGAAAGCTTGCATTTAAATCTGCTTAGTTAGCCAATAAAAGGTATCAAAAACTATATTTGCCTCATGCCTTATATATAGATTACACATGGGGCATATGTATCAAAACTTAAAGGGTTAAAGAAGTTTGTTTTGTTTTTTTTAAATTTGAGTGCCAGAGGGGTACGCAATGCATTGCTTTGCAATGCGTTGTGTACCCCTCTGGCACTCATAGGGTTAATAACTATGCTATATCTAAATGTATCATTCTGATAAAGAAAAGTGAATAGGTACTTGCAATTTGGAAATAAAACCCAACTGAGTTGCTACCATTTGTAAAAAAAGCCCATCTAAGCCTGAGAAGTGTACAGGGAAATACGTATCAATGTGCCACTAAAAAGTCACTATTAAGTAGTTAGTAATAGCAAATGCATAACAATAGCAATTCAAGTAATAGTCATTCATCAGCAATCACAAAAAACACTGCCTTGGCTGTCTAATTTTTAGGCTCTAAATATTTTGTCTCTTTCTTCAAACATATAACCATTTCATACAAATGTCACTAAGGTGCACTATTGCTTTTTCTATGTTTTTTAATAAATAGGCTCAAAGTAGTGAAAATTGCATTTGTAACCGATGTCTGAACTGGTGTCAGACTGATCTATATGCCACATGATGTTTATACAGTGCACTTAGCACTCCATACAAACACTGTTCTTATCACAGCTTCCTAGACAAACACCAACAGAATCTGACAAACACAACAGGGAGCCGACTAGCAAGCTTTCCCCTGCCTCTAGTGTACAGGACATGGGCAAAAAGGGATAGTAATGTTTCATAATAAAAGCCGCTCTAATTAATCATCATAGTATTTGGACCTTGGAGAGTGTTATTTCGTTTCTGTCAGAGTTGTAGTACAAGAGTAATTCAATGACAAAGTATCCCCCTCCTGCCCCTTTTACTGATGTAACACTGCTCAGCCAGATCAGAAGGGAGGTGTCCAGGTAGACTGCAGAGAGGGACAATCTTCAATTAAGATAAGGGAAAAACCTGAAGAACTTGCCAAGGGGGACAGGGCTTTCATTGTTCTCATAGGAAGAAGATTGTCCCCTGCTGTTATCTGTCTGGTCTATGGACTGGATTCCACATCTGAGAAGAGATGGCTTACACTAGGTAAAAGGGGCGGGAGGGGAAACTTTGCTTGTGAATATCTCTCAAACCATAAGACTTATATCGTTCATGTTTTTTTAATGCCTACAAAATAAAATAAAGATAAAACAAAGTATTACTATCCCTTTAAACCAAGAAGGCGGCCAATTCTATGACAAAACAACTACAAAATTCCCCTAAATTTAGGAGCCAGGGCTGCTAGGCCCCTGAGGTTTTTTCCATCCCTGTGTCATTTTGGACAAAAAAAGGTTGAATATTATAAGCCTGCCAGTAAACGCTGACTCACTGACAATCCAATGCAAAGTATGTCATTTTCAGTGGTGACTTAGATGCCAAGAGATGGGAATTTGATTTTACTCACTGCCAGCAAACAGTTAAAATCTTCTAGGAAGACAGAAAAGCTGTATGCGCACACTCTGGTCATCACGTCTGATTTACTTGTTGTAGTTCACATGCTGGAAGGCCACAGTGTGCTTAGCCCTTATCTATAGGAAATGAAGGTGTCTCATTACCAGGAAGGAGTCTAGGACTGTTGAGGCGAATTCTATAAATAAAGTCCTATTTTTTGCTCTGCTTATGTCTTGTTGTGTATAAGCACAGAGCCACAGGTCAGGACATGTCAGACATGCACAGTACGGTGATTATAGCATTACAAAAATACCTCTTTAGCATCCAAGGGGTTAAAGGATAATTAGGTTTTTCCCTAACCTGCTCCTATGGAAACAGACTTGACAAATTAGCTTGCACTGTACAGACCCAAAAAGGTTTGTTTGTTTAAAGTCATTTTTATCCTTGATCATGGTACAGCTGTAAAGTCTTCTGACAGAGGATTCATTTACTACTATACAAGGGGAGAGATGCACTAAGAGGAGATAAAGAAGAGATAAAGAGGAGATAAAGGCGAGATAAAGGCGAGATAAAGGCGAGATAAAGGCGAGATAAAGAGGAGATAAAGAGGAGATAAAGAGGAGATAAAGAGGAGATAAAGAGGAGATAAAGAGGAGATAAAGAGGAGATAAAGAGGAGATAAAGAAGAGATAAAGAGGAGATAAAGAGGAGATAAAGAGGAGATAAAGAAGAGATAAAGAAGAGATAAAGAAGAGATAAAGAAGAGATAAAGAAGAGATAAAGAAGAGATAAAGAAGAGATAAAGAAGAGATAAAGAAGAGATAAAGAAGAGATAACGTCTCCAGTGATATAACTTCTCCAGTACCTATGTTATTCTATGGAGCCTATGAACCAAGATTTCTCCAACTTTAGATATCTTAGTGCATTGGTTCTGTAGAATAACATAGGAACTGGAGAAGAGATATCATTGGAGAAGTCACCTCTGCTATATCAGGTTGCCAGGTCAACCGTTCCATTGATTGATTCAGCTCCCACACCTGGCGAAGGGGCTGATGTCAGGGAAAGGGGTGATGTTAACCCCCGTACACATACGTCCTGAGCGGATGTCCCAGGTGGACAGAGGACGTACATGTACATACTGGAAGTCATTTAAAGAAATTTAAAAAAAAAATGTTCGGCGGGCATTAAGTGCCGGCCGCGTGTGGCCGATCACTCAAGGGTTAAACATTTAATATCTTCTTAATTAGTGAGTATTAATCAGTCTGACATCACTACAATGCATTAGAAGTAAAATGTAAGCATATAAGCAGTATAGTATTTTTAAACCGTTAAACGGATAGTAATACTTCGTTTTATATTTTTTTTTTATTTTGTAGGCAATTAAAAAAAAACAAAACATGAAGAACGATATAAGTCTTATCTCTCAAACCTTTATGGTTTGAGAGCTATTCACAAGCAAAGTTTCCCCTCTGCCATCCAGCTATCAGATTTGGAATCTGGTCCGCGGACCGGCCGTGGCTCTACAGCAGAGCCGAGATCACAAGATATAAGAAGTACTTAATTTGAATAGTCTACAAAGTGTACCTGGTTTGCAAGCACACTTTTTAGACCCTTCCAATGAAATAGTTATTTTTATATCTTGCAATCTTGGCTCTGCTGAAGAGCCAGCAGTTGATCTGCGGACCGGATTCCAAATCTGACAGCTAGATGGCAGACTTGATCGTTTTGGTCAGTGAGGGGAAACTTTGCTTGTGAATATCTCTCACATCATAAAGGTTTGGGAGATAAGACTTATATTGTTCTTCATGTTTTTTTAATGCCTACAAAATAAAATAGAGATAAAATGAAGTATTACTATCCCTTTAAAGTGATTGTAATGTTTCAAAATAAGAGCAGCTCCAGTTAATCATCATAGTATTTGGGCAATGGAGAGTGTTATTTCAATTCTGTCAGAGTTGTACTACAAGAGTAATTGAATGATAAAGTATCCCCCTCCCGCCCCTTTTACCTAGTGTAAACCACCTCCCCTCAGATGTGGAATCTGGTCTCTTGACCGGACAGATCACAGCAATGGACAATCTTCTTACTGTGATCATAAGGAAAACCCTGCCCCCCTTGTCAGGTTTTTCAAGATTGTCCCTCTCTGTGATCCATCCAGACAGTCTTGCTGCTCTGAGGTGAGCGGTGTTACATCAGTAAAAGGGGAGGGAGGGGGATACTTTATCATTCAATTACTCTTGTACTACAACATTCACAGTAATGAAATAACACTCTCCATGGCCCAAATACCATGAAGTTTAATTGGAGCTGCTTTTATTGTGAAACATTACTATCCCTTTAACACTTTGAGTGCCAGAGGGGTACGCAACACATTGCTTCGCAATGCGTTGAGTACCTTTCTGGCACTGAAAGGGTTAAGAACCAGACGGCTGTGCAGTACATTGTGAAGCATACATTGCACACCCCTCCAGTGCTTAAAGGGTTAAGGTGAGTGGAGGGTTATAATTAGGAGTTGTTCATGTTTGTGCCAGAAGGGTATCTAATGCATTGCAAAGTACTTTTTTTTAACTGAGATATTGCTTCACACGTTAACACAAAGATTGTCAAAGACCATCAGATTTTTATTCTATACTTTTTTGAGAGTATTATGCCCAACGTTGGCTTAACCCCTTCACTGTAAACAGGTAGCAGCATCAAGGTTTAAAGGGATAGTAACCCCCCCGAACAACGTGTTGCCAAAAGTGAGCAATCATGCAAACATACTGAATTCCCTTATTCCCATCTCTCAAACCTTTATGGTTTGAGAGATGTAAGAAAATAAGGACCTTCGTTCCCTCCCCTTTCTGCCTGCCGAGCTGTAAAGCTGTCAGAGGCAGAATCCGGTCGACCGACTTTCGGTGGTTCTGCAGGAGCTCTGTCATCTAGATATCTCCGTATAATTACTTCATCGGAATGGTCTACAACATGTGCTTGCAAGCCAAGCACACATTTTAGACCATACCGATGAAGTAATACTACGGAGCTATCTAGAAGACAGCGCTCCTGAAGAGCTGCCGTTTGGTCCCGGAAGCAGGATCTCATGACGTCCGCTATACAGCAGACACATGAGAAGGGGGAGGGAGCGGAGGTCTTTCTTGTCTTACATCTCTCAAACCATAATGGTTTGAGAGATTGGAATAAGGGAGTTCAGTATGTTGGCATGATTACTCGCATTTGGCGTCACGTTGTTCGGGGGGGTTACTATCCCTTTAACCTTTTCAGTTGCAGAGTGGTTGACATAAAAAATGATTAACCCTTTGTGTCAGTGAATGAAAGCCCTGAGATTTAACCCGTTCACTCACCAGATTTAACCAGTGCCAGAGGCTGACTGCCTGGGAGTTTAAACCTTTTAAAGGGATCCTACATTATACTTCGCTAAGTGCGTTTGTCAGAAGCTGTCATGTGCAGTAGAGACGGCTGTGAGCTGCAGTCATGCGCAGTACTGACTGCCCGTGCCACGGCTGATACGGAGCGGGCGCTCTGAATTCAGACCGGAGTCATCTTTGTGCGCTGGAAGGTGTGCAGAGGGGACTCCGGTCTGAATTAGGAGCGCCCTACTCTCCGGTGCACAGAGAGGGCTCTGATCTGAATTCGGAGTGACCCACAACGCTGGCAGTCTGTAATGCCCATGACTGCACCTCTGCCGTTGCTGGGTGCCAATGTGGCCCGTGTACACGGGTTCTACCAGTAGTAATAATATAAGAAAATAAATGGAGGGCCGGTTTAACAGTGTACTTTCTCTAACCATGTAGAGCGGTACACCAACGGTATTAGAGTTATAGTTCAACAGCAATTCAATTATAAATGATCCCCCTCCCACCCTTTTACTTATGTAAAGCTGCCTCTCCAAGCTGGTCCGGATGGACAGCAGTGAGAGACAATCTTCACTGAGCATAAGGAAAATCCTGTCCTACTTATTCAAGGGTTTTCCTTTAACTCAATGGATGAAGATTGGCCCTCGCTGCGCACTGTCCGGTCCCAGGACCAGGTTCTACATCTGAGGGCAGGATGCATACAGGAGGTAAAAGGGGCGGCAGGGGGATCGTTTAGAATTGAATTGCTGCTGAACTACAACTCCAATACCACTGATATACCGCTCTACATGGTTAATGAAATAGAATGGTAAATCGAGACTCCGTTTATTTTCTTACATTACTGTCCCTTTAATGTCAAAGTGTTTTCTAGTCATAGGGTTTAACCGTTTGAGTGCCAGAAAAGTATCCAACTTATTGCAATGCATAGGTTAAGTCTCTGCCACTGAAAGGGTTAACACAGAGGTGAACAAAAATATTGCAAACTTAGGAGACAAAAGAGAATACTTAGGAGCCAGATAAGTGTTCTAGGAGCCAGTAAAGGAGAGAGTTTGACCCCTTGAGTATCAAGCTCTGATTGATTTTATAAACCAGTACAGAAACAATCAAGGCTACAAGAAGTGCTGAGTAATGAAGGTGCAGACTGACAGTCTCCATGTGTGTGCCATCTGCAGCAATGAGCTCACTGTAAGGACTGCCAGAGCATGGGCACACCACGCTGTATCACTGCCAACATGTTCTCCCTGCTCCTGTCATTTCTCCTGAGACACTTTCACCTGCCAGAAATCATTCCTGTGGCCAACACAATCCAGAATCTGGTTACACCTGCACAGTCTCCTCTGCATGCGCCCACTTGTCTGACACTCTCACTGCAATGTTATGTTATCGCTCCCTGCCCCACATATCTGTGAATACAACTGTGCACCAAAATAATATATCTTTTTAAACATTACTATTTTATGAGCAACAGCACAAGCAATTTTTCAGGTAGTGAGCCCCTGCACCGTAGAACTTACAATCTAATTTTGATACTTGAGGCACAAGAATATAAGGCAACTTGACAACCCTTAATATACAGAGGAACTGGCCACTGCATAGCACCCTGGTCCTTATGCTTACCATAGGCTGACACAGGAATTAAACCCAACCTTCCCTGATTTAGAGTAACTGTACTGACTTCAGATTAACTGAGCCTCTCCCCAAACATGTGAATAGTCACAAAGATTATTACTGTGCCTATGCAATTAAAATGCAATTTCACCCCAAGAGCCTAGGAGTACAATGTTCAAAAAGATGTAGTAACTGAGATTGCCACTAATACATTGGAAAACATTCTAATGCCACAGTCCACCAATTTTCAGACACAACTGTCATTTCTTGCATTCAATTACACCATATCCATCAAAGGGAAAAAGTAGCCTTTAAAGAATTCATGTTTTAATCTACCGTCATACTGCATGTTATTCTTGAAAACAATTTTCAGCTGTGATTTTTTGTTTGTCTAATTTCTATAATCTTGTTTCCATCAGAATAAAAAAAATTGTATAATCTTGAAAACAATTTAAAAGTAATATTTTCAAACAGGCGTGGCGTGTAGAAATATAGCAATAGCTGGTTTAAAAAAAAGTCAGTATTTTCAAATGTGACCAATTTACTTTTTAAAACACAGTCCTTTATCATCAGCCCATGACCCAACATTTTCTAATTATTATTATTTTAAACATTGTTCCCTAGTGATCTTATTGTGCCTCTGACCTTGTCTAATATATATGTTAAGGATATGCAACATGTTTTTCTCCAGCTGCTATTGAATTAAATGACCCTAAAGCCAGGGGCCAGCTAAAGATGGGATCCCACTGCTGAGGGACACCCCTGGAATAGAAGACCCTAACAGAAGAAGATGTCCTATGTAGCCCCCATGGTTATGCTGCTCCTTAAACTCTTCTCTACCTTTTACAGTCTTGCTCTCGTGAGCCCCACCTACCCTCCAGTGATCAGAATGTAGTCCTCATTTGTTCAGTTCTATCACCTGCCTGTGCTGTCTGCTTCAACCAGTCCCATTCACTCCCCTCCTAATCATAAGGACATCTCTTAGCACTTTACACATGGTACACAACATATGTAAGCCCATCCTAACCATAAATGCCAACTCGGTCACTCAGCCCTTCCTACTCATATCAGCCATCTCTCTCAGTGCCTCTCAAGTCTCCCCTCTCTGCCATCTCTTTCTGCTCCTGTCTCTCTCTGCTTCTCTCTCCACTCATCTTCCCCATCTCTCACTGTCTGTTTCTCTCCTGTTTTGTCTGTCTCTCTGCTCCTCTCCTGTGTCTCTCACTCCTGATTCTCACACTCTCTCTGCTCCTCTCCTGTGTCTTTCACTCCTGCCTCTCACTTTCTGCCTCTGCTCCTCTCTTGTCTCTCACTCTGTCTCTGCTCCACGCCTGTCTGTCTCTCACTCTGTCTCTGCTCCTCTCCTGTCTGTCTCTCACTCTGTCTCTGCTCCTCTCCTGTCTGTCTCTCACTCTGTCTCTGCTCCACTCCTGTCTCTCACTCCTGTCTCTGCTCCACTCCTGTCTCTCACTCCTGTCTCTGCTCCACTCCTGTCTCTCACTCCTCTCCTGTCTCTGCTCCTCTCCTGTCTCTCACTCTGTCTCTGCTCCTCTCCTGTCTCTCACTCTGTCTCTGCTCCTCTCCTGTCTCTGCTCCTCTCCTGTCTGTCTCTCACTCTGTATCTGCTCCTCTCCTTTCTGTCTCTCACTCTGTATCTGCTCCTCTCCTTTCTGTCTCTCACTCTGTATCTGCTCCTCTCCTGTCTATCACTCTGTATCTGCTCCTCTCCTGTCTCTCACTCCTGTCTCTGCTCCACTCCTGTCTCTCACTCCTGTCTCTGCTCCACTCCTGTCTCTCACTCCTCTCCTGTCTCTGCTCCTCTCCTGTCTCTCACTCTGTCTCTGCTCCTCTCCTGTCTCTCACTCTGTCTCTGCTCCTCTCCTGTCTCTGCTCCTCTCCTGTCTGTCTCTCACTCTGTATCTGCTCCTCTCCTTTCTGTCTCTCACTCTGTATCTGCTCCTCTCCTTTCTGTCTCTCACTCTGTATCTGCTCCTCTCCTGTCTATCACTCTGTATCTGCTCCTCTCCTGTCTCTCACTCTGTCTCTGCTCCACTCCTGTCTCTCACTCCTGTCTCTGCTCCACTCCTGTCTCTCACTCCTCTCCTGTCTCTGCTCCTCTCCTGTCTCTCACTCTGTCTCTGCTCCTCTCCTGTCTCTCACTCTGTCTCTGCTCCTCTCCTGTCTCTCACTCTGTCTCTGCTCCTCTCCTGTCTCTGCTCCTCTCCTGTCTGTCTCTCACTCTGTCTCTGCTCCTCTCCTGTCTGTCTCTCACTCTGTCTCTGCTCCTCTCCTGTCTGTCTCTGTCTCTGCTCCACTCCTGTCTCTGCTCCACTCCTGTCTCTGCTCCACTCCTGTCTCTGCTCCACTCCTGTCTCTGCTCCACTCCTGTCTCTGCTCCACTCCTGTCTCTGCTCCACTCCTGTCTGTCTCTCACTCCTGTCTGTCTCTCACTCCTGTCTCTGCTCCTCTCCTGTCTCTCACTCCTGTCTCTGCTCCTCTCCTGTCTGTCTCTCACTCCTGTCTCTGCTCCTGTCCTGTCTCTCACTCCTGTCTCTCTCTCCTGTCTCTCTCTCACTCTGTCTCTGCTCCACTCCTGTCTCTCACTCCTGTCTCTGCTCCACTCCTGTCTCTCACTCCTCTCCTGTCTCTGCTCCTCTCCTGTCTCTCACTCTGTCTCTGCTCCTCTCCTGTCTCTGCTCCTCTCCTGTCTCTGCTCCTCTCCTGTCTGTCTCTCACTCCTGTCTGTCTCTCACTCCTGTCTGTCTCTCACTCCTGTCTGTCTCTCACTCCTGTCTGTCTCTCACTCCTGTCTGTCTCTCACTCCTGTCTGTCTCTCACTCCTGTCTCTGCTCCTCTCCTGTCTGTCTCTCACTCCTGTCTCTGCTCCTCTCCTGTCTGTCTCTCACTCTGTATCTGCTCCTGTCCTGTCTCTCACTCCTGTCTCTCTCTCCTGTCTCTCTCTCCTGTCTCTCTCTCACTCTGTCTCTGCTCCACTCCTGTCTCTCACTCCTGTCTCTGCTCCACTCCTGTCTCTCACTCCTCTCCTGTCTCTGCTCCTCTCCTGTCTCTCACTCTGTCTCTGCTCCTCTCCTGTCTCTGCTCCTCTCCTGTCTGTCTCTCACTCTGTCTCTGCTCCTCTCCTGTCTGTCTCTCACTCTGTCTCTGCTCCTCTCCTGTCTGTCTCTCACTCTGTCTCTGCTCCTCTCCTGTCTGTCTCTCACTCTGTCTCTGCTCCTCTCCTGTCTGTCTCTCACTCCTGTCTCTGCTCCTCTCCTGTCTCTGCTCCTCTCCTGTCTCTGCTCCTCTCCTGTCTGTCTCTCACTCCTGTCTCTGCTCCACTCCTGTCTCTGCTCCACTCCTGTCTCTGCTCCACTCCTGTCTCTGCTCCACTCCTGTCTGTCTCTCTCTCCTGTCTGTCTCTCTCTCCTGTCTGTCTCTGCTCCTCTCCTGTCTCTGCTCCTCTCCTGTCTCTGCTCCTCTCATGTCTGTCTCTCACTCTGTCTCTGCTCCACTCCTGTCTGTCTCTCACTCTGTCTCTGCTCCTCTCCTGTCTGTCTCTCACTCTGTCTCTGCTCCACTCCTGTCTCTCACTCCTGTCTCTGCTCCACTCCTGTCTCTGCTCCTCTCCTGTCTCTGCTCCTCTCCTGTCTGTCTCTCACTCCTGTCTGTCTCTCACTCCTGTCTCTGCTCCTCTCCTGTCTGTCTCTCACTCCTGTCTCTGCTCCTCTCCTGTCTGTCTATCACTCTGTCTCTGCTCCACTCCTGTCTCTCACTCCTGTCTCTGCTCCACTCCTGTCTCTCACTCCTGTCTCTCACTCCTGTCTCTCACTCCTGTCTCTGCTCCACTCCTGTCTCTCACTCCTGTCTCTGCTCCACTCCTGTCTCTCACTCCTGTCTCTCTCTCACTCTGTATCTGCTCCACTCCTGTCTCTCACTCCTGTCTCTCACTCCTGTCTCTGCTCCTCTCCTGTCTGTCTCTCACTCTGTCTCTGCTCCTCTCCTGTCTGTCTCTCACTCTGTATCTGCTCCTCTCCTGTCTCTCACTCCTGTCTCTGCTCCACTCCTGTCTCTGCTCCTCTCCTGTCTGTCTCTCACTCTGTCCCTGCTCCTCTCCTGTCTGTCTCTCACTCTGTATCTGCTCCTCTCCTGTCTGTCTATCACTCTGTATCTGCTCCACTCCTGTCTCTCACTCCTGTCTCTCTCTCACTCTGTATCTGCTTCACTCCTGTCTCTCAATCCTGTCTCTCAATCCTGTCTCTCAATCCTGTCTCTGCTTCACTCCTGTCTCTCAATCCTGTCTCTCAATCCTGTCTCTCAATCCTGTCTCTCAATCCTGTCTCTACTCCACTCCTGTCTGTCTCTCACTCTGTCTCTGCTCCTCTCCTGTCTGTCTCTCACTCTGTCTCTGCTCCTCGCCTGTCTGTCTCTCACTCTGTCTCTGCTCCTCTCCTGACTGTCTCTCACTCTGTCTCTGCTCCTCTCCTGTCTGTCTCTCACTCTGTCTCTGCTCCTCGCCTGTCTGTCTCTCACTCTGTCTCTGCTCCACTCCTGTCTCTGCTCCTCTCCTGTCTCTCTCTCACTCTGTCTCTGCTCCTCTCCTGTCTGTCTCTCACTCTGTCTCTGCTCCTCTCCTGACTGTCTCTCACTCTGTCTCTGCTCCTCTCCTATCACTCTGTCTCTGCTCCTCTCCTATCACTCTGTCTCTGCTCCTCTCCTGTCTATCACTCTGTCTCTGCTCCTCTCCTGTCTATCACTCTGTCTCTGCTCCCCTTTTCTCCGTCTTCCCTCTACTGCCTCCCTGCTCCCCTCTTCTCCTTGTCTGTCTCCCCTTGTCTCTCTGCTTCCCTTTTCACCCAGTCTGTCTTCGTTCTCCTGACTCTCTGTTCCTCTCCTGTCTCTCTCTCTGTTCCTCTCCTGTCTCTCCGCTCCCTGTCTGTCTTTCCTTTCCAGCCCAGACAGCCCCAACATCCCAGGCAATGTGCCCGCCCCACTCACCGCAGTGTGGGTCCGATACAGGCCGTTTCTGTGCTTTCAATCTCCCGCAGGATCCGCTCATGTTCTGCCGCTATCTCCAGCTCCGCCATGTCTGTGGGACTGGCTGTCTGCACCCCGCCCCTCCGTACGTCACCTCGCACCGTACGTCACAAGCGCTATGTACGTCAAGCGCGCTGCCTGCTGGGAATTGTAGTCTCCTGTTGATCGGTCTTTTGCATTGCACCGTACTGTGCTAGGGGCTAAACTAAAGCCCACTCATGGCCACGCCCACTCATAGCCACACCCAACAACTCAGATATAAATATACCTGTCCGCCACAACCCCACCCACAGTGTCACTAGCCAATCAGTGCAATGCTCACAAATAATCACACCCACTAAGGGCCACGCCTACAGCGTATTTACCTTTTAAGTCCGTACATTGGAGTTGGGGGTATGTAATGAATGGTGACAAGCATGCGGAGTCCCCAAATTCCCTTTCATTTATGGAGGGCTCTTAACCATTTTGGTTCTAGAATTGGATCCCTCTGTAGCCTCCAAAGGGTTAAAATCCCAGTTTGAATTAGTGACAGTTTTTATTGGTCCCTATGATGCGTTTGGTTTGCTCCAGAATTGCACAGAATTTTAGTGCGGGGGTCTCACAGGGTATTTAACCCTTCAATGGCACTGAACCTGCACTCACCAACAGGTTAATCCCTCACAGTGATCCTGTGCCAGCAGTGAGTTTAACCCTCTGAGTGCCTCTGGCAATCAAAGGGTTAACCCTTCAGTGTCATTGACCCAGGACCCTGCACCAGTCAACAGTTTGTTTAACCCTTCAGCGTCACTGCCTGCACCAATCAACAGTGTTTAACCCTTCAGTGTCACCGCCTACACCAATCACCAGTGTGTTTAACCCTTCAGTGGTCATGACCCTGCATCAATCGTGTGTTTAACCATTCAATGCCAATGACCTTGCACCAATCAATAGTTGTTTTAAAACTTCAGTGTAACCAACTGTGCACCAATCCCCAGTGCGTTTAACCCTTCAGTGCCAATGACCCTGCATCAATCAATAGTGTGTTTAACCCTTCAGTGTCCCAGCCTGCACCAATCAACAGTGTGTTTAACCCTTCAGTGCCAATGACCCTGCACCAATCAATAGTGTGCTTAACCCTTCAGTGTCGCAGCCTGCACCAATCAACAGTGTGTCTAACCCTTAAGTGCCAATGACCTGGCACCAATCAATAGTGTGTTTAACCCTTCAGTGTTGCAGCCTGCACCAATTAATAGTGTGTTTAACCCTTCAGTGTCTCAGCCTGCACCAATCAACAGTGTGTTTAACCCTTAAGTGCCAGTGACCTGGCACCTATTAGCAGTATATTTGAAGTGGATGTTTGACCTTAAAGGGATAGTAATACTTCGTTTTAACTTTATTTTATTTTGTAGGCATTAAAAAAACATGAAGAATGATATAAGTCTTATCTCTCAAACCTTTATGGTTTATGAGATATTCACAAGCAAAGTTCCCCTCCCCGCCCCTTTTACCTAGTGTAAGCCATCTCTTCTCAGATGTGGAATCTGGTTGTAAGACCAGACAGATAACAGAAGGGGACAATTTTCTTTGTATGAAAACAATGAAAGCCCTTCCCCCCTTGACAAGTTTTTCAGCTTTTTCCATTATCTTAATTGAAGATTGTCCCTCTCTGCAGTCTACATGGGCATCTCCCTTTTGATCTGGTTGAACAGGGGGGGGATACTTTGTTTGTGAATATCTCTTAAACCATAAAGGTTTCAGAGATAAGACTTATATCATTCTTCATGTTTTTTAATGCCTACAAAATAAAATAACGTTAAAATGAAGTATTACTATCCCTTTAAGATAGGTTTATTTAATATTAAGTTGATGGTTACTAGCAGGGCCACATCACTCACTCAGACTGGCTGAAGATATAATCTCTTGAACAAAGGCACAAGGGAAACATTCATAGGGGCCATTAAGATTTTTTGGCCATAGTAAGGAAACTGCTTTTTTAGAGCATTCTTGCTTTTGCTTGGTATAGGCTAAGGATATTTTCTGTGCCAGGCAAAATGGATGGAGGAATGGGAATGTGGTCACATGCATACCTCCCAAGTGTCCCTCTTTAGGAGGGACAATCCCGCTTTAAGACCCAAATCCCTCTTTCCCACCCTGATGTCCCTCTTTTTAGGAGATTAGATTATGTGGTGTGTAAATAAGTGTATCCCATTGCTCCACAGCAATAAAACTTACATTAATGTTTGTATAAACATCATTATATGTGTTTATAAATTAGTCTGTGTAAATAAAATACTTTGATGTTGGTCTAGATCTTTTATTAAGTTACACAAAGGCGTGTCAGTAGGTCATGAAATCACCTATAAGCTATTGGTAATGTCCTGTCCACCAGCCACGCCCCCAGTAACACCCCCTAAAACAAAAGTGTCCCTCTTTGGCCATTTGAAATGTTGGGAGGCATGCATATGTGTGGCTAAGTTCATCAGGGCTATTAGGATTTTCTGGTCATAAAAAGGTGAGTGGAGGCCCTTATTAGTAGTTGTTACTTCTTTAATTATTAGAGTTTCCTCATTGGTGCTCTTTATTTACTGTGGTAATGGGACAAACTGTTAGATAACCCCAGAAGATGTATAGGAAGGTGTCTCGCTGATCTGACTTAAATTTTGGAGATGTATGAGATGGTATCTAACTGATCTAACTTACATTTAGGAGATTATGAGATGGTATCTAACTGATCTGACTTACATTTAGGAGATGTATGAAATGGTATCTAACTGACCTGTCTTACATTTAGGAGATGTATGAGATGGTATCTAGCTGATCTGTCTTACATTTAGGAGATGTATGAGATGGTATCTAACTGATCTGACTTACATTTAGGCGATGTATGAGATGGTATCTAGCTGATCTGTCTTACATTTAGGAGATGTATGAGATGGTATCTAACTGATCTGTCTTACATTTAGGAGATGTATGAGATGGTATCTAACTGATCTGACTTACATTTGGGAGATGTATGAGATGGTATCTAACTGATCTGACTTACATTTAGGAGATTATGAGATGGTATCTAACTGATCTGACTTACATTTAGGAGATGTATGAAATGGTATCTAACTGACCTGTCTTACATTTAGGAGATGTATGAGATGGCATCTAGCTGATCTGTCTTACATTTAGGAGATGTATGAGATGGTATCTAGCTGATCTGACTTACATTTAGGAGATGTATGAGATGGTATCTAACTGATCTGACTTACATTTAGGAGATGTATGAGATGGTATCTAGCTAATCTGACTTACATTTAGGAGATGTATGAGATGGTATCTAACTGATCTGACTTACATTTAGGAGATGTATGAGATGGTATCTAGCTAATCTGACTTACATTTAGGAGATGTATGAGATGGTATCTAGCTAATCTGACTTACATTTAGGCAATGTATGAGATGGTATCTAGCTAATCTGACTTACATTTAGGAGATGTATGAGATGGTATCTAACTGATCTGACTTACATTTAGACGATGTATGAGATGGTATCTAGCTGATCTGTCTTACATTTAGGAGATGTATGAGATGGTATCTAACTGATCTGACTTACATTTAGGAGATGTATGATATGGTATCTAGCTAATCTGACTTACATTTAGGAGATGTATAATATGGTATCTAACTGATCTGACTTACATTTAGGAGATGTATGAGATGGTATCTAGCTGATCTGTCTTACATTTAGGAGATGTATGAAATGGTATCTAACTGACCTGTCTTACATTTAGGAGATGTATGAGATGGTATCTAGCTGATCTGACTTACATTTAGGAGATGTATGAGATGGTATCTAACTGATCTGACTTACATTTAGGAGATGTATGAGATGGTATCTAGCTGATCTGACTTACATTTAGGAGATGTATGAGATGGTATCTAGCTAATCTGACTTACATTTAGGAGATGTATGAGATGGTATCTAACTGATCTGACTTACATTTAGGAGATGTATGAGATGGTATCTAGCTAATCTGACTTACATTTAGGAGATGTATGAGATGGTATCTAGCTAATCTGACTTACATTTAGGCAATGTATGAGATGGTATCTAGCTAATCTGACTTACATTTAGGAGATGTATGAGATGGTATCTAACTGATCTGACTTACATTTAGACGATGTATGAGATGGTATCTAGCTGATCTGTCTTACATTTAGGAGATGTATGAGATGGTATCTAACTGATCTGACTTACATTTAGGAGATGTATGAGATGGTATCTAGCTAATCTGACTTACATTTAGGAGATGTATAATATGGTATCTAACTGATCTGACTTACATTTAGGAGATGTATGAGATGGTATCTAGCTGATCTGTCTTACATTTAGGACATGTATGAGATGGTATCTAACTGATCTGACTTACATTTAGGAGATGTATGAGATGGTATCTAGCTGATCTGACTTACATTTAGGAGATGTATGAGATGGTGTCTAACTGATCTGTCTTACATTTAGGAGATGTATGAGATGGTATCTAGCTGATCTGTCTTATATTTAGGAGATGTATGAGATGGTATCTAGCTAATCTGACTTACATTTAGGCAATGTATGAGATGGTATCTAACTGATCTGACTTACATTTAGGAGATGTATAATATGGTATCTAACTGATCTGTCTTACATTTAGGAGATGTATGAGATGGTATCTAACTGATCTGACTTACATTTAGGAGATGTATGAGATGGTATCTAGCTAATCTGACTTACATTTAGGAGATGTATGAGATGGTATCTAGCTAATCTGACTTACATTTAGGCAATGTATGAGATGGTATCTAGCTGATCTGCCGTTCTTTAGCACCAGTTTCTCAGTACTGAGACCATTCTAGTGAGTGTTCGAGTTCAGTCTCAGCCCTGGATCCTGTGTTCCTTTTACCCTTCCTCCTGCTATGATCCCTTATTACTGACCTGGGCTTTGCTGGCGACTACTCCCCAGATTGCCATCCCTGTACCTTGCCTCCATTGCTAATACTCTGTAGTTGACCCCGGCTCTTCTATTTGACTGTTCTTCATCCTGCAGATTTGGTGCCTTTTCTTCTCTCCAGTTGCCAACCCTGCTTGTCCACCATCCACATCTCTTGTTACTGCTCAGTCCCAGTCCGACTCCCTCAAGTTACATTCGGTTCACTTCTCCGATACAGTTGGTGTTCAAGTCCTTCAACCATCAGTTTATCCATTGTTCCAGCGAAGGTGTAGTTCGACTTTCAGTTTTCAGTCGGTTCCTGTCACTGCCAGTCAGTATTTAAAGGGACAGTATTACTTCAAAATTACTATCTCTCATATTGTAGCCCTTAATAAACTGAGTTAAATGACACCAGCGGCATCTCTCAAACCTTTATGGTTTAAGAGATAGCCGCTTTTAAAGTTTCCTCTCCCCTGCTGTCAGCGTTCTGCTGCCAACAGGGGAATCCGGTCCCGGGACAGGCGGAGGCTCTTAAACAGAGCCGATATCTCGTTATGGAAGGAAAAATTATTCATTGAAACAGTCTCCTACGTGTGCTTGGTTACCAAGCACACGTAGAAGACTGTTTCGATGAATCATTTTTCCTTCCATAATGAGATATCGGCTCTGCTGAAGAGCCTCCACTTGATTCAGAGACCGGATTCTTCTGCTGGCAGCAGAACGCTGACAGCAGGGGAGAGGAAACTTTGAAAGCGGCTATCTCTTATACCATAAAGGTCTGAGAGATGCCGCTGGTGTCATTTAACTCAGTTTATTAAGGGCTACAATATAAGAGATAGTAATTTTGAAGTAATACTATCCCTTTAAAGGGATAGTAATACTTAAAATGTAAAAAAAAATATGTTGTAGGGTTTATCCCCCTGAGTAAAACAAGAGTACTCCCACTGCTGAGAGGTGTTTTATTCAAAAGTTATTAATTTTCAAAGTTGAATTTTTTAGGTGCAATATCACAATGGCCTGAAATTGTACAGTGGCGCTGTTGCTACACGATCCTATGGACAGCTCTGGTCAGTTGACCATAAATCTCCATAGGATGGTGTAGCAACAGCGCCACTGTACAATTTCAGGCCATTTTGATGTTGCACCTAAAAAATTCAACTTTGAAAATTAATAACTTTTGAATGAAAGACCTCTCAGCAGTGGGAGTACCCTTGTTTTACTCAGGGGGATAAACCCTACAACATATTTTTTTTACATTTTAAGTATTACTATCCCTTTAACTAATTCGACTGTCAGATAAATTATTGTTCCAGATCTGTCGGAGTTTGACTATCAGTGCCTGCTCAGTCACTGTTCAATCCCTCAACCTTCAGTTGTCTACAGGCCCTACAGCAGAGATTAGACTATCATTGTCTGCTCTGTCTGTGTTTGACTTTTCAACCTCAATCTCTCAACACATCAGCACAACAGTGATTCTATCAGAATTAAGGTGCTTTGTATCTGTTACCTTCTGGTTTTACAGCATCCCCAGTAGATCGTATCCCTACGCAGTCATTCTGGGTGCGACCAGTTCCTCCGGTCAGCACTAAACTAGTCTGAGACTAGCACCTTTAGGCCAGCTTTGACCACAGCATGACTGTTTTAGGGTAGTCCACGCTAGCCAGCAATGCTCTTTATTCTCCTTTCCCTAACATCTTGCCTACTGGGGTGTCCCCATAGTTCCAGGGGGCAGTCTGTTGCTGTACTGTTTTTCTGGTGTATCTGTTGCATCCTACTTAGCTGGGTTTCTTCTCCTGCCAGCATCATTCGTTAAGCATCGCTCTCCAGCCTCACCCAATTAAGTCCTTTATACTGTTGTCCCATACCAGTTATTATAGGCTTACATTTAGGAGATGTTTGAGATGGTGTCTCAATGATCTGCTTTGCATTTAGTAAATGTATGAGATGGTGTCTCACTGATCTGACTTACATTTAGGAGATGTATGAGATGGTGTCTTCCCGATCTGACTTGCATTTATGGGGTTGTATGAGATGGTGTCACTGATCTGACTTACATTTAGGTGATGTATGAGATGGTGTCTCGTTGATGGATTTACATTTAGGAGATGTATGAGATGGTGTCACTGATCTGACTTACATTTAGGAGATGTATGAGATGGTATCTAACTGATCTGACTTACATTTAGGAGATGTATGAGATGGTGTCACTGACCTGACTTACATTTAGGAGATGTATGAAATGGTATCTATCTGATCTGTCTTACATTTAGGGGATGTATGAGATGGTATCTAACTGATCTGACTTACATTTAGGAGATGTATGAGATGGTATCTAACTGATCTGTCTTACATTTAGGAGATGTATGAGATGGTATCTAGCTGATCTGACTTACATTTAGGAGATGTATGAGATGGTATCTAACTGATCTGTCTTACATTTAGGAGATGTATGAGATGGTATCTAACTGATCTGACTTACATTTAGGAGATGTATGAGATGGTATCTAGCTGATCTGACTTACATTTAGGAGATGTATGAGATGGTATCTATCTGATCTGTCTTACATTTAGGAGATGTATGAGATGGTATCTAGCTGATCTGACTTACATTTAGGTTATGTATGAGATGGTATCTAACTGATCTGACTTACATTTAGGTTATGTATGAGATGGCATCTAGCTGATCTGACTTACATTTAGGAGATGTATGAGATGGTATCTAACTGATCTGTCTTACATTTAGGAGATGTATGAGATGGTGTCTAACTGACCTGACTTACATTTAGGAGATGTATGAGATGGTATCTAGCTGATCTGACTTACATTTAGGAGATGTATGAGATGGTGTCACTGACCTGACTTACATTTAGGAGATGGATGAGATGGTGTCTCACTGATCTGGCTTTGCCATGCCCTGTCCTTGTTGACTGGTGTTTCTTGCCCACTCCATATACAGGTTTTGCTATTCCTTTCAGCTTGCCAGATCCTCTCTCCTTGTCCAGGTTTATGCTTATTCCTTTGCATTTATTTAGCACCAGTTTCTCAGTACTGTTACCATTCTAGTGAGTGTTTGAGTTCAGTCTCAGCCCTGTTTCCTGTGTTCCTGTTATCCTTCCTCTTGTTGTGATCCCTTGTCACCGACTTTGACTTTGCTACCGACTACTCCCCAGATTGCCATTCCTGTACCTTGCCTCCATTGCTGATACTCTGTAGTTGACCCCGGCTCTTCTATTTGACTGTTCTTCATCCTGCAGAATCGGTGCCTTTACTGCTCTCCAGTTGCCAACCCTGCTTGTCCACCATCCGCACCTCTTGTTCCTGCTCACTCAGAGTCCGACTCCCTCAAATTACATTCGGTTCACTTCTCCGATGCAGTTGGTGCTCAAGTCCTTCAACCATCAGTTTATCCATTGTTCCAGCTAAGTTGTAGTTCGACTTTCAGTCTTCAGTATGTTCCTGTTCCTGTCAGTCAGTATTTAACTAATTCTACTGTCTACTGTTATTGTTCCAGATCTGTTGGTGTTCGACTCTCAGTGCCTGCTCAGTAAGTGTTCAATTCCTCAACCTTAAGTTGTCTACAGGCCCTATAGCAGAGATTCGACTATCATTGTCTGTGTTCAACTTCTCAATCTCTCAACACATCAGCACAACAGTGGTTCTATCAGAATTAAGGTGCCTTGTGTCTGTTACCTTCTGGTTTTGAAGCATCCCCAGTAGATAGTATCCCTAGGCAGTCATTCTGGGTATGGGCCAGCTCCTCTGGTCAGCACTAAACTAGTCTTGCGACTAGCACCTTTAGGCCAGCTTTGACCACAGCATGACTGTTTTAGGGTAGTCCACGCTAGCCAGCAATGCTCTTTATTCTCCTTTCCCTAACATCTTGCCCACTGGAGTGTCCCCATAGTTCCAGGGAGCAGTCTGTTGCTTTACTGTTTTTCTGGTGTATCTGTTGCATCCTACTTAGCTGGGTTTCTTCTCCTGCCAGCGTAGTTTGCTAAGCATCACTCTCCATCCTCACCCAATTAAGTTCTTTATGCTGTTGTCTCATACCAGTTATTATAGGCTTACATTTAGGAGATGTATGAGATGGTGTCTCACTGATCTGCCTTACATTTAGGAGATGTATGAGATGGTGTCCCACTGATATGATTTACATTTAGGAGATGTATGAGATGGTGCCTTGCTGATCTGACTTACTTTTAGGAGATGTATGAGATGTTTTTTCTCTGATTCTTTCCTGTCTCCTGTGCCTGATCTTCTAGCTAATTCAGTGGTCTGACTTGTCACTTCATCAGTTTCTCCATTCCTGATCCAGCTTTGATCTGCTTGATTTTTTACCTCTGCCTCAGTCTTCTGTCTTGGCGTTTACTCTGACTACCTGTTGTGACCCAGCCTCATCTCCAACTCAGTCTTCTCTTGTTGATTCTGCACTCCTGATTGATCTCCCAGCTTTGACCTCAGTTCACCCTGACTACATCAGGGCGAGTCGATCTCTAACTAGGTGCTGCTTCGCCATTCTGCAGGCTATTGGATAGACCGCTGCCTGCACCACTTTCATTCATCGTGCTTGGCGAATTGTCCTTTGCTGGTTCCTGTTGTATCTGTGCTTGGGTGGCGGATCAATCTCCAACATTACCCAGTGTTCGCTAGACCTTCTGTTGTTAGACTGATCTCTGCCAGTTCCTGCAATGACAGTTATAGCACAGCCTTCATCTGCTGAGCACCCGGTGGAGACCTTCGACAGTCTGTCTCCTTGCCAGCAATATAGTATACATCTTTCTCCAAAGAAGCACCCTGTGGCAGTCTTCAATAGTCTGGGCCCTCGCTAGCAATAGAGCATACAGAGTTCACCAGCAAAACATCCTTAGGTAGTCTTCGACAGTCTGTGACTTCTTCAACAATACTGCGAACAATGTTCACCAGAATAGCACCATGAAGCGATCTTCGACAGCCTGAGTCTCACTTGCAACACAGTATACTAAGTTCACCAAACTGTGCAGCTCCGATCTGAGTGAGTCTGGGTCCCAGTCTGCAAGGGTTCTCTCTTCTGTCAGCATCTGATAATCGTCCACCAGCTTTGCTCACCAGCATCGCATCCTAGGCATCATGAGGTGGTGTCTCACTGATCTGACTTACATTTAGGAGATATATGATTTTTCAAGTCTCTCTTGACTCTTCCAATGATATCACACGTGCGGGCAGAGGTACTCCATGATGGTATAGCAGTATAAAGGCCGTAACAGTGTAGTTCAATGACATACACTTATATATACACACCACACAGTCAGATCTCCTAAACAGAGAGACACCAGGGTGGGTAAGAGGGACAGAGGGATTTGGGTCTCAGAGATGGACAGTCCCTCCTAAAGAGAGACACTTGTGATTTGTGGATCCCTAATATCTCCTAAACACGACACCTGGGAAGTATGGAGCCCAAATATCTCCTAAATAGTGACACTTGGGAGGTATAGACCCCTAATATCGCCTAAAGAGGGACACTTGGGAGGTATTGATCCCTAATATCTCCTAAAGAGTGACACTTGGAAGATATGGAGACCTTATATCTCCAAAAGAGGGACACTTGGGAGGTATGGAACCCTAATATCTCCTAAAGAGGGACACTTGGGAGTTGGGATGGGCAAGACTTTTCTGTTCAAAAGATAGGAGAAAAATGGCACTGCCCACCTAAAGGGAAATTTCCCACACAAAGTGCAGTTTTTCACTTTTTTCCACCTAACTCATTCCATTGAAGTGATGGGAAGACTGAATTTCTACCCACAACATGGAAAATGTACTTTATTTTCCAGCAGGCATAGTATAAAATGGGTCTCAGGGTCCCACAGCATGCCATTCTGTGCGACATTTGTCATCTACATAGTAACATAGTAAATTAGGTTGAATGAAGACACAAGTCCATCAAGTTCAATCTTCTCCTCATACCCCAGTAACTGAGAATTAAATATCTTTCCTGCTACCAAATAAGTTAGTCATTTATCAGACCTTCCTGATCTGCCTACTAATTGTCACGGTTTCCCAGGATCAAACCAGGAGTCAGTACAGTATAGTAAAACCTTCTTTATTGAATAAATATAAGTACAATAAATCACAGAACAATGAGTAAGTAAGTCACAGAACAATGAGTAGAGGTCATTCTAGCGGCCAACGACCCTATCAGAAATAGGAGTCTGCCAAAAGTTGGAACGCTCTTAAAGGGATAGTAATGTTTCATAATAAAATCAGCTCTAATTAATCATCATAGTATTTGGACTTTGGAGAGTGTTATTTCAGTTCTGTCAGAGTTGTAGTTCAGGAGTAATTCAATGATATCCTCCTCCCACCCCTTTTACTGATGTAACACTGCTCAGCCAGATCAGAAGGGAGGTGCCCAGGTAGACTGCAGAGAGGGACAATCTTCAATTAAGATAAGGGAAAAACCTGAAAAGCTTGTCAAGGGGGGCAGGGCTTTCATTGTTCTCATAGGAAGAAGATTGTCCCCTGCTGTTATCTGTCTGGTCTATAGACTGCAAAATAAAATAAAGTTAAAGCGAAGTATTACTATCCCTTTAAAGAGACCGGAAGAAGCCTCTGGAGTCTCTATAAAACGAAGGCCTAGCAGGAATCCCGGTAATAGACTAACTGACTCACACCTACAGTCAGCAGGTAGATCTTGGGATCTCCCTAAAGATGATACAGTAAGGGAGAAGTACTGACTCAAGCTTGCAGTCAGTAAGGAGATGGCCGTCTCCTTTCTCAGAGGCACCAGAGTGATCCTGACTCACGCCTGCAGTCAGGGAGTAAGGTCTTAACCAGAGACCCAGGTCTGCACCAGATTGGGGGCTCGATCCAAATGTTGGCGTCAGCAGATAAAACTGGCAACGGTGGTTTTGTACATAAAGTAAGCAATGCAAATGTTCCCACTAGTAAGAAATTATAGAGTGTGGTGTTTAATGTATAATATGTCATTTGGAGTATTGCATATAGTGTTGTGCGTATAGTATTTGGCTTATAGCATTTTTCATATATAGTATTGTGTTTGCGTATGGCATATTGCGTTTGGTGTATTGCGTATAGCATTTGTAATACTGCATTCGCCATATGCCATTTGGCATGTGGTGCATAGCGTTTGGCATATAGCTTTTGGAGTATAGTGTTTTGTGTATTGTGCTTAATACATTGTGTGTGTATTGTGTGCATACTGTCTGCTTGTGTGTGTAACTGTGTGATTGTGTGTATGTATTGTATGTGAGTGTATTATATATATATCGAGTTTGTAATTGTGTAATTATTGCAGCTCAAACTTGATTTTTTTAGGTGCATTATCTCAATGGCCTGAAATATTACAGTGGCGCTGTTTCTACATCAACTTATAGAGATATACGCTCATCTCAGAGGAGCTGTACATAGGATGATGTAGCAACAGCTTCACTGTAACCTTTCAGGCCACTGAGATATCGCTCCTAAAAAATTTCAGCTTTGAGCTGCAATCATTTTTAAATAAACCCCCTGTCAGCAGTGGAAACAACCCTTGTTTTTCTCAGAATATAACCTACATTATATAATTTTTACATATTAAGCATAACTATGCTTTTAAGGGGACCTGTCACCCTAACATACTTTGAGTTAATTTAAAGAAAATCAAAACCTAACCAAATGTTGTACTAGTAGTCATTTAATTGTAATAACATATATATATTTTGATAAATTAATTTTGATTTGTTGGCAACACAACCTGGCAATTTATGCAGATGAGTTGTTGTGTGTCCCAATATTACTGCACAGCGTTCTATGAATGAATTTAGGAAGAGCCCCACACACTGAGGACATTTCAAATAGCACATCAAGCAGAAAGTTTGGCCTAGAACATAACTAAAGATTTTTTGTTTTGTTTCAAAACTTTATTAAGAGCTAGAGAGAGTTACACTGTGCATAAAATGATTCAATAACATACAGAAGCAGTAAGACCACATTACAATAAAATCACTTTTGATGATTTACACATAAGAATCTCATAATGTAACCATTTCTCTAGCTTCTCGAAGGGACAAGAGAGTAGTAAAATAAACAAAAAACCTAAAACAAGTGTCAGTGAAAGAGAGATAGGAGACGGTTATCCCGGTAAAGGTAAGGGGGAAGTTGTGCCCGATCATGGCCGGAAGGCGAACGGTACAGGCACACAGATGCCCATGGGTTGGCATAGCAAGCCCTTCTAAGGTCAAATGTAAGAGCCCCACCAACACCATGGGTCCACAACACGATCCGAGGAACCACCAGACTGCTCCAAGATGTAAGGCTATGTTCCACTATATCCCAGAGAGAGATCCCGTCAGGAGAAGCTGGGAATGATAAGTTCCTAGGGGTTCGATTGTCGTCAATTCAGGAGGGCCATGAGAACATAACTAATTAGCATACTGTGCATGCTGTACAACCTAAACATTGTCCAAAATTCTTCAAGCTGAGTTAATTTCTCAAAAAAGATTTATTTTATAGAAAATGACTAGTATGACAAACAGGCAGATTTAAAGGGATAGTAAACCTTGAAAATAAGTTTATTTTATATTGTAGCCCTTAAAAAAACATTAAAAATGATATAAGTCTTACCTTCCAAACGTTTATGGTTTGGGAGATATTCAGAGGCAAAGTTCCCCCCTGAGTGACGTCACCGTTCTAGCTCTCAGATTTGGAATCCGGTCCGGGACCGGCTGCGGCTCTCCAGAAGTGTCAAGATCACAATCTTTAAAAATAATTTCTTAACTGGAATGGTCTACAAAGTGTGCTTGCAAGCCAGGCACACTTTGTACACAGTTCTAATGAAGTATTTCTTTTTAAAGATCGTGATCTACGCACTGCTAAAGAGCTGCAGTTGATCTGTGGACCGAATTCCAAATCTGTCCACTAGATGGCAGACTTGGCTGAAACAGCCAGGACAAGGGAACTTTGCTTTATTTTACTTCTGAATATCTCCGAAACCATAAAGGTTTGAGAGATAAGACTTATATCATTTTTCATGTTTTTTTTAACGGCTACAATATAAAATAAACTTATTTTCAAGGTTTACTATCCCTTTAAATTCACTGTAAATCAACTAAAATTTTTGTTGAGGAAAGAGATCCACTTTAAAGCGGAACTACCACCCTATATAAAGTCGACCCCCCAATAATTAGGCATACGGCGACTAGCTTTTTATTAGTGCTATTATCTCACAAAAGTGCGGAGTTCCGAATTAATCCTTTTTCTTCTGAGACTGACGGCCAGGCTTCTTACATAGTAACATAGTAATTTAGGTTGAAAAAAGACTTGCGTCCATCTAGTTCAACCTTTTCCTATTCCTGTTTACCATCGTTGATCCAAAAGAAGGCAAAAAAAACCCCCTCAATTAGTAATTTAAAATTCTGCCTTGAATGGGGGGGAAAAAATTCCTTCTTGATTCCAAATGGCAATCGGATTCCTCCCTGGATCAACAAGCCCCAACTAAATATTCATCCCAATACTTGCGTTAGAGCTGTCTACAAGCCTGCGCCATCAGTCACTTCCTGCAGCGCCTCCTAGAGGAGTCTGGGATGGACAGCGCAGGCGCGGAGATGTCTCTAATCCAAGATGTCTGCGTGCAAGCCTGGCAGCCGGTCTCACAAGAAAAAGGGTTAATTCAGAACGTGGTACTTATGTGAGATAATAGAACTATTAAGAAGCTAGTCGCCATATGCATGGTTATATGGGGGCAACTTTATAGAGGGTGGTAGTTCCGCTATGTAGACTTTTGTTTTGAAAATATATATTGTAGGCCTTTTCCTGCTGAGAAAAATATGGGTACTCCCACTGCTGAGAGATGTATATTTCCAGGTAGCAAAAATACACTATTTGGGCTAAAACTATTGCGTACAGAATGCTCTGCACCCTACTTCCACATACACTTGTCTTGCCGCTCTGCCTCTACTCCCTTCCCACTACCCAGCCTCCTCCAGAGACAGTTTTTGTTATCTGTAAGCTGGAGCGCTCTCATTGGCAGAGATCGATATCTAGCCAATGAGATCGCTCCAGCTTACAGAGAGAACGCCTCCGTCATTGGAGGAGGCTGGGTAGTGGGAAGGGAGCAGAGGCAGTGCGGCAAGACAAGTGTATGTCGAAGTAGGGTGCAGGGAGCTATGTAAGCAATAGTTTTAGCCCAAATAGCGTTTTTTTTTTTTGTTTTTTTTTTTAAATAACGTTTTCAACATTATAGCTATATATTGGATCTACTAAGCCTAACATTTACAGAAGTGAGAGATCCCCTTTAAAGCTGTATGATTTTTCTTTTGTTTTTTGTTTTTTTTTAAACATTAGCAGTGCCTTCTAGTGGCCAGATTCCAATTAGTTATTCTGTTACATTCTGTTTGAGAGGAAAGTCAGTGACAAACGGTTCTCCATAGAATGCGATAGAAACTACTGAGTCACTTCCTGTCAAAACTTTCAGGAAGTGATCATGCTGTAATTCACTTCCTGACAGTTTGAACTGTTATAACATTTGAATAAAACTACTAATAGAACCGGGAGTGTTCTTATTTTACTCATCAGGAAAAGCTGTATAATGTATAGGTTTTCATAAAAAAAAACCCTTCTCTTTAACACTGCACTGCATAGAGGAACAGACCTTATTAATTGCTAAATACTAAATACAATCATATAAGTAAACAATATTAATATGTTAACATTTAATGTGACAACAGATAAGAACCACTCTGCCCGTCCCTATCTAGTCAACTCTGATTTATTTTATTATAAGAATAGCCCATACGTCTATCCCAACCTACTACTTTTTTTTTTGTTTTGTTATTAACCCTTTGAGTGCCAGAGGGGTACTTGCTTTGCAATGCGTTCCGTACCCCTCTGGCACTCAAAGGGTTAACAATTTTATTGAAGATTTTAGACAATACATAGTATACAGAAAGAATCAAAGCAAAGCGAACTTCATAGGTACAGTAATCACGGTACAATGGTAGAGAACTGAGAGACAAATAAGCCATGAATATAAATAAAGTGCATGTCTAGAAATTGCCACAGTTCTATCCAGTCATTATACTGAACAAAGGTAGTCTGGTATGTTGTAAGGCCATTAATGACCCCCGAGAAGAAGGGGTTGCTGTAGATGTACCCACAAGGAACCAAGGGACCCCTATGAAACATCATAAGGGTAGTACGTTAGAGCAGGGCTCAAAATTTCCACTCCCCACTAACCAATGGCGAGTGAAAATTTAGCCCTGGCGAGTAGAAATTCAGCCCTGGTGGGTATGTTATGTCTTGCAGTGGCAAGTAACTTTTCAGGTCTGGCTAGTAGCAAAGGACTTCACATTATAAGCCCTGGTTAGAGGATAGACGAAATCACAGGGAAGCAAGGAGAAAGGAAAGAGGAAGATAAAGCAAGAAAGGGAAAGGAGAAAGAGAAAATAGAAGGAAAGAGAAGAGAAGACAAGGACGGACACAGGCGGCGAAGGGGTGACATGACGGGGAAGCGGGGTGGAAGGAGGGGGAGGGAGGGGAAAGGACCAGTGAGAAATGGCAGAGTACTGGGGGGTTAATGTGCTTGGCAATACGCATCCCACATGGAGTTAGTCAGCTCGTGCACATCCAATCTAGCGGAGGTAGCATAGTGAAAGCGTTCCATCAATAAGTTATGAGTGATTAGGTGTCGCAGAGCCGCAACATCCAGAACTAACACCCCTTTCCAATTGCGGGCCAGGAGCCACTTTGCCGCCAGCAAAATTTGTCCTATCACAACTTTCGCCTCCCTAGGAAGGTCAGGTGGAAGAACATGAAAAAGAGCTATTTTAGGATCTAATGGTAGGGTCAGCGAAGTTACGTCAGCTATCATATTGAACACCATGGACCACTATGTGCTTATGCGCGGGCATGACCAACAAACGTGTTCCATAGTCCCCATACAGGAGCAGTGTCTCCAGCACAGATTGGAGACAGTCGGGTAAATCCTTGACAACTACTACCTTTTTTTAATAACAATCACAAAAAATTGGGTTGGAATTAAACTTTAATGCCAGGGACGAAAACACAGAAGGCAAGATCCAGGTACAGGACTCCGAATCCAGGGACTGCCCATGGAAATCTGAGCGAGATGGGAGTTAAATCCAACAACAGGGGGGCCACTGATTGAAATATTGTTAAGTGTGCAGCTGGGAAGCCACATATTGAACTCATTGAATGCCGTCCTCTGATTCATGAGAATTTCAGACATTCAGGTCAGTATGTGGTTTCCCAGCTGAATACTTGGTAACAGTCTGAAACAATGTCCAGGACCACTTTTCCCCGGGAGTCACATTGCACAGCGTTGGTAGTGGTGCATATTACATTGCATTGCAAAGTTCACAGAAAACCTCTATTAAAGGGATAGTAATACTTAAAATGTAAAAAAATATATGTTGTAGGGTTTATCCCCCTGAGTAAAACAAGAGAACTCCCACTGCTGAAAGGTGTTTCATTCAAAAGTTATTAATTTTCAAAGTTGAATTTTTTAGGTGCAATAATACAGTGGCTTGAAATTGTACAGTGGCGCTGTTGCTACACGATCCTATGGACAGCTCTGGTCCCGGGACCATAAATCTCCATAGGATGGTGTAGCAACAGCGCCACTGTACAATTTCAGGCCACTGTGATATTCCACCTAAAACATTCAACTTTGAAAATTAATAACTTTTGAATGAAACACCTTTCAGCAGTGGGAGTACTCTTGTTTTACTCAGGGGGATAAACCCTACAACATATTTTTTTGTACATTACTATCCCTTTAATATATGCAAAAAAAGCACCTATTCAGCAAAACACGTTTCACCCTCACCTGTAAGAAATATAAATCAGCATTATTGACGTGGAGAATACTATATCCTATAAACCTCCACTAAATCTATGAGACAGATTCAATTTCTAAACCAGGGACAAAAACAGGGAAGCAGAATCTAGGGACTGGAAGCCCAAAGCAGGAGCTGTCCCTATAATAAAGGGACAGTTGGCAGGTATACATTGTTTTACTATAACTCTCATCCCCTCTCTGCCATCCTCCAGTTGTTGTTGGACTACAATTCCCATCATAAGATGATGCCCAACAACAGCTAAAGAGCCACAGATTGCCTGTCTCTGAGTATAGACAAAGTCAGTGCAGTCAATATGTGGCTCCTCAGTTGCTGTTGGAATATACCACCCATCCCCATAGCCACTTTCCTGTGGTTGTCAGAGTACAATTGCCCATTATGAACTGAGGATGATGTGAGATGCAGTTCAACAACAGCTGGAGAGCCACAGATTGCCTGGCTGATTTATGAAAACTGCAACGTGTGTCCCTCCAGCTTTTGTTTAACTGCACCTTCCATCATCCACAGCCATTTATTGGGATTGTAGTTCAACAACAACTAGAGAATGAGATTTATAGTCCAACAACAGCTGGGGAGCCACATATTGACCACACTGTTTAACTGTCATTTTCATTACTCAGAGATGGACAAACTGTGGCTATCCAGCTGTTGGTCCTCCTTCTATCATTCTCAGCCACTCATGGGAATTGTAGTTCAACAACAACTGGAGGATGAATGGGATTAGCGTTCTAGCTCAATAACAGCTGGGGAGCCACATATCGACCACAATGTAATTTTCATTAGTCAGAGGTGGGCAAACTGTGGCTCTCCAGCTGTTGTTGGACTGTGCCTTCAATGAACCTCAGCCGCTGTTTGGAATTGTAGTTCAACAACAACTGGAGGATGAGTGGGATGGGAGTTATAGCTCACCTACAGCTGGGGAGCCACATATCGACCACACTGTTTGACTGTAATTCGCATCGATCAGAGACAGGCAATATATGGCTTTTCTTGTGCAGCATTTCCCATCATCCTTTTTAGGAAGATGTAGTGGAACAAGTACTGGAGGATAAGGGGAATGGGAGCAGCTTGGAAGCCACGTATTGGCCATACTGTTTGACTATACTCATATTACTCAGAGGCAGGCAATAATGTGGCTCTCCAGCTGTTGTTGGACTGCGACTCCTATCATCCACAACAGCTGCAGACCTTCATGTTGACCAAACTGTGTGACTAATAAAGATTGTTTGAATAGACACTAAAGGCAGCGGTGCTGGGGGCAGAGTGCAGCGGTGCTGGGTGGCAGTGCTGGTGACACGCAGGAAACGCTATGGCCGCAACAGGTGTCCTGAGTTTAGGCAAGGTGCTGTGCGTGCTGACCGGAGCCTCCCGGGGGTTCGGTAGGAGCCTGGCACTGGAGCTGTGCCCTCGGGTGGTACCCGGCTCGGTGCTGCTGCTGGTGTCCCGCACTGAGGCTGCCCTGCGGGGTCTGGCGGAGCAGCTGGAGCAGCAGTGCCCGGGGGTCAAGGTGTGCTGGCAGGCAGCGGATCTGGGCACTCAGGATGGGCTGAGCAGGGCAGTGAGGGCAGCGCAGGGGCTGCAGGAGGGGCACAGTGTCCAGAAGATCATCATCATCAACAATGCAGGTACTGGGAGGGCTATATTGGGGGCAGCTATAACGGGGAGGGCTATAATGGGGGTCATCTATAACGGGGAGAGTTATAAGGGGGTCACATATAGTGGGGAGGGCTAATGGGGGTGAACAGAGCAACATGAGGCTCTACACCAGTTGAGAGCAATGTTTCCTAAGAACCCCAACTAGCCAAAGGTTGACTGGGTATATGGAGAGTAGCTGATCTCACCGGCCTGTGTGCTTTAGGTCTCCCACCCCTGACCTTTACACAGACAGAGGAGGTAAAATAGGGCACAGCTCATTATCAAGGAAGGTAATAGGGGGAGCAGCAAGGAATAGAGGGGTAAGAGGGCATCAAGGGGTTGGAGAGGAGGGCATCAAGGGATGAACCAGGGACAGGAGAGCAAGCCAGCAATGGGTGTACGAAGGACAGGAGAGCATGGCAACACTGGGTGTATCAGGGACAGGGCATGAAGGAGGTGTACCAGGGTCTGGGGAGGAGGATATCAAGGGGTACATCAGGGGGCTGGAGAGGAGAGCATCTGGAGTGTGTGTGTGTCAAGGACAGGAGAGCAGGTCAGCAGGGGGTGTACCAAGACCAGGGCATAAAGGTAGGTGTACCAGAAGCTGGAGAGGAGGGCATCAAGGGGCATACCAGTAACAGGGCAGCAAGGGGGTTACCAGGGGCATGATAGCAAAGCATGAAGACTTGTACCAGGCACAGAAGAGGGCAGCAAAGGATGTACCAGTTACAGGACAGCAGTTCAGCATTGGGTGTAGCCGGGGCAATAGAGCACTGCAACACCAGGTGTACCAGGGATAGGGCATCAAGGCGTGTACCAGGGGCTGGAGTGGAGTGCATCAAGGGGTGTACCAGGGATAGGCCATCAAGGCGTGTACCAGGGGCTGGAGTGGAGTGCATCAAGGGGGTGTACCAGGGGCTGGAGGAGAGGGCAGTAAGGGGTTTACCAGGGGCTGGAGAGGAGGGCATCAAGGGGTATACCAGGGGCTGGACAGCAGGGCATCAATGGGTGTACCAGGGCCTGGAAAGGAGGACAGCAAAGGGTGTAGCAGAGGCAGGAGAGCAGGGCAGCAGAGGGAGTATCCAGTTCAGGACAGCAAAACATGAAGGTCTGTACCAGGGACAGGGGAGAAGGGCAGCAAGGTCTGTACCAGGGACAGGAGAGCAGGACAGCAAGGTCTGTATCAGGGACAGGAGAGAATGGGCAGCAAGGTCTGTACCAGGGACGGGAGAGCAGGACAGCAAGGTCTGTACCTGGGACGGGAGAGCAGGACAGCAAGGTCTGTACCAGGGACAGGAGAGAATGGGCAGCAAGGTCTGTACCAGGGACGGGAGAGCAGGACAGAAAGGTCTGTACCAGGGACGGGAGAGCAGGACAGCAAGGGTTGTACCAGGGACAGGAGAGCAGAGCAGGATGGGTTATAGCATGGAGAACAGGGTAGCAAGGTCTGTACCAGAGACAGGAGAGAAGGGCAGCAAGGTCTGTACCAGAGACAGGAGAGAAGGGCAGCAAGGTCTGTACCAGGGACAGGAGAGAAGGGCAGCAAGGTCTGTATCAGGGATGGGAGAGCAGGACAGCAAGGTCTGTACCAGGGACAGGAGAGCAGGACAGCAAGGTCTGTACCAGGGACAGGAGAGAAGGGCAGCAAGGTCTGTACCAGAGACAGGAGAGAAGGGCAGCAAGGTCTGTATCAGGGATGGGAGAGCAGGACAGCAAGGTCTGTACCAGGGACAGGAGAGCAGGACAGCAAGGTCTGTACCAGGGACAGGAGAGCGGGACAGCAAGGGTTGTACCAGGGACAGGAGAGCAGGACAGCAAGGTCTGTACCAGGGACAGGAGAGCAGGACAGCAAGGTCTGTACCAGGGACAGGAGAGCGGAACAGCAAGGTCTGTACCAGGGACAGGAGAGCAGGACAGCAAGGTCTGTACCAGGGACAGGAGAACGGGCCAGCAAGGTCTGTACCAGGCACAGGAGAGCGGGACAGCAAGGTCTGTACCAGGGACAGGAGAGCAGGACAGCAAGGTCTGTACCAGGGACAGGAGAGCAGGGCAGCAAGGTCTGTACCAGGGACCGGAGAGCAGGACAGCAAGGTCTGTACCAGGGACAGGAGAGCAGGACAGCAAGGTCTGTACCAGGGACAGGAGAGCAGGACAGCAAGGTCTGTACCAGGGACAGGAGAGCAGGACAGCAAGGTCTGTACCAGGGACAGGAGAGCAGGACAGCAAGGTCTGTACCAGGGACAGGAGAGCAGGACAGCAAGGTCTGTACCAGGGACAGGAGAGCAGGACAGCAAGGTCTGTACCAGGGACAGGAGAGCAGGACAGAAAGGTCTGTACCAGGGACAGGAGAGCGGGACAGCAAGGGTTGTACCAGGGACAGGAGAGCGGGACAGCAAGGTCTGTACCAGGGACACGAGAGCAGGACAGCAAGGTCTGTACCAGGGACAGGAGAGCAGGACAGCAAGGTCTGTACCAGGGACAGGAGAGCAGGACAGAAAGGTCTGTACCAGGGACAGGAGAGCGGGACAGCAAGGGTTGTACCAGGGACAGGAGAGCGGGACAGCAAGGTCTGTACCAGGGACAGGAGAGCAGGACAGCAAGGTCTGTACCAGGGACAGGAGAGCAGGACAGCAAGGTCTGTACCAGGGACAGGAGAGCAGGACAGAAAGGTCTGTACCAGGGACAGGAGAGCAGGACAGCAAGGGTTGTACTAGGGACAGGAGAGCAGGACAGCAAGGTCTGTACCAGGGACAGGAGAGCAGGGCAGCAAGGTCTGTACCAGGGACAGGAGAGCAGGGCAGAAAGGTCTGTACCAGGGACAGGAGAGCAGGGCAGAAAGGTCTGTACCAGGGACAGGAGAGCGGGACAGCAAGGTCTGTACCAGGGACAGGAGAGCGGGACAGCAAGGTCTGTACCAGGGACAGGAGAGCAGGACAGCAAGGGTTATACCAGGGACAGGAGAGCAGGACAGCAAGGGTTGTACCAGGGACAGGAGAGCGGGACAGCAAGGTCTGTACCAGGGACAGGAGAGCAGGGCAGCAAGGTCTGTACCAGGGACAGGAGAGCAGGACAGCAAGGTCTGTACCAGGGACAGGAGAGCGGGACAGCAAGGTCTGTACCAGGGACAGGAGAGCAGGACAGCATGGGTTGTACCAGGGACAGGAGAGCAGGACAGCAAGGTCTGTACCAGGGACAGGAGAGCAGGGCAGAAAGGTCTGTACCAGGGACAGGAGAGCAAGACAGCAAGGTCTGTACCAGGGACAGGAGAGTGGGACAGCAAGGTCTGTACCAGGGACAGGAGAGCAGGACAGCAAGGGCTGTACCAGGGACAGGAGAGCAGGACAGCAAGGTCTGTACCAGGGACTGGAGAGCAGGACAGCAAGGTCTGTACCAGGGACGGGAGAGCAGGGCAGAAAGGTCTGTACCAGGGACAGGAGAGCAGGACAGCAAGATCTGTACCAGGGACAGGAGAGCGGGACAGCAAGGTCTGTACCAGGGACAGGAGAGCAGGACAGAAAGGTCTGTACCAGGGACAGGAGAGCAGGACAGCAAGGTCTGTACCAGGGACAGGAGAGCAGGACAGCAAGGTCTGTACCAGGGACAGGAGAGCAGGACAGCAAGGTCTGTACCAGGGACAGGAGAGCAGGACAGCAAGGTCTGTACCAGGGACAGGAGAGCAGGACAGCAAGGTCTGTACCAGGGACAGGAGAGCAGGGCAGAAAGGTCTGTACCAGGGACAGGAGAGCAGGACAGCAAGGTCTGTACCAGGGACAGGAGAGCAGGACAGCAAGGTCTGTACCAGGGACAGGAGAGCAGGACAGCAAGGTCTGTACCAGGGACAGGAGAGCAGGACAGAAAGGTCTGTACCAGGGACAGGAGAGCAGGACAGAAAGGTCTGTACCAGGGACAGGAGAGCGGGACAGCAAGGGTTGTACCAGGGACAGGAGAGCAGGACAGCAAGGTCTGTACCAGGGACAGGAGAGCGGGACAGCAAGGGTTGTACTAGGGACAGCAAAGCAGAGAAGGATGGGGTATAACATGGAGAACAGGGCAGCAAAACCTGTACCAGGGACAGTAGAGGAGGGCAAAAAGGATTGTACCAGGGTTAGCAGAGCAGTAAGGTCTTTATCAGAGACAGGAGAGCAGGGCAGCAAAGAGTGTACCAGGGGCAGGAGAATAGGTCAGTTGCCCACCCCTCTAGCCCTTAACCCATCGAGTGCCAGTGGGGTACTCAACACATTGCTTTGCAATGCGTTTCCTACCCATCTGGCATTCAAAGGATTAAAAAAAGATACTTTTGAACACTAATAACTTTTGAATGAAACATCTACAATCAGTAGGAGTTCCATGGTTTACTCTGTGGCAGAATCCCTAAAACAGAGGTTAGGAAACGTCTTTTGCACCCACAACTGTTGTGGACTCCAAGTGCCTTCAACCCCAACTACATTTGACTACCCCTGACTCTGCTCACCCCAGTTTGTGACCGGCCTTTGATGGTGAAGGTGTGTACCTCTGTACGGCAGGTTCCCTTGGAGATATCAGCAAGACATTTGTGGACTTCACTGACCCCGAAGAGGTGAACCAGTATATGTCCTTCAATGTGACCTCAGCCATGTGCCTCACCTCATCCCTCCTGAAGACCTTCCCTCAGCGCCCGGGTCTACAGCGGGTGGTGGTCAATGTGTCCTCTCTTGCAGCGCTGAAGCCCTATAAGTCCTGGAGCCTGTACTGCGCAGGGAAGGCGGCGAGGGACATGATGTTTAAGGTGTTGGCGGAAGAAGAGAAGGATGTCCGTGTTCTCAACTACGCACCAGGTATTATAAAGATGCCTATTGCTTTATTCCATAGAATAACATAGGAAGTGGAGAGTTTATCTCACTGGAGAAGTTATCTCCTCTTTATCACACCTTAGTACATCTCCCCTGTAGTCTATGACTAAATCTCTCCCATAGAATAACATAGGAACTGGAGAGTTTATCTCACTGGAGAAGTTATCTCCTCTTTATCACACCTTAGTACATCTCCCCTGTAGCCTGTAAGTAAAGATCTCCCATAGAATAACATAGGAACTGGAGAGTTTATCTCACTGGAGAAGTTATCTCCTCTTTATCACACCTTAGTACATCTCTCCTGTAGTCTATAACTAAATCTCTCCCATAGAATAACATAGGAACTAGAGAGTTTATCTCACTGGAGAAGTTATCTCCTCTTTATCACACCTTAGTACATCTCTCCTGTAGTCTATAACTAAATCTCTCCCATAGAATATCATAGGAACTAGAGAGTTTATCTCACTGGAGAAGTTATCTCCTCTTTATCACACCTTAGTACATCTCCCCTGTAGTCTATAACTAAATCTCTCCCATAGAATAACATAGGAACTAGAGAGTTTATCTCACTGGAGAAGTTATCTCCTCTTTATCACACCTTAGTACATCTCTCCTGTAGTCTATAACTAAAGATCTCCCGTAGAATAACATAGGAACTGGAGAGTTTATCACACTGGAGAAGTTATCTCCTCTTTATCACACCTTAGTACATCTCCCCTGTAGTCTATAACTAAATCTCTCCCATAGAATAACATAGGAACTGGAGAGTTTATATCACTGGAGAAGTTATCTCCTCTTTATCACACCTTAGTACACCTCTCCCTGTAGTCTATAACTAAATCTCTCCCATAGAATAACATAGGAACTGGAGAGTTTATCCCACTGGAGAAGTTATCTCCTCTTTATCACACCTTAGTACATCTCCCCTGTAGTCTATAACTAAATCTCTCCCATAGAATAACATAGGAACTGGAAAGTTTATCTCACTGGAGAAGTTATCTCCTCTTTATCACACCTTAGTACATCTCCCCTGTAATCTATAACTAAATATCTCCCATAGAATAACATAGGGACTGGAGAGTTTATCTCATTGGAGAAGTTATCTCCTCTTTATCACACCTTAGTACATCTCCCCTGTAATCTATAACTAAATCTCTCCCATAGAATAACATAGGAACTGGAGAGTTTATCACACTGGAGAAGTTATCTCCTCTTTATCACACCTTAGTACATCTCCCCTGTAGTTTATAACTAAATCTTTCCCATAGAATAACATAGGAACTGGAGAGTTTATCACGCTGGAGAAGTTAATCACTGATAGAGGACAGGTATATAAAGGGACAGGATACAGGTAATCACTGATAGAGGACAGGTATATAAAGGGACAGGATACAGGTAATCACTGATAGAGGACAGGTATATAAAGGGACATGATACAGGTAATCACTGATAGAGGACAGGTATATAAAGGGGCAGGATACAGGTAATCACTGATAGAGGACAGGTATATAAAGGGGCAGGATACAGATAATCAGTGATAGAGGACAGGTATATAAAGGGGCAGGATACAGGTAATCAGTGATAGAGGACAGGTATATAAAGGGACAGGATACAGGTAATCACTGATACAGGACCGGTATATAAAGGGACATGATACAGGTAATCACTGATAGAGGACTGGTATATAAAGGGACATGATACAGGTAATCACTGATAGATGACAGGTATATAAAGGGACAGGATACAGGTAATCACTGACACAGGACCGGTATATAAAGGGACAGGATACAGCTAATCACTGATAGAGGACAGGTATATAAAGGGGCAGGATACAGGTAATCACTGATAGAGGACAGGTATATAAAGGGGCAGGATACAGGTAATCAGTGATAGAGGACAGGTAAATAAAGGGACAGGATACAGGTAATCACTGATAGAGGACAGGTATATAAAGGGGCAGGATACAGGTAATCACTGATAGAGGACAGGTATATAAAGGGACAGGATACAGGTAATCACTGATAGAGGACAGGTATATAAAGGGGCAGGATACAGGTAATCACTGATAGAGGACTGGTATATAAAGGGGCAGGATACAGGTAATCACTGATAGAGGACAGGTATATAAAGGGACAGGATACAGGTAATCACTGATAGAGGACAGGTATATAAAGGGGCAGGATACAGGTAATCACTGATAGAGGACAGGTATATAAAGGGGCAGGATACAGGTAATCACTGATAGAGGACTGGTATATAAAGGGGCAGGATACAGGTAATCACTGATAGAGGACAGGTATATAAAGGGGCAGGATACAGGTAATCACTGATAGAGGACAGGTATATAAAGGGACAGGATACAGGTAATCACTGATAGAGGACAGGTATATAAAGGGGCAGGATACAGGTAATCACTGATAGAGGACAGGTAAATAAAGGGACAGGATACAGGTAATCACTGATAGAGGACAGGTATATAAAGGGGCAGGATACAGGTAATCAGTGATAGAGGACAGGTAAATAAAGGGACAGGATACAGGTAATCACTGATAGAGGACAGGTATATAAAGGGACAGGATACAGGTAATCACTGATAGAGGACAGGTATATAAAGGGGCAGGATACAGGTAATCACTGATAGATGACAGGTATATAAAGGGACAGGATACAGGTAATCACTGATAGAGGACAGGTATATAAAGGGACAGGATACAGGTAATCACTGATAGAGGACAGGTATATAAAGGGGCAGGATACAGGTAATCACTGATGGAGGACAGGTATATAAAGGGGCAGGATACAGGTAATCGGTGATAGAGGACAGGTATATAAAGAGACAGGATACAGATAATCACTGATAGAGGACAGGTATATAAAGGGACATGATACAGGTAATCACTGATAGAGGACAGGTATATAAAGGGGCAGGATACAGGTAATCACTGATAGAGGACAGGTATATAAAGGGACAGGATACAGGTAATCACTGATAGAGGACAGGTGTATAAAGTGACAGGATACAGGTAATCACTGGTAGAGGACAGGTATATAAAGGGACAGGATACAGGTAATCACTGATAGAGGACAGGTATATAAAGGGACAGGATACAGGTAATCACTGATAGAGGACAGGTATATAAAGGGACAGGATACAGGTAATCACTGATAGAGGACCGGGTATATAAAGGGACAGGATACAGGTAATCACTGATAGAGGACAGGTGTATAAAGTGACAGGATACAGGTAATCACTGGTAGAGGACAGGTATATAAAGGGACAGGATACAGGTAATCACTGATAGAGGACAGGTGTATAAAGTGACAGGATACAGGTAATCACTGGTAGAGGACAGGTATATAAAGGGACAGGATACAGGTAATCACTGATAGAGGACAGGTATATAAAGGGACAGGACACAGGTAATCACTGATAGAGGACAGGTATATAAAGGGACAGGATACAGGTAATCACTGATAGAGGACCGGGTATATAAAGGGACAGGATACAGGTAATCACTGATAGAGGACAGGTGTATATAAAGGGACAGGATACAGGTAATCACTGATACAGGACAGGTATATAAAGGGACAGGATACAGGTAATCACTGATAGAGGACAGGTATATAAAGGGACTGGATACAGGTAATCACTGATAGAGGACAGGTAAATAAAGGGACAGGATACAGGTAATCACTGATAGAGGACAGGTGTATATAAAGGGACAGGATACAGGTAATCACTGATAGAGGACCGGGTATATAAAGGGACAGGATACAGGTAATCACTGATAGAGGACAGGTGTATATAAAGGGACAGGATACAGGTAATCACTGATACAGGACAGGTATATAAAGGGACAGGATACAGGTAATCACTGATAGAGGACAGGTATATAAAGGGACAGGATACAGGTAATCACTGATAGAGGACAGGTATATAAAGGGACAGGATACAGGTAATCACTGATAGAGGACAGGTGTATAAAGGGACAGGATACAGGTAATCACTGATAGAGGACAGGTATATAAAGGGACAGGACACAGGTAATCACTGATAGAGGACAGGTGTATAAAGGGACAGGATACAGGTAATCACTGACAGAGGACAGGTGTATAAAGGGACAGGATACAGGTAATCACTGATAGAGGACAGGTATATAAAGGGACAGGACACAGGTAATCACTGATAGAGGACAGGTGTATAAAGGGACAGGATACAGGTAATCACTGATAGGACAGGTATATAAAGGGACAGGATACAGGTAATCACTGATAGAGGACAGGTATATAAAGGGACAGGACACAGGTAATCACTGATAGGACAGGTATATAAAGGGACAGGATACAGGTAATCACTGATAGGACAGGTATATAAAGGGACAGGATACAGGTAATCACTGATAGAGGACAGGTATATAAAGGGACAGGACACAGGTAATCACTGATAGAGGACAGGTGTATAAAGGGACAGGACACAGGTAATCACTGATAGAGGACAGGTATATAAAGGGACAGGATACAGGTAATCACTGATAGAGGACAGGTATATAAAGGGACAGGACACAGGTAATCACTGATAGGACAGGTATATAAAGGGACAGGATACAGGTAATCACTGATAGGACAGGTATATAAAGGGACAGGATACAGGTAATCACTGATAGAGGACAGGTATATAAAGGGACAGGACACAGGTAATCACTGATAGAGGACAGGTGTATAAAGGGACAGGACACAGGTAATCACTGATAGAGGACAGGTGTATAAAGGGACAGGACACAGGTAATCACTGATAGAGGACAGGTATATAAAGGGACAGGATACAGGTAATCACTGATAGAGGACAGGTGTATAAAGGGACAGGATACAGGTAATCACTGATACAGGACAGGTATATAAAGGGACAGGATACAGGTAATCACTGATAGAGGACAGGTATATAAAGGGACAGGATACAGGTAATCACTGATAGAGGACAGGTATATAAAGGGACAGGATACAGGTAATCACTGATACAGGACAGGTATATAAAGGGACAGGATACAGGTAATCACTGATAGAGGACAGGTATATAAAGGGACAGGATACAGGTAATCACTGATAGAGGACAGGTATATAAAGGGACAGGATACAGGTAATCACTGATAGAGGACAGGTATATAAAGGGACAGGATACAGGTAATCACTGATAGAGGACTGGTAAATAAAGGGACATGATACAGGTAATCACTGATAGAGGACAGGTATATAAAGGGACAGGATACAGGTAATCACTGATAGAGGACAGGTATATAAAGGGACAGGATACAGGTAATCACTGATAGAGGACAGGTATATAAAGGGACAGGATACAGGTAATCACTGATACAGGACAGGTATATAAAGGGACAGGATACAGGTAATCACTGATAGAGGACAGGTATATAAAGGGACAGGATACAGGTAATCACTGATACAGGACAGGTATATAAAGGGACAGGATACAGGTAATCACTGATAGAGGACTGGTATATAAAGGGACAGGATACAGGTAATCACTGATAGAGGACTGGTATATAAAGGTCTTTTTTTCTCTCCCTGATATTATGTGTGTACATGTAATATTCCTATAGTCCTACCCCAATTTAGTAGAACTCAGCGAGGGACCTAAAAGAAATGTGTTTACTAATGATATTGAGCTTTGTCCCAAAGTGTTTACTTCACATGAACCAAAGTTAAATGTTGATGGTAAGGAGAGATGTTGATGGACAGTCTGTTAGTGCTGGATGATGGCCAAGTCTTCATGTTAAATAAAAGCAGTAATGATATCTATCAGTCTGGTATTGGTAGATTTTCCCTTCTGTATGCAGCTTCTCTAAATCAGCTGGCAGGTAGAGAAGGCAGGTAGAGAAGCGTGGAGTGTTAGTATGTGTAACACGGCTGTCCCGCCCAGTAACTTTCATAACCTGGCACATACATTATGGTAAATATATCATAAATTATTATTTACCCCTTTGAGTATAAATATTTTACTATTATTTAACCTTGGCAGTCAAAGAGTTGAATAAATAATGGCTAACATAACAACTTATAGGTCTTTCAAATTAATCTGTCAGTGATTTATAACGTTAGTTCTTAACCACACCAACACATTGTTATCGCTGTATCTTTGCTTGTTCACAGATGGGTAATTAATGTTTCTGCCATTTTGATTTCACTACCTGTGCTTAAAGGGATAGTAATGTTTCATCATAAAAGCAGCTCTAATTAATCATCATAGTATTTGGACTTTGGAGACTGTTATTTCAATTCTGTCAGAGTTGTAGTTCAAGAGTAATTCAATGACAAAGTATCCCCCTCCTGTCCCTTTTACTGATGTAACACTGCTCAGCCAGATCAGAAGGGAGGTGCCCAGGTAGATTGCAGAGAGGGACAATCTTCAATTAATATAAGGGAAAAACCTGAAAAACTTGTCAAGGTGGGCAGGGCTTTCATTGTTCTCATAGGAAGAAGACTGTCCCCTGCTGTTATCTGTCTGGCCTATGGACTGGATTCCACATCTGAGAAGAGATGGCTTACACTAGGTAAAAGGGACAGGAGGGGAAACTTTATCATTCAATTACTCTTGAACTACAACTCTGACATAATTGAAATAACACTCTCCATGGCTCAAATACTGTGAAGATTAATTGGAGCTGCTGTTTTTGTGAAACATTACTATCCCTTTAAGTATTGATAACCTTACCCGTTGGTGTATATAGTACTGAAGTGAAGTATCACTGACTTAAGTTGTCAAAAGGCATTTTTTCCAGTTAGATTGATTTCAGGATAAATCTACAGTGTGTGCAGCCACCTTCATACAAGTCCACTCCGGATCTGCAGCACATACACATAACCGGTTTATCTTACAGGGCCGTTGGACACCGATATGCAGGAGGTGGTCCGGACTCAGACCGCGGACCCAGATTTACGCCTCGCCTTTATCAATATGAAGGACAGCGGGAAGCTGGTAGACTGCCAGGTGTCTGCGAAGAAAATGGTGGATATTCTTCATGCCGATACCTATGAGTCTGGGGCACATGTTGACTTCTACGACTAGTGTCAATTGTGTATAGATTTACCTTGCTGGGAGCTATATGTACAAAGGCAAATGTTAATCTGTTCTGGGGCAAAGCAAGTTCACCACGGGGTCAAATAAAAATTGTTGATTCCAAATGAAATGTTTACCCGATTGAGAAGCAGTGTTTTGAGAACACTCTTGCATTCAGTGGGCTAAATGGCACCTTAAAGGGATAGTAATGGTTAATTTCAAGTTGATTTAATATTGTAGATATTAAAAAAAGATTAACATCAATGTAAGTCTTATCTCTCAAACCTTTATGGTTTGAGAGATATAATTTGCTAAAGTTACCTTTTCCTGGCTGTTTTACTCAAGTCTGCCATCTAGTGACAGCTGCAGATTCCAGTCAGTTGACCAGACAGAGGCTCTTCGGCAGAGCTGAAATCACCCTATTTAGAAACAAATACTTAATTGGAATGGTCTACAAAGTGTGCTTGCAAGCCAGGCACACTTTGTAGACCGTTCCAAATTAAGTATTTATCTTTAGATATCGTTATATCGGCGCTGCTGAAGAGCCACATCTGGTCAAGTGACCAGAATCTGCTTCTGGCAGCTTTACAGCTCGTTAAGCAGAAAGGGGAGGGACCAGAGAACTTTATTTTCCTATATCTCTCAAATCATAAAGGTGTGAGAGATACGAATAAGTGCAAGTACTCTCTTTTAATTGTATATACCATATAGTTAATACTTTTTTTCTGACATTACTAACCCTTTAAAAGCAATGGAATCTATAAGGGAAATGTGGATAATAACATTTAATAACTGTGCAATCAAAATGTTTAAATCAGTTGGAAGTTGGGAGATTTTTACTTAAAGGGATAGGATTGTCAAAATTTTTAAAAAATCAGTATTGTAGCTATTGAAAAAAATTATACTAAATGCCCCCAGTCCCAGAGATATTCGTTGTTAAAATTCCACCTCTTTCCCTTTTCCCTGACGTCAGAGCTCTAGCTGACTGCACGGGAATCTGGGACTGGCGGAGACTCTTCAGCAGAGCCGAGATCGCGATCTTGAAAAATAATTAGTAAGCACACTTTGTACACCGTTCCAATAAAGTAATTCTTTTTTAAGATTGCGTTCTTGGCTCTGCTTAAGAGTCCCGAGACCGGATTCCCCTGCATTCAGATAGAGGCTGACGTCAGAGAAAGGGGGGGAGGGGGAACTTTAACATCGAATATCTCACAAACCATAAAAATTTGAGAGATGGGACTGGGGGCATTTAGTATAATTTTTCAATAGCTACAATATTTATTTATTTATTTTAATATTTTGACAATACTATCCCTTTAACTCCTGTGGTGACGTTTGTTTAACCCATAATTGCTTCACTGCTGTCTTTTTGCCTATAGCCCCATAGGATTAGCATTCCATCTGCCCTTATTTAATCCTTTGAGTGCCAGAGGGGTACGCAACGCATTGCTTTGCAATGCGTTGCGCACCCCTCTGGCACTCAAAGGGTTAAGAATAACAATCACCTTATAATTTCTTCAAAAAAATTATATTTTTGTACATTAAATTGCATTTTTCTAATGGAGTTGCTGTTTGTATCCCTTTCCGTGAATCACGTTCTCTCACAGAGCGCATTATATCAATAAATTGCCTTTTAGACATCAGTCGGTGCTGGTGCTTGATGCTTTTGAGTGTCAGAGGGGTACACATTGAATTGCATACTCAGAGGGTTTATAAAAAAAAAAACACCTTTCAGCTGTGATAACTTTTGAATAATAAAAAAAAAAATCTACCAGTAGTATTATACTTTGCAGAGAAAGGCATATATCATTTTTTCATAGGAAAAAAGTTTACTTCTCCTTTAAATGCCACCAACAGTTTTCAGGCTGGCTGGCTGTCTACCTAGCTATCGATTTACCTATCAATCTAGCTATCGCATGTCTGCCTCTCGCACACAAACAGGACAAGCTGTCATGAAAGAGTAGAGCAATTATTGGCTCAGTGACTTTAAAGGTATAGTAATGTTTCAAAATAAAAGCAGCTCCAATTAATCTTCATAGTATTTGGGCCATGGAGAGTGTTATTTCAATACTGTCAGAGTTGTAGTACAATAGTCATTGAATGATAAAGTATCCCCCTCTCGCCCCTTTTACCTAGTGTAAGCTGCCTCCCCTCAGATGTGAAATCAGGTCATAAGACCAGACAGGTCACATCAAGGACAATCTTCTTACTGTGATAACAATGAAAACCCTTCCCCCTTTGACAGATTTCTCAGGTTTTTCACTTTATGTTAATTGAAGATTGTCCCTCTCTGCGATCCATCTGGACACCACCTTTCTGTTCTGAAGTGAACAGTGTTACATCAGTAAAAGGGGCGGGAGGGGGATACTTTATCATTCAATTACTCTTGAACTACAACACTCACAGTAATGAAATAACACTCTCCGTGTCCCAAATACTATGAAGATTAATCGGAGCTGCTTTTAGTTTGAAAAAATACTATCCCTTTAATTGATCCACTAATAATAAAGCCGCAATATCCTGAGAACACACCCTGTTAGCGGTACTTGAAGACTGACGTTGCCTACCTCTGGGTCCAGGCTGGAATAAAATTCCTGTTAATACATTTACTATTTGCTTTTATCTCTAAATTTCCCCATATGTAAAATATATGGATTTTTGAAAAAAAAATCCAGTAATAAATATATCAACCGGAATAAAATACAGTCTGATTCTAAATCCCAGCCACATCCAAATTCACTTCAAATAAAGTATTTTCTATACTTTATAACTAGTAAACTTAATAGTTCTAGTTTTATATAGAATTGTGTAATTTGCTGCCTAAAATCGTTTACTGTAATTGTATAGCTTTATTACCCCAGGAGTTATGTACAACATATGAAGAAATTTTGAAAGTATTTAATTACCGTAAAATCTCTGGTATAATACGCACAATTTTGAACCCTCTTTTGAAGTGGGGGGGGTGAGTATTATACACAAGAGTTGTTTTTGGTTTTTTAATTACAGCAAGATTAAAAAAAAAAAAAAAGAGTGCTTCCAGATACCTCACCTCCCGTTCCCCCAATGCAATTCACTCGCAAAATATCTTTACTTACACTGAGGTCCCCACCTTCCCTGCAGGCGCCATGCTTACATTTGTCACCCGCTTCATTCAATGAGCTGTCAGGACCTTCTGCCTACGGTATTCCCTGAGAGGACCTTGAGATCCTCGCAGGGCATTACCATTGGGCTGGAGGAGGAAGGTCCTGACAGCCCATTGAAGGAAGCAGGCGGCAAATGCAAGCATGGCGCCTGCAGGGAAGGTGGGGACTTCAGTGGAAGTAAGGATTATTTTGAGAGAAGATTGCGCTGGGGGGAGGGAGGGAAGGTATCTGGCAGCACTCTGAAAAATATGAGATTTTACGGTAGTTAATATCATGTAATTGTGTGTGTTTGTGTGTGGGTATACATATACTAGTATGAAAGCCCGTATACATGGGCTAAAGTGCCTTGTGTAACCTCAAAAATATAGTAGTATAGTATTGCAAAAATGTCTTTTAGTCTTTTTTTTTTTTTTTTTTATGTTATTAAAGGGATAGTAATACTTGAAAATAATTTTAGTTTATATTTTAGCCCTTAAAAAAACATTAAAAATGATATAAGTCTTATCTCCTAAACCTTTATGGATTGGGAGATATTAGCAAGTAAAGTAAAGTTCCCCTTTCATGTTTTATCCAAGTCTGCCATCTAGTGGACAGGTTTGGAATCCTGTCCACAGATCAGCGGGCAGCTCTGTATCAGTGCTGAGATCACAATCTTTAAAAAGAACTACTTAATTGGAATTGTCTACAAAGTGTGCCTGGCTTTGTAGACCATTCCAATGAAGAAATTCTTTTTAAAGATTGTGATCTCGGCACTTCTGGAGAGCCGCAGCCGGTCAAGGCACCGGATTCCAAATCTGAAGGCTTGAGCAGTGACATCACTCCAGGGGAAACTTTACTTGCAAATATCTCCCAAACCATAAAGGTTTGGGAGACAAGACTTATATAATTTTTAATGTTCTTTTAAGGGCTACAATATAAAATAAAATTATTTTCAAGTATTACTATCCCTTTAAGCTTGCACTTCGGACCTTGTTATACCCTTAAGGACCCATGACGGTTCTAGACTGTCATGGAATTCCAGGCTCTCTGCGCGGCTGCACGCCGTTCGGGGAGTCTGGATTCGGATCGCGCAAAGAAAAAAAAATGCTCCGTGGTCCTTAAGTGACAGCAAAGTACGTGCACAGCCGGTCCTTAAGGGGTTAAGGTAACCGCGATTTGTGTCTTCTTCCTCCTAGTAATTTAAAATAAAATAAAAAAAAAAAATCATGTTTTAATAAAAAAAAACAACAAAGTAGATTCTGGCTGTGAGAAGCCGAGTGCAGATAATCTGAGATGCGGAACTTGGGAAAAAGGTTCTCATAATGGCAGAGTTTTCTGCATAACAACTAATTGTCCCCCAATATAAAAAATAAAATATGGCACTGGGGTCTCTGGGCCAAATCACTAGCAGGGACCATGAGCAGTGTGTCTTTGTCTTGCCCACTGTATGTGTGGCACCCTCTTTTTCTGCTCTGGTCCATTAATCCTGTGTCGGTACAGGCCTGGGAGAGTCTGGAGGTCTGGAAGGCGCTCAGTGTGTTCCTTCCAGTGGGGAAACAGAAATGAACACATGGAACCACTGGACAAACCTTCAGACGTTCCCCAGCCAACTAAGATACTGGGAGGACAGCAGTGGAGCTGCGAAAAAGGCTGCCAGAGGAGGATGCCCAAAACATTGCTCTGCAGTGAGGTGGACATCAAACGGTTGACAGGAGGAGGTCTGTGTTCTCTGTACTTTACAGGAAGAGAAAAAGGACAATGACAGGACCCACCAGACATGCACCTACATCTGAAGCAGGTAGTGAGGGGATTTGCTTCCATATTCTGTGCCCCGCCCTCAACCTCATTCACGTCTCTCTTACCTCTTCATCTCTCCACTATGATCCCTGTCCCTCACCATTATCCCCATCCTGCAACATGCCTTTGTCCCTGTCCATTACCATTATCTCCATCCCCCACAATGTCTTCTTCCCTGTCCAGCACCATGTAACCCATCCTCCACAATGTCTTCTTCCCTGTCCATCACCATGTACCCCATCCTCCACAATGTCTTCTCCCCTCTCCATTACCATTATCCACATCCTCCACAATGTCTTCTTCCCTCTCCCATCACCATGTACCCCATCCTCCACAATGTCTTCTTCCCTGTCCATCACCATGTACCCCATCCTCCACAATGTCTTCTTCCCTGTCCATCACCATGTACCCCATCCTCCACAATGTCTTCTTCCCTGTCCATCACCATGTACCCCATCCTCCACAATGTCTTCTTCCCTGTCCATCACCATGTACCCCATCCTCCACAATGTCTTCTTCCCTGTCCATCACCATGTACCCCATCCTCCACAATGTCTTCTTCCCTGTCCATCACCATGTACCCCATCCGCTAAAATGTCTTCTCCCCTCTCCATTACCATTATCCACATCCTCCACAATGTCTTCTTCCCTCTCCCATCACCATGTACCCCATCCTCCACAATGTCTTCTTCCCTGTCCATCACCATGTACCCCAGCCTTCACAGTGCCTTCTTCCCTGTCCATCGCCATGTACCCCATCCTCCACAATGTCTTCTTCCCTCTCCCATGACCATGAACCCCATCCTCTGCAATGTCTTCTTCCCTCTCCATCACCATTATCCCCATCCTCCGCAATGTCTTCTTCCCTCTCCATCACCATTATCCCCTTCCTCCAAAATGTGTTCTTCCCTCTCCATTACCATTATCCCCATCCTCCACAATGTCTTCTTCCCTCTCCATCACCATTATCCCCTTCCTCCAAAATGTGTTCTTCCCTCTCCATTACCATTATCCCCATCCTCCACAATGTCTTCTTCCCTCTCCATCACCATTATCCCATCCTCCACAATGTCTTCTGCCCTCTCCAGCACAACGTACCCCATCCTCCACAATGTCTTCCTCCCTGTCCCATCACCATGTACCCCATCCTCCACAATGTCTTCTGCCCTCTCCAGCACAATGTACCACATCCTCCACAGTGTCTACCTTCCTGTCCCATCACCATGTACCCCATCCTCCACAGTGTCTTCTTCCCTTTCCCATGACCATGAACCCCATCCTCCACAATGTCTTCTTCCCTCTCCCATCACCATTATCCCATCCTCCACAATGTCTTCTTCCCTCTCCATCACCATTATCCCCATCCTCCGCAATGTCTTCTTCCCTCTCCATCACCATGTACCCCATCCTCCACAATGTCTTCTTCCCTCTCCAGCACCATTATCCCCATCCTCCACAATGTCTTCTTCCCTCACCATCACCATTATCCCCATCCTCCACAATGTCTTCTCCCCTCTCCATCACCATGTACCCCATCCTCCACAATGTCTTCTTCCCTCTCCCATCACCATGAACCCCATCCTCCACAATGTCTTCTCCCCTCTCCATCACCATTATCCCCATCCTCCACAATGTCTTCTCCCGTCTCCATCACAATTATCCCCATCCTCCACAATGTCTTCTCCCCTCTCCAGCACAAATTACCTCATCCTCCACAATGTCTTCTTCCCTCTCCATCACCATTATCCCCATCCTCTACAATGTCTTCCTCCCTGTCCATAACCATGAACCCCATCTGCCAAAATGTCTTCTTCCCTCTCCAGCACAATGCCCCCTCCTTCTTCATGTCTCCGTCCCTTCTTCACCAGCCTTACTCCCCCTCCATCGCTGTCATCTCCCCACTTCTCTATCATGTCCCCCCCATCTGTGTATATGACTTGTGTTTATTTGTTTATCTGTATGCACAGTGTGTGTTTATCTGTGTGACTGTGTGTGCAGTGTGTGTTTATCTGTGTGACTGTGTGTGCTTATCTGTGTGACTTGTATATATTTGCATGACTGTGTGTATGTCTGTCTGTAGAAATTTGAAGCTGATGTAGTAAGAAATTGGAGTAATTCAGCGACAAATTAACTGCAAAAGAGGACAAATAAAAATATTTTTTAATCACTGTGAATGTTGCTAATGATTATTTGTCTCTATTGTGCATCTAGCTTGCCCCTAGATTGCTCCAGTTTTTGTTAGGTGTGTCTGTGCAATTCTTTCTCTTTCTGGTCTCTAGGTAGGAATTACAAGGTGCCGTCAGAATGGTAATGCGTAGTGAAGGGGAGGACACTATTAGACTTGTGCACTGCAAAAATTTTCGGTAAAATTCGATTTTGGACAATTTTTTTTTTTAAATTCGGAGTATCCGAATTTCGGACCGAACCTGTTTGACTCGGACTAAATTCGTCAATAGTCCGAATTATTTAGCCAAATTTTACAAAAAATTTTAAATGTTCAATAAAAAATTAAAATTAAACAAATAAAAATAAACAAATACATTAAAGGGATAGTATTGCCTGAAAATAATTTTATTTTATTTTGTAGCCCTTAAAAAACACATTAAAAATTATATAAGTCTTATCTCCCAAACCTTCATGGCCGTCAGTCTCAGAAGAAAAAGGATTTCTTCATAACGTGGTACGTATTCTCGGTAATAGCACTGTTTCTAAGCATATCACTATATGCCTAATTATTGGGGGGTTTGTTCAAAACCAAAAACTACTAATACATATATATATATATATAGGCTGCATTAATCCAGAAATAAAGGTCACTGTATATAATAGAAGGGATAAATAACCCAGGTACACTCAGGTTCTCATTATTCATAAGACAAAAAAATGATGCTAAAGGGTGCAATAGATGTACCCCTAACACCAAAGAGAACCCTAAAAATGAGGCACTCAAACAGAAGACCAATAATGTATGTTTATTATCATCAAAAATATCACAAAGAGATTGCATAAAAACATCCTTCCTGTATAATAAGTCGCTAAAACGTGCGTAACGCCGCAGTCATGTGCAGTAGAGACCGCTGCGGGTGCTGCAATCATGCACAGTAGGGACTGCCCTTGCTGTGGCGTGTCCAGCTCTGTATCAGCCATGGCGCCGGCAGTTTCCAATGCGCGTGACTGCCCCGCAACCAGCTAGCAGTGGTACCGTGGCCCGGTTAAAGGGCTCTTCAACTAGTTTAAAAATAATGGACTAGTGGTTCACAGTAATATAACACCTCCCTATATATCTAGTAAAGGATCAATACGGTACATTTCAATCAAGTGCAAATAAACAATAACAAAAAAGCTATGTGCAAATACCAAATGAAATAGATAAGTGGAAATGTAAGGCAATATACTTAATTAAAACGTAGCTGCGGGTAGTCAGGTCATTGTGTACACCCAGACATCGTGCTAACAGCCCCATGTGTATCGCCATTCCCATGGCTTCATCAGGGGTAATGAGTCTTGCTGTTTAAACGCCACTGATAAAGGACAATCTGTCCAATCATGTATCAGCTGTAAATCATATGACAGGACACTATGTATCTTGGCAACACACACACAAGTAAGCATAGAAAGCATGCATCTTCCTATTCATCCTATTGGTTACAAAGTATCATGAGATTCAAGCAACGGCGCAAAATTGGAATATACTGTACATCACCTAAAGTGCTGTCAAATACAGGCGTATGTCATATAACTTGCTATATACATGAAAGTGAGCGTCAGATACATATATCTTCTTATTTCCCAACTAATACATATATGTCGTATAACATTATGAGCGATGCTAGTTAGTACATAAGCAGTCGAGCATACAATTAATCCTAGACACAAATATGAAACCAAGAGAGATTATAAAAGAAATATATATTTATCGCAAGTGCACTTGCTACATGACTGCTTATCAATTTAACCCTGTCATGTCTATCCAGTCATAAACTCACCAAAAATGCATGTGGAGTCGGTCTCCTAAACTTACCAAGAGTGTATTTAAAGCGATAGTAATGTTTCATAATAAAAGCAGCTCTAATTAATCATCATGGTATTTGGACTTTGGAGAGTGTTATTTCAGTTCTGTCAGAGTTGTAGTTCAAGAGTAATTCAATGATAAAGTATCCCCCTCCCTTTTACTGATGTAACACTGCTCAGCCAGATCAGAAGGGAGGTGCCCAGGTAGGCTGCAGAGAGGGACAATCTTCAATTAAGATAAGGGAAAAACCTGAAAAACTTGTCAAGGGGGGCAGGGCTTTCTTTGTTCTCATAGGAAGAAGATTGTCCCCTTCTGTTATCTGTCTGGTCTATGGACTGGATTCCACATCTGAGAAGAGATGGCTTACACTAGGTAAAAGGGGCGGGAGGGGAACTTTGCTTGTTAATATCCTTCTCTGTCTCTCACTCTCCCCCTTCCCCCATCAGATTTATAAGGGATACCCGCTCACTTGATCTCGCTGGGATGAGCACCTCCCTTAACTCCAATCTTTCCTCTATATTAGCCATCTCTGACACAGACATTCTTGTTAACTCCTACAACTCAATCCTATCCTCTGCTATTGATTCCTTTGCCCCACTGAAACCACAACGGAGTCGTCAAGTCAATCCACGACCCTGGCTCAACTCCCACATCCGCTTCCTACGTTCTTGCACTCGTTCTGCAGAACGCCTTTGGAGGAAATCTTGTTCACATGCAGATTTCATCCACTTTAAATTTATGCTGTCCTGCCTGCATTCTGCTTTATCAAAAGCTAAACAAAAATACTACACCATACTAATCCACAACAATAAATCGAACCCGCGCCGTCTCTTTGCAGTCTTTGACTCCTTGCTCCATCCTTCCACTGCTTCCTCTCACCCCATACATTCACCTCAAGCTTTTGCAGAGCACTTCAAGCACAAGGTGGAATCTATTCAAAAACAGATTCCTACTATTCCATCTGCCTCCGAACTCTCTCTCTCCAAACCCCTCTCATCATACTTCAATAGTTTTACCCTGATAACAGAGGAAGAAGTTTCTCAGCTTCTCCTATCTACCCACCTCACTACCTGCTCCTTGGACCCTTTGCCCTCCCACTTACTCTAACCACTTGCACCAGTCCTTACACCTATATTAACACATCTTCAACACTTCTCTCTCCACAGGCACCTTCCCTTCTTCCTTCAAACAGGCACAAATTAAACCCCTGCTCAAAAAGACTAACCTTGACCCCTCCTGTCTCTCTAACTACCGACCTGTCTCCCTCCTACCTCTTACCTCAAAACTCCTAGAACGCCTGGTCTTCTCCCAAATAACCAAATTCCTCAACTCTGTCTTTTGGACCGTTTGCAGTCTGGTTTCCGGTGCGGTCACTCAACTGAGACAGCTCTCTGCAGGGTGGCTAATGATCTCCAGACTGCAAAAGCCAAAGGACAGTTTTCTATACTTATACTACTCGACGTATCCTCTGCCTTTGAAAAGTTAACCATTCTCTTCTTTCTCAAATTCTCCACAATCTTGGTTTCTGAAATCAAGCTGCTTCATGGCTCTCCTCCTATCTGGTGGAGGTGTCTGGCAATGACACCTCCTCCACAGTCCCTCTGTCTGTGGGGGTGCCTCAAGGCTCCATTCTGGGTCCTCTGCTTTTCTCACTGTACACCCTTTCATTGCGTGAACTTATTAGTTCATTTGGCTTCAAGTACCATCTATATGCTGATGATACCCAAATTTACATCTCCACTCCTGATCTTTCACCTCAAATCCAGCTGCAAATTTCAGACTGCCTCTTTGCCATCTCCTCCTGGATGGCACAATGTCAGCTGAAGATTAACATGGACAAAACCGAACTGCTAATCTTCCCACCAAGACCTTGCCCAACACCTAGCTTCACCATTCTAGTTGATGGAATTGATATTGATCAGGTCAGCTCAGCACGCTGCCTTGGGGCCATATTTGATTCCTCTCTTTCCTTCTCCCCTCACATTAACTCCGTGGCTAGATCATCTCGCTTCTTTCTCCGCAACATTGCTAAAATCCGCCCATTCCTCTCCCAACAAACTACTAAAACTCTTATACATGCCCTCATTCTGTCCTGCTTAGACTATTGCAATATCCTACTAACTGGCCTCCCTGACACTCATCTTTCACCTATGCAATCTCTTTTAAACTCAGCTGCACAAATCACCACACTCTCCCCAAAAACTGAACCTGCCCATATAATTCTCAGATATCTGTCATGGCTCCCAATTCAGCAGCGCATCAATTACAAAGTCCTTCTTCTGACCTTTATCGCTCTCCACACTGCTACCCCTCCTTACATCACTTCCCTCATCTCCTCTTATCTTCCTGGCCGCCTCCTTCGCTCAGCACACAACGCCCTTCTTAATGCACCATCCACACCCTCTGCCCTCTCCCATCTCAAACCTTTCTCTCTTTCTGCTCCCAACCTGTGGAACTCCATACCCCTCTCCCTACATCTAGAACAATCCCCCTCTGTCTTTAAGTCTACCCTGATATCTTATCATCTTGAGCACTAGGACCATGCACTGCCTTTGGCCAAACTCAGCGCTTGTAATCTCAGCACTTAACACCCTCTTACCCCATTGTATGTCTCCTTTTACTCATTTAGACTGTAAGCTCCTTGGGGCAGGGACCTCTCTCTCTCATTGTTTCTATGAATGTCGCACTTATTTCATCCCCTCTTATTTATTGTAACATATGTCTATTGTAAGGCGCTGCGTACACTGTGTGGCATCATATAAATAAAGATATACATACATACATATCTCTCAAACCATAAAGGTTTGAGAGATAAGACATATCATTCTTCATGTTTTTTTAATGCCTACAAAATGAAATAAAGATAAAACGAAGTATTACTATCCCTTTAAGGTCGCTCGTTTTGCTGTTCTTGGTGTCATGAGGAAGACCCTAGTAGGTGGCCGAAACATCAATAATACATGTTTATTTTTTCATCTATTTTATAAGTCCTTTTGAGTGCTCATTTTTGTGTCTGAAACATAACCTTCTGTTGCTCTCTCTCTCTCTCTCTCTCTCTCTCTCTATATATATATATATATATATATATATATATATGTATATATATACTGCAATGTGGGACGGCGTTGCCCGTCATATTATTTACACAGAGAGACATTGTGTGAAACAGAAATATGCAGTGTTACAGACACGCACTTAAAGAGACAGAGCGTGTCACACACTGTGAAACGCATACATACCGAGAGAGACACACATACATGAACGTATGTCACATATGTAGACAGTGTGTGACAGACGCAGTGGTGATGTAGATATGCTGATAAGATTTGTAAAAAATGTTTTAATTGCAGCTCTTCAGCTTGATGAATAAGGCCCTGTATCCTTACAGTTGAAGTGAGTGTGCTGTGTTATTTGGTGAATAAGGCCCTGTATCCTTACAGTTGTAGTGAGTGTGCTGTGTTACTTGATGAATAAGGCCCTGTATCCTTACAGCTGATGTGAGTGTGCTGTGTTACTTGGTGAAGAAGGCCCTGTATCCTTACAGTTGAAGTCAGTGAGCTGTGTTACTTGATGAATAAGGCCCTGTATCCTTACAGTTGAAGTCAGTGTGCTGTGTTACTTGATGAATAAGGCCCTGCATCCTTACAGTTGAAGTGAGTGTGCTGTGTTACTTGATGAATAAGGCCCTGCATCCTTACAGTTGAAGTGAGTGTGCTGTGTTATTTGATGAATAAGGCCCTGCAACCTTACAGTTGAAGAGAGTGTGCTGTGTTACTTGATGAATAAGGCCCTGCATCCTTACAGTTGAAGTGAGTGTGCTGTGTTACTTGATGAATAAGGCCCTGCAACCTTACAGTTGAAGTGAGTGTGCTGTGTTACTTGATGAATAAGGCCCTGCATCCTTACAGTTGAAGTGAGTGTGCTGTGTTACTTGATGAATAAGGCCCTGCATCCTTACAGTTGAAGTGAGTGTGCTGTGTTACTTGATGAATAAGGCCCTGCATCCTTACAGCTGAAGTGAGTGTGCTGTGTTACTTGTAGAAGGTCACAGTGAGAAGATGTTTGTGAGTAAAGGAATAATTTAGATTACAGCAGTGGATACTGCAGTACATTTGAAGAAATAGGTTGGCAGACAGAGGGTTAAGTGACAGATGCAGTGATAGTTAATGTAATAGTGATGTGGGAGTAAAATGGCGAGATTGGGACTATGGATGAATGGCAAGGGGATAGGTGAGTGGGGGTGACAAGGGAGGAGGAGATGAGAGATTGAGAAGAGGAGGGACAGTGAAATGTTACAGTACAGTTGAAGTGAGTGTGCTGTGTTACTTGATGAATAAGGCCCTGCATCCTTACAGTTGAACTGAGTGTGCTGTGTTACTTGATGAATAAGGTGCTGCATCCTTACAGTTGAAGTGAGTGTGCTGTGTTACTTGATGAATAATGCCCTGCATCCTTACAGTTGAAGTGAGTGTGCTGTGTTACTTGATGAATAAGGCCCTGCATCCTTACAGCTGAAGTGAGTGTGCTGTGTTACTTGTAGAAGGTCACAGTGAGAAGATGTTTGTGAGTAAAGGAATAATTTAGATTACAGCAGTGGATACTGCAGTACATTTGAAGAAATAGGTTGGCAGACAGAGGGTTAAGTGACAGATGCAGTGATAGTTAATGTAATAGTGATGTGGGAGTAAAATGGCGAGATTGGGACTATGGATGAATGGCAAGGGGATAGGTGAGTGGGGGTGACAAGGGAGGAGGAGATGAGAGATTGAGAAGAGGAGGGACAGTGAAATGTTACAGTAAAGTAATGGGGGAGGGGGAGAAATGACTATACATAGACAGTGAAGTAGACATGAAATACAGGGCTGTAGGGTTACTGCATTATACACACCTAGTGTAGCAGTTGGTTGGAGTGAAGCACTTGAGTGTGAGAGAGGTACACAACACATTGCTGTGTAATAAGTTGTATAGTCCTCTGGCAGTGAAAGGAATATGTGACACATGTTGGGCGCTCCTTGCATTAGTGGGCCGTGGTGGTCGGCTGGGACAGAACTGGATTATTTGTCCATGGGCCGTAGGCAAGGGATCAATAGAGGGACCCCTAACAGCTAATAGGCTCCAAAACAGGAAGGCTCATATACTAAGGAAAGTGATGGAATTTTGTGGAAAAGTAACAACAGTACAGGGAACAATACCCATTTATTTAAATGGGCATTTTAACGTCTTCAACGCTAGAGAGGTGAGCAAAGCATTGTATTTGTTCTGTATGGTACAGATGAATTGTTCCTCTTTGTGTTAGTACATCAGCCTCACAGATCACAGTGCACAGTCAGCTGCTGCAAGAGCCAAAAGTATAAATGGGTTTAAATTAATGGGGTAAGAGTATAACTGTATGGGACTTATGTATCAAGCAAAAAGGTGTAAGTAAAAAAAAAACTGACACCATAGGGTTGAATTGAAAATTCAGGAAAATCGTGTTGACATAAATGGGGCTTTAACCCCTTGAATGCTACAATGGTCTGCAACGCATTGCTTTGGCAATGTGTTTGCATTGTCTGTAGCATTCATGGAATTAATAGTCTCATTGAAATCAATGGACATTTTCAAAGAAATCAGTTTAACCCTGTGGGCCACTTGTGAGGAAAGAGTGGGCTGCACAATACCCAAATGTGGAAGCTTTCCAAACAGATATTAACCCTTTGAGTGACAGAGGTACGCAGAGCAATGTGCTGCATATCATCTCTGGTACTCCAAGGGTTAATAGGCTTAACCCTCTGAGTGCCAGAGAGGTATCCAAGGCATTGCAACTGCACTCAAAGGGTTAAATTGAAACAAAGTGAGTCCATCAGCCCCAGTTCCTAGCATGGAAACTGAAGATCTGTGTGTTCTAACCTATTCCCCAGCTGACTCTGAGTGTCCCAGTGTGTCTTTAAAAGAAGTGATCAATGTGTGGCTCCCCAGCAAAATGGGAGCTGCTGGTTGGTGGGTTATAGTATTGTGCCATGAGTTGTTTACTGTAGGAGTTGTAAGTTGAGAGAAGTGATGTAGCAGTAGGTGAGTTGTGGAGGAGAGGGCTAACCCTCTGACTGCCAGAGTGGTACGCAACGCATTGCAATGTATGGTACCACTCTGACACAGGGTTAAGGTAGGCTGACCAGATCTCACCTTTAACCGGGGACACATAGGAAATAGCCATTTTGCAGTATTTCACTGAAATGAAAGCAGTCCTGCAGTATGCATTTTTCCTATGCGTCCCCGGTTAAAGGTGAGGTCTGGTCAGCCTAGGTTAAGACTGATGTTGGGGGGCAGGCTAACTGTTCCTTACAGCCACCCCTGGGTGTGTGTGGCAGGGGACGCAGGTTTTCTCTCTTATATATATGTACACTACCAATGTGGGACGGTGTTGGGCGCACGTGTGTGAAATGTAGACACAGTGATAAACACAGACATATGCAACACACAGGCAGACACATACACACTGTGAGCGGCAGAGACATGCACACACATACCGGAGATGCACACATGCACACAAATATGTAACAGAGATGTACACACACACATGCAACATATATGCACAGAAACACATGCGTGCATGAGTTGTGCACCCCTCTGACACTCAAATGGTTAAGGTATAGAGAGGCATGTCAGAGTTAAATAGCAGTGGGAAGTGTATTCATACCTGGGAACATTGACTTGTGGAGTCCCTGGAAGGGAGTCATGTGGTGCTGATGTGGAGAGAGCAGTGGGGCAATCTGGGTTAAAAGTGGGCGGGGCTTAATCGTGAGTAGGGGCGGGGCTTAACATAAATGTGGAAAAGTGTTAGTAATAGGCTGGGGAAGGAGGAGAAGTGGGAGGGAAATGCAAGTTTGCAGTGCGAGGGGTTTGAACATACTCCCTGAGGGGTAAAAGCTTGATACACAACCCTGTGGCAGTCAGTGGGTTAAGTGTGAATCTGATGGCTGTCTGTCCTGTGTCTTGCATGGCAAATGATGACAGTGAAGAAATAATTCAGCAATGAGGGCCTACCTTAACCCTCTGAGTGCCATTTTGTTCCCCTGGTGATGCAGCACCCTTCAGTGGCTATACTACAGGTCTTGCTGAGGCCACTGGGAGTCAGGGTGAGTGACTGTGTGTCAGCCATCTTTCTTTCTGGCTTTGTGTGTGTTTGGTGCTGTGTGAGTGTGTATGTGTATGTAATACCTGGGAACTTTTACTTGTGGAGTCCTTCATGTGGTGCTGATGTGGAGAGAGCAATGGGGCAATTTGGGTTAAAAGTGGGCGGGGCTTAATCTCGAGTAGGGGCGGGGCTTAACATAAATGTGGAAAAGTGTTAGTAATAGGCTGGGGAAGGAGGAGAAGTGGGAGAGAAATGCAAGTTTACAGTGTGAGGGGTTTGAACACACTCCCTGAGGGGTAAAACTTGATACACAACCCTGTGGCAGTCAGTGGGTTAAGTGTGACTCTGATGGCTGCCTGTCCTCTGTGTTGTATGGCAAATGATGACAGTGAAGAAATAATTGAGCAATGAGGACCTACTTTAACCCTTTGAGTGCCATTTTGTTCCTCAGTGGCTGTAGTACAGGTCCTGCTGAGGCCACTGGGAGTCAGGGTGAGTGATTGTGTGTCAGCCATATTTCTTTCTGGCTTTTGTGTGTGTGGTGCTGTGTGTGTGAGTGGGGCATTTGTGTGTGTGAGTGGGGCATGTGTGTGTGGTGCTGTGTGAGTGGGGCATGTGTGTGAGTTTGGTGCTGTGTGAGTGGGGCATGTGTGTGTGTGTCTGTGGTGCAGGAGCAAGTGGCGGCCATATTGTTTTTTTCTGACTTTGATAGTGGTGGGCGGGCTGCATAGTGGGGGCGGGCCAACTCCCTTCGGCCACTGCAATTGGTGTGAAAATCACACCCCCATTGAATCACCCAATGGGAACAGTAACCCCTCCTTATTGCCACCCCTGGGTGTGTGTGTGTCTCCTGAGGAGACATAAATTATGCAATGAGTCTTTCTCTTTTATATATATAGATTTCAGTATTTTTCTGTGTATTGATGTCTGAATAGACTTATTTTTTATTACCTATTCATTCCTTGAATGAGTGCCTTATTTAATGGGTCTCTCTTCTGGTCTACATCACACCTCCTTTAGGTCTGTTTTTGACCTTGCGTTATATATTTATGTTTATTCCCTGTTTATTACTTCTCTTATTGACTTACCTACTGGTGCGAGCGAGACACATTTTTGCTATTGTATATCCTGTAGCAACCAGCATGTCTGCCTCAGTGAATATGACAGCAAGGGCAGGTTGACAATGTTATCTTTTGAATCAAGGAGCAAGGAAAAATTCAAAGCGGTCATTAGAATGTTCTGTCCATAGTAAAATAAATGGAAGATTAATATTAATAGATGTTATTCCCCTTAAACTTTGCTTAATTAAGGTAAAGTGTGCATGTGATTCTTCTTATGGACAGTAGGTGGCAGTATTGCACAATCTACCTTTTAGTTAAGTCCACTCAGTGTTTCTCAACCTCAGTCCTCTGAGAACAGGAGCGGATCAGATTTTCATTATATGCCTGTATACCTCCCAAGTGTCCCTGTTTAGGAGATATTAGGTGATCATACCTCCCAATTGTCCCTTTTTGAGACTCAAATTCCTCTGTCCCACTTTCCCATCCCTGGTGTCCCTATGTTCAGGAGATCAGACTGTGTGGTGTGTATAGATGTGTATCACCCTGGTGTCCCTGTGTTTAGGAGATCAGACTGTGTGGTGTGTATATAAGTGTATCACCCTGGTGTCCCTGTGTTTAGAAGATCAGACTGTGTGGTGTGTATATAAGTGTATCACCCTGGTGTCCCTGTGTTTAGAAGATCAGACTGTGTGGTGTGTATATAAGAGTATCACCCTGGTGTCCCTGTGTTTAGGAGATCAGACTGTGTGGTGTGTATATAAGAGTATCACCCTGGTGTCCCTGTGTTTAGGAGATCAGACTGTGTGGTGTGTATATAAGTGTATCACCCTGGTGTCCCTGTGTTTAGGAGATCAGACTGTGTGGTGTGTATATAAGTGTATCACCCTGGTGTCCCTGTGTTTAGGAGATCAGACTGTGTGGTGTGTATATAAGTGTATCACCCTGGTGTCCCTGTGTTTAGGAGATCAGACTGTGTGGTATGTATATAAGTGTATCACCCTGGTGTCCGTGTGTTTAGGAGATCGGACTGTGTGGTGTGTATAGAAGTGTATCACCCTGGTGTCCCTGTGTTTAGGAGATCAGATTGTGTGGTGTGTATATAAGTGTATCACCCTGGTGTCCCTGTGTTTAGGAGATCAGACTGTGTGGTGTGTATATAAGTGTATCACCCTGGTGTCCCTGTGTTTAGGAGATCAGACTGTGTGGTGTGTATATAAGAGTATCACCCTGATGTCCCTGTGTTTAGGAGATCAGACTGTGTGGTGTGTATAGAAGTGTATCACCCTGGTGTCCCTGTGTTTAGGAGATCAGACTGTGTGGTGTGTATAAGTGTATCACCCTGGTGTCCCTGTGTTTAGGAGATCAGACTGTGTGGTGTGTATAGAAGTGTATCACCCTGGTGTCCCTGTGTTTAGGAGATCAGACTGTGTGGTGTGTATAGAAGTGTATCACCCTGGTGTCCCTGTGTTTAGGAGATCAGACTGTGTGGTGTGTATATAAGTGTATCACCCTGGTGTCCCCGTGTTTAGGAGATCAGACTGTGTGGTGTGTATATAAGTGTATCACCCTGGTGTCCCTGTGTTTAGGAGATCAGACTGTGTGGTGTGTATATAAGTGTATCACCCTGGTGTCCCTGTGTTTAGGAGATCAGACTGTGTGGTGTGTATAGAAGTGTATCACCCGGGTGTCCCTGTGTTTAGGAGATCAGACTGTGTGGTGTGTATAGAAGTGTATCACCCTGGTGTCCCTGTGTTTAGGAGATCACACTGTGTGAGGTGTGTATAGAAGTGTATCACCCTGGTGTCCCTGTGTTTAGGAGATCAGACTGTGTGGTGTGTATAGAAGTGTATCACCCTGGTGTTCCTGTGTTTAGGAGATCAGACTGTGTGGTGTGTATATAAGTGTATCACCCTGGTGTCCCTGTGTTTAGGAGATCAGACTGTGTGGTGTGTATAGAAGTGTATCACCCTGGTGCCCCTGTGTTTAGGAGATCAGACTGTGTGGTGTGTATAAAAGTGTATCACCCTGGTGTCCCTGTGTTTAGGAGATCAGACTGTGTGGTGTGTATATAAGTGTATCACCCTGGTGTCCCTGTGTTTAGGAGATCATACTGTGTGGTGGGTATAGAAGTGTATCACCCTGATGTCCCTGTGTTTAGGAGATCAGACTGTGTGGTGTGTATAGAAGTGTATCACCCTGGTGTCCCTGTGTTTAGGAGATCAGACTGCGTGGTGTGTATAAGTGTATCACCCTGGTGTCCCTGTGTTTAGGAGATCAGACTGTGTGGTGTGTATAGAAGTGTATCACCCTGGTGCCCCTGTGTTTAGGAGATCACACTGTGTGAGGTGTGTATAGAAGTGTATCACCCTGGTGTCCCTGTGTTTAGGAGATCAGACTGTGTGGTGTGTATATAAGTGTATCACCCTGGTGTCCCTGTGTTTAGGAGATCAGACTGTGTGGTGTGTATATAAGTGTATCACCCTGGTGTCCCTGTGTTTAGGAGATCAGACTGTGTGGTGTGTATAGAAGTGTATCACCCTGGTGCCCCTGTGTTTAGGAGATCAGACTGTATGGTGTGTATAAAAGTGTATCACCCTGGTGTCCCTGTGTTTAGGAGATCAGACTGTGTGGTGTGTATATAAGTGTATCACCCTGGTGTGCCTGTGTTTAGGAGATCATACTGTGTGGTGGGTATAGAGGTGTATCACCCTGATGTCCCTGTGTTTAGGAGATCAGACTGTGTGGTGTGTATAGAAGTGTATCACCCTGGTGTCCCTGTGTTTAGGAGATCAGACTGTGTGGTGTGTGTATAAGTGTATCACCCTGGTGTCCCTGTGTTTAGGAGATCAGACTGTGTGGTGTGTATATAAGTGTATCACCCTGGTGTCCCTGTGTTTAGGAGATCATACTGTGTGGTGGGTATAGAGGTGTATCACCCTGATGTCCCTGTGTTTAGGAGATCAGACTGTGTGGTGTGTATAGAAGTGTATCACCCTGGTGTCCCTGTGTTTAGGAGATCAGACTGTGTGGTGTGTGTATAAGTGTATCACCCTGGTGTCCCTGTGTTTAGGAGATCAGACTGTGTGGTGTGTATATACGTGTATCACCCTGGTGTCCCTGTGTTTAGGAGATCAGACTGTGTGGTGTGTATATAAGTGTATCACCCTGGTGTCCCTGTGTTTAGGAGATCAGACTGTGTGGTGTGTATAGAAGTGTATCACCCTGGTGTCCCTGTGTTTAGGAGATCAGACTGTGTGGTGTGTATATAAGTGTATCACCCTGGTGTCCCTGTGTTTAGGAGATCAGACTGTGAGGTGTGTGTATAGAAGTGTATCACCCTGGTGTCACTGTGTTTAGGAGATCAGACTGTGTGGTGTGTATAGAAGTGTATCACCCTGGTGTCACTGTGTTTAGGAGATCAGACTGTGTGGTGTGTATAGAAGTGTATCACCCTGGTGTCCCTGTGTTTAAGAGATCAGACTGTGTGGTGTGTATATAAGTGTATCACCCTGGTGCCCCTGTGTTTAGGAGATCAGACTGTGTGGTGTGTATAGAAGTGTATCACCCTGGTGTCCCTGTGTTTAGGAGATCAGACTGTGTGGTGTGTATAGAAGTGTATCACCCTGGTGTCCCTGTGTTCAGGAGATCAGACTGTGTGGTGTGTTTATATAAGTGTATCACCCTGGTGTCCCTGTGTTTAGGCGATCAGACTGTGTGGTGTGTATAGAAGTGTATCACCCTGGTGTCCCTGTGTTCAGGAGATCAGACTGTGTGGTGTGTATATACGTATATCACCCTGGTGTCCCTGTGTTTAGGAGATCAGACTGTGTGGTGTGTATATAAGTGTATCACCCTGGTGTCCTTGTGTTTAGGAGATCAGACTGTGTGGTGTGTATAGAAGTGTATCACCCTGGTGTCCCTGTGTTTAGGAGATCAGACTGTGTGGTGTGTATATAAGTGTATCACCCTGGTGTCACTGTGTTTAGGAGATCAGACTGTGTGGTGTGTATAGAAGTGTATCACCCTGGTGTCCCTGTGTTTAGGAGATCAGACTGTGTGGTGTGTATATACGTGTATCACCCTGGTGTCCCTGTGTTTAGGAGATCAGACTGTGTGGTGTGTATAGAAGTGTATCACCCTGGTGTCCCTGTGTTTAGGAGATCAGACTGTGTGGTGTGTATAGAAGTGTATCACCCTGGTGTCCCTGTGTTCAGGAGATCAGACTGTGTGGTGTGTGTATATAAGTGTATCACCCTGGTGTCCCTGTGTTTAGGAGATCAGACTGTGTGGTGTGTATAGAAGTGTATCACCCTGGTGTCCCTGTGTTCAGGAGATCAGACTGTGTGGTGTGTGTATATAAGTGTATCTCCCTGGTGTCCCTGTGTTTAGGAGATCAGACTGTGTGCTGTGTATAGAAGTGTATCACCCTGGTGTCCCTGTGTTTAGGAGATCAGACTGTGTGGTGTGTATATAAGTGTATCACCCTGGTGTCCCTGTGTTTAGGAGATCAGACTGTGTGGTGTGTATATAAGTGTATCACCCTGGTGTCCCTGTGTTTAGGAGATCAGACTGTGTGGTGTGTATAGAAGTGTATCACCCTGGTGTCCCTGTGTTTAGGAGATCAGACTGTGTGGTGTGTATAGAAGTGTATCACCCTGGTGTCCCTGTGTTCAGGAGATCAGACTGTGTGGTGTGTGTATATAAGTGTATCACCCTGGTGTCCCTGTGTTTAGGAGATCAGACTGTGTGGTGTGTATAGAATTGTATCACCCTGGTGTCCCTGTGTTCAGGAGATCAGACTGTGTGGTGTGTGTATATAAGTGTATCACCCTGGTGCCCCTGTGTTTAGGAGATCAGACTGTGTGGTGTGTATAGAAGTGTATCACCCTGGTGTCCCTGTGTTAAGGAGATCAGACTGTTTGGTGTGTATAGAAGTGTATCACCCTGGTGTCCCTGTGTTCAGGAGATCAGACTGTGTAGTGTGTATATAAGTGTATCATCCTGGTGTCCCTGTGTTTAGGAGATCAGACTGTGTGGTGTGTATATAAGTGTATCACCCTGGTGTCCCTGTGTTCAGGAGATCAGACTGTGTGGTGTGTATAGAAGTGTATCACCCTGGTGTCCCTGTGTTTAGGAGATCAGACTGTGTGGTGTGTATAGAAGTGTATCACCCTGGTGTCCCTGTGTTCAGGAGATCAGACTGTGTAGTGTGTATATAAGTGTATCATCCTGGTGTCCCTGTGTTTAGGAGATCAGACTGTGTGGTGCGTATATAAGTGTATCACCCTGGTGTCCCTAGGTTTAGGAGATCACACTGTGTGGTGTGTATATAAGTGTATCACCCTGGTGTCCCTGTGTTTAGGAGATCAGACTGTGTGGTGTGTATATAATTGTATCACCCTGGTATCCCTGTGTTCAGGAGATCAGACTGTGTGGTGTGTATAGAAGTGTATCACCCTGGTGTCCCTGTGTTTAGGAGATCAGACTGTGTGGTGTGTATATAAGTGTATCACCCTGGTGTCCCTGTGTTTAGGAGATCAGACTGTTTAGTGTGTATATAAGTGTATCACCCTGGTGTCCCTGTGTTTAGGATGTCAGACTGTGTGGTGTGTATATAAGTGTATCACCCTGGTGTCCCTGTGTTTAGGAGATCAGACTGTGTGGCGTGTATATAAGTGTATCACATTACTCCACAGCAATAAAACAAATAATGTTTGTATAAATGTCACTATTTGTGTTTATAAATTAGTCTGTGCAAATAAATTACTTTGATTTTGCCAGAGAGGGACACGTGTTTTAGGTGAGTTGGTGGGGGAATGGCAAATTAGTTTCAAATAAAATCCTTATAGAACCCTGAAATTCAAACCCTTTAACCTCTACATTCAAAAAGATGTCTCCAGTGTATTATTTGGCCCCTAGCAATCCGTCCAGACTTCGTTTCATACAGCTTTATATTAAAAAATGCATACTGCAGGTTTCTATTGAAATATGTCTATTTCCGATGTACCTGGTGCAAGGAGAAGTCTAGTTGGCTTACTCTATAGAATATAAGGGGTTAAACTTGAGTAAAGATAAAATGAATACTAGTTATTACGTGTAAAATAAGGGTCTTATGTTCAAAGAAAAAGTGGAGATTATGGGGCAAACATTCCTTTTGATTTAAAGGGGATACTATCACCCCACATAAAGTTAAATTCCAAGAATTACCCAACTGGCAACTATCTGATCAATAGTGATCAGCTGGTCGCCAGATGGGTAATTCTTGGGATTTAACTTTATGTGGGGTGGTAGTTCCCCTTTAAATGGGGCATTTAACCCATTTGAATGTTAGAAAGCTCTCCAAGGCATGCATTCAGTTGGTTAAAACCCCAATTTAAATAAATGAGTAGTCGAAGAATTTTAATTTCTTTCCTACGTTTCATTTGCTTCCTTCCAAAATCACTGCACTTTTATGCTCAGATCATGCTTAATGGTAGTCTATTATTAGTATGTCATTGTCTCTTTAATTTACAAAAGCAATGAGTTAAACACACTAGTTCTCGAAGAAAAGTCGGCATCCTCTTCTGTGATGTTGTGGCTTCTGCAGATAAACTTACATTGAATTTCTGATCTCGGGAACCCGCGGTACATGCTCTGGGGCTTAAATTACACTACAAGAAAGAAAAATCATTTCAAAATAAGCTCATCAAAACACATTTCCAGGAACATTTAGTTCACATGAGTGATTAGAGGGATGTGTCACTAAAAAGTGGTGCAATTATTGGTATACAAGCGGCAGGGAAACACAGCGAAGACGTTAATCCGCTGGAAATTGCCTGGATGTTTTGATTCACACTTTCATGACTATTAAGTCTTAGCTTGAAGTGTCATGAACATCCATGCCCTGAAGAGTTTGCAAAGCAAGTTATTTTAGAAGATTGCTACTACTTTCCTAAACGTGTTTAAATGCCTTTAAAGACAAGTTCCTACTTTGCTTTTAAAATATTTTTAAAGGGATTCTATCACCTAAAAAAACTTCGACTTCGTTGATTTTGGAAGAGCTTTCAAATCACTTATACGTTAATTTATCCATTATCCATTTTTTATTTTGAAATCTAGTTTTTGATTGAATTACATTTAAAACTTGTGCACGGCAAACGTTTTCGGTAAAATTTGATTTCGGACTAATTTTTTATTTTTTTCCATTCGGAGTATCTGCATTTCGGACCGGACCTGTTCGACTCGGAAGAAATTCGGCAATAGTCCGAATTATTTGGCCGAATTAAAAAAAAAAACTTTAAAATAGTCAATAAAAAATTAAAATGAAACAAATAAAAATACATTAAACTAACTTAATAATAATATTAAATCTCTAATGAGACAGGAAGGGATATTTTATAAACCCCTGCACACTTATTAACCCTTAATAGGGCAAATATGGGGTGAGTGGCAGCAATGTAACATGGCTTTGTGATACAAATGAATATACAACAAAATAATAATAATAACAACTAGTATTTATATAGCACCTTTCTCCCAGTGGGACTCAAAGCCCTTTTAGTGCACGCTCTCAGATTTAACCAAATCGGCAGCTGAAATAATAGGTGTTATTACCCAGTCATTAGTATTCATTTGTTGATCTCAGAGGAATGAAGGGCTGAGTTGACCCTGTCAGGATTCAAACCTGCAACCTTGAGGTTCAATAGGTTCTATAAATCAAGGAATTTACCACTGAGCTACCTCACCAGCTGAACACAGCCTCACAGTACTCCTGGACAGCAGCAGTGGGTATAGTATACATCAGCCCAAAATACATAGTACAAAAACAGTTACCTGCGCTCTGTCCCATATCCCTATGCACATTTAAATAAATGGAGGCTTTTAGTTTTACTCCAATGGCCATTTGAATGTAAGCTCACCTGCCGCGTCAAGGCAAGTCTCATAGGTGAGTCCATCAGGACAATTACATTATTTTGAATTACTTTTCTTAAGCTGCACCCATTATTTAACACATTATTACTGCTAAAACTGTAAAAAAAGTTGTTGTTTTTTTCATTTTGTAATTTTTTTAATAAGAAATGAGAATTGATATATGTGTATGTCACATCAAATTAAAGCTCTTTGTGCCCTTTAAAAATGGTATGTAATATGGGTTTGTGCAACTAATGAGAAAGATAGGAATTATGGTTGAACACACACATAGCAAAAATGCCAAAATTGCTTGTGTCCTCATGTGGTTAATATCTGCACTTTGTATGAACTGTAAAGATCTATTTTTAGCAGCACGTAGCAACATTGTAATAGTTTCAGGTGGGAAAGCGCCGTCCGAATTAACGAAATTTACATCGAAATTTTGGACTAGGTCCGTTTCGGATTCTGATTTTTTTTTGTGGGCAGACCTTGGCTTTTGGAAGGTCCAAATTATGCCGAATACGCCTTATTCATCTGAATTCTGAAATAGGCCGAACCGAATTGCACAAGTCTATTACATTTCATTTACAGATTATGCTAATAAGGGCAGTGGCGTAACAATAGGGGTCACACCTGCGACTGGGTCCGTCACTCCAGGGGCCCGGCCTTCCCCTGCGACCCACCCCCTGCCTGGCGCCCGCAACATGGTGAAGTCTGTGCCTTCTTTGGCACAGACCTGTAGCTGCTGTGCTCCCTCATCGGCTCTTTAGTAATGCAGACGCTAGGATATGACATCATCTGCATTACTGAATAGAAGACCGTACCGGAGCTCCAGCAGCTACAGGTCTGTGCAGATGGTGGCACAGACCTCTCCTGCCACGCTGCTGGACCACCAGGGAAGAGGTAGGAAACGGACACTGGGGGGCATTGTGAGGGCAATATGGAGATGATGGACGATGTGAGGGTACTATGAAGCTGATGGGGCAATGTGAGGGCAATATGGTGATGATGAGGGCAGTGTGGAGATGATGGGGGCAATGTGAGGACAATATGGAGATGATGGGGGCAGTATGGAGATGATGGGGCAATGTAAGGACAATATGGAGATGATGGGGGCAATGTAGAGATGATGGAGGGCAATGTGAGGGCAATATGTAGATGATGGGGCAGTGTGGAGATGGTGGGGGCATTGTGAGGACAATATGGAGATGATGGGGGGCAATGTGGAGATTGGGAGCATTGTGGAGGTGTAAAGTGGAGTGTTCCTCCCTCTTCTCCTTCCCTGTTCCTCCCACTTCCCATCCTTCCCATCTTGCTCCTCCCACTTTCCTGGAATTTCTCTTCCTTCCCACCCTGTTTCTCCCAGTTCCCACCCACTTCTCCTCCTTCCCACCCTGTTCCTCCCACTTTCCTGGAATTTCTCCTCCTTCCCACACTGTTCCTCCCAGTTTCCACTCACTTCTCCTCCTTCCCACCTTGTTCCTCCCACTCCCCTCCCACTTCTCCTCCTTCCCACCCTGTTCCTCCCACTCCCCTCCCACTTCTCCTCCTTCCCACCCTGTTCCTCCCACTTCCCACCCACTTCTCCTCCTTCCCACCTTGTTCCTCCCACTCCCCTCCCACTTCTCCTCCTTCCCACCTTGTTCCTCCCACTCCCCTCCCACTTCTCCTCCTTCCCACCTTGTTTCTCCCACTTCCCACCCACTTCTCCTCCTTCCCACCTTGTTACCACTCAATCTCCACAATGCCCCTCAATCTCCACAATGCCCCCATCTCCTACCTCCCTGGTGGTCCAGTGGAGTGGCAGAGGGCAGGTCTGTGCCTCCTTCTGCACAGACCTCTTCTCGCACGCGGTCCTTTTCAGTAATGCAGAGCGCTGGGAGATGATGTCATCCCCCAACACTCTGCATTACGAGAGTGGCAGTCTGCCGGAGGTAGATTCTCATATTGCAGGCGCCAATCAAGGGTGTCACCACTGGTAGGCAGAGTTTCATAAGAACCTCTCCACCACTGGAGAATCAGCCTCTGTCCCCGGAGAGTCACCAGGGCAGATCAGTAGAGTTCCCAGGCCTGCTTCTAGTGCTTACTGGAAGAGACGCATAAACAGCTTTATGCTTGAGGAGAAGTTCCACACTATAGTTTTTGGAAACCATGCTAATTTTCATTTTACCTGGGCTCCTTGTCTGACTTATCATAAAAGTTATGTTCACGTTACTTCTGTCTAGTGGCCAGTTTATCTTCCGGACTTTTGTCCTCCCTCCCTTCCCCCTTCTCTCTCTTTTCTTGTTTGTATTTCTCTTTCCCTCTCTCACTGATTTCTATTCTATTCTTTGCACTTAAAGGGATAGTAATGTTTCATAATAAAAGCAGCTCTAATTAATCATCATAGCATCTGGACTTTGGAGAGTGTTATTTCAGTTCTGTCAGAGTTGTAGTTCAAGAGTAATTCAATGACAAAGTATCCCCCTCCCGCCCCTTTTACTGATGTAACACTGCTCAGACAGATCAGAAGGGAGGTGCCCAGGTAGACTGCAGAGAGGGACAATCTTCAATTAAGATAAGGGAAAAAGCTGAAAAACTGGTCAAGGGGGGCAGGACTTTCATTGTTCTCATAGGAAGAAGATTGTCCCCTTCTGTTATCTGTCTGGTCTATGGACTGCATTCCACATCTGAGAAGAGTTGTCTTACACTAGGTAAAAGGGGCGGGAGGGGAACTTTGATTGTGAATATCTCTCAAACCATAAAGGTCTGAGAGATAAGACTTATATCGTTCTTCATGTTTTTTTAATGCCTACAAAATAAAATAAAGATAAAACGAAGTATTACTATCCTTTTAAATTTGTGTAGGCATGCCCTTTCCTTTGGTGATAGAATACAGTACTACTGACTATCAGATACCTTTGAGGCGGTATTGCTGTCTGTATCGTTTCCTCTTGATTTCCTTCTGGTATTTCTTATGTTATTTCACCATGGCCTGTGTATTACTTGCTATCAGTGGGCAACTTGTATTTGAAATAATGACTAATAAACAATTTAATAAAAAATAAATACATGAATGAGCAACTAATTACCCACCTCTGAACAGACCATGATGTATTGATAACATGATCTGTTGGTGTCTACTGAGGAGTCACGCAGAGGGCCACTGGTGTATGCAATCCCTCTGCTTGGTCCATCGTGCAGAAGAGGACATCAGAAATCCTGTGGGAGGAAGATGAGGTGGAGGAAGATCCTATTTACTACTGAATCACTTAGAAGAAATTTCTAAACATCCTTTGAGTGCCAAAGGGGTACGCAACGTAGTGCAATGCATTGCGTACCCTTCTGCACGCAAAGGATTAATCTCCACCTGGAAACAGAACAAACAGATGGCGTCATTTGACATAACCATAATTTTTGTGGGAGCTCATTTAGGTTTCTCTGAATAATCAATATAAGGTTTAGGGGAAATGGACAGGTATGTTGTATCGAAGTGTATACTGCAGGAAGGGAGGAACCTAAAGCCCTATAGTTGTTGAGGACTCCAACTTTCATCATCCCTGGACAGCCGACGGCTGGTGGGCGGGCGATGGAAGCAGTGGCGTAACAATAGGGGTCTCAGGGGTCGCACCTGCGACCGGGCCCAGCCGCCCCCTGCGCCCCCCTCGCCACCCGCCCGCAGTACAGCTGATGTCCCGGCGGCCACCGCTCGAGTAATGCAGAGCGCTGGGAGATGACATAATCACCCACAGCTCTGCATTACTAAGAACCGCGCGGGAGCTTGTGTACCAACCAGTTAGAGGTTTGTTCCTCATTCGGCATGTCACACACACCGCTAGACCACCAGGAGGTAGGAGGACGGGGGTCAGTAGGGGCAATGTGGTGATGGGGGCATTGTGGAGATTGGGGGGAAATATGAAGAATGAGGGGCATTGTGGAGATTGGGGGGAAATGTGGAGAATGAGGGGCATTGTGATGGGGGCATTGTGGAGATTGGGGAGAAATATGGAGAATGAGGGGCATTGTGGAGATTGGGGGGAAATGTGGAGAATGAGGGGCATTGTGATGGGGGCAATGTGGAGATTGGGGGGAAATATGGAGAATGAGGGGCATTGTGATGGGGGCATTGTTGAAGGGGCAATGTGGAGGTGGAAATTCTTGCACCAGGGCCCCTTGGCTTCTAGTTACGCCTCTGGATGGAAGCTGCAGTTCTCTACAGATGAGGGGGCCCAGTTGCTGAGCCCTGGTATACAGGTAATTGTCTCCATGTAGTGATCTAATGTGGAACTCCATCCGGCCTAATGTGCAGGTGTATCACTTCTGTGCAATTTAAAAATAATTATTTGCGCCCTTAGGTGCTGACTATTATAAGTAAGCCATATGAGAGGCATAATTATACCTATCCATCTCTGCACAGATCGATCCACAAAATCATATAATTTAGTGTATCTCTTTCATATGAGTCTCATTGATTGTCAATCATATCATGTCCCAAAGTCATAGTTACTAGATCGTTTAGGAAATTTAATCCCCAGGCTTTCTTAAATGATATGAGAAATTGCCGGTTGTATAGAATAAACTTAAAGGGATAGTAATACTTAATTTTTACTTTACTTAATATTGTTAGGCTTAAAGGGCATGTATCACCTCTATACAAGTTAGCCTGGATCATTAGATTATACACCGAATATAAGTAAAAGTGCATTAATTTTTTTTTTTTTTAAAGCTCCTGTTGGTCTAAAATGAAGTTATAAACTCTGCCCTGTACCTACTTTCGGACAGACTAAGGTTACCTGTTCTGTAACAGCAGTCTGTCACTCTTCCTCTGCTCCCCTCCCACTATCCAGCCTCCTCCAATGACGGAAGCTTCTGTCTGTAAACTGGAGTGATCTGATTGGCTAGATATCGATCTTTGCCAATGAGATTGCTCCAGCTTACAGACAGAAGCCTCCGTCATTGGAGGAAGCTGGATAGAGGGAGGAGAGCAGAGGCAGAGTGACGGACTGCGGTTACTGAGCAGGTAACCTCAGTCTATGCAGAAGTAGGTACAGGGCGGAGTTTAAAACTTCATTTTAGACCAACAGGAGTGTTTAAAAAAAATAAATAAATAAAGCATTCTTGCTTATATTCGGTGTATCTAATCTAATGATCCAAGCTAACTGGTATAGGGGTGATACATCCCCTTTAAAAAATGTATTTGTATAACTTACAACAGAGCAATAGATTGGAATTCTTCTGCTCAGAAACTCAATGTTTGTCAACCAAGCAAGCCGATGCAATGCACTATGGGTAAGGGAAGTTGACACGTGACCGAATGAAAAGGGGAGTGAATTATAAAAACGTCATGGTGACGACAAGACTGACTAGGCATGGCTTACTACGGCTGTATTGCTATATCTCCTCCCTCTAGACACTCCCTACAGTCCCGCAATCAGATTTCTCTTCTTGAGAGGTGACGTAGGAAAAAGGGAAGGGAGGGAAAAATATAAATGGCAATTTCTAAAGAACTACAAAAGTTTGGGCAGTAATACATGGATGGTATTATTTGTTTTTTAAGCCTAACCAGGCACGTGCACACATAGACACCAAGGGGGGCTTGAGCACCTGTCCTTTTTGTCCAAAGTTCCCTTGTGCCCTTTTAACAAAAAAATAAGAAAATTGCCTCGCCACCCGCACTAACCCCCCCACCGCCCAGTCAGGTCTGTGCCTCCTTCAGGACAGACCTGTAGATGCTGCGCTCCCTCGTCGGCTCTTTAGTATTACAGAGCGCTGGGAGATGACATCATCTCCCAGCGCTCTGCATAAAGAGAAGACCGCGCGGGAGCTCCAGCAGCTACAGGTCTGTGCCAAAGGAGGCACATACAGACCTCTCCTGCCGCTGGACCACCAGGGAAGAGGTAGGAAACGGACACTGGGGGGCAATGTGGAAATGATGGGGCAATATGGAGCTGATGTGGGGCAAGATGGAGATGATGGCAATGTAGAGATTATAGGGTAATGTATGTGAGGGTAAGTTGGAGCTGATGGGGGCAATATGAGGGTAAGTTGGAGCTGATGTGGCAATATGGAGATGATGGGGCAATGTGAGGGTAAGTTGGAGCTGATGGGGCAATATGGAGTTGATGGGGGCAATGTGAGGGTAAGTTGGAGCTGAGGGGGCAATATGGAGATGATGGGGGCAAAGTGGAACTGATGGGGGCAATATGGAGCTGACAGGGGACAATGTAAGGGCAATATGGAGATGATGGGGGGCAATGTGGAACTGATGGGGGCAATATGGAGCTGACAGGGGACAATGTAAGGGCAATATGGAGATGATGGGGGGCAATGTGGAGATTAGGAGCATTGTGGAAGTGTCCAGTGGAGATGGCCAATGGGGGGGGGGCGATTTAGATTTCTGTGCCTACAGGCTCCTGAGATGTAAATTATTTTCTTTTGTTTAAATATATATTTTGAATAAATAATTATGAGAAGTGCCCTTTTGTTCATTTGAGCCCCTGCCCCCCCAAATGTCTGTGCACGTCCCTGAGCCTAACAATATTAAATAAAGTCAAAATTAAGTATTACTATCCCTTTAATACCTGACCTAGACTCAGCAATTTAATTTTTTCACTCTGAGTTCTTGCAGGTCTGTAATACCCATGAATCACTAAGGAAGATCAGGGGAAGGTGGGAACATTCTACCTTGGGTCTCGGCTGACCTGATTGAGAGATGCCTTATCGACCAAATGTAAACAAGCTGGCTCCACCTATGGACACATGGCATACTTTTGGAAGGTTATTAACCCCTTAACGACAGGCCGCGCACGCACCTTGCGGTCTGTTAAGGACCACGGAGCGTTTTTTTTTTTTTTTTTGCGGCTGCGTTCCGGACTCCCCGAACGGCGTGCAGCGGCGAAGGGAGCCCGGAATTCCATGACGGTCCAGTTCCGTCATGGGTCCTTAAGATGTTAAAAATATCAACAACACCTCTAACCAAAACAATTCAGTGCCACATAGCGATAGCTAATGCATTCAACAGCTACTTTGTTGGATGTGCCAGCACCCTGATCACACAAAACAAAGGTAGATCTGAAGTACAAATGTGCACGGAACAGTCTCCGTCACCCACAACCTGGTTCAATGATACTACCAGTAAATGATAAAGAAATATATGACTATCTCCTCAACCCAAAAGTGAAATCGCAATCTGGGCCTGAGCAATTACCAGCAATCTTATTAAAGCCCGGTGACTTGGTCACTGGCCATCCTATTTCATCCCTAATTAATGCCTCACTGTCACCCGGGTATATGCTCAAAGCCTGGAAAGTAGCTAGAGTTGTGTGCAGGGGAGGGCTGGCCTGGGGGGCAGAGGGGAATTTGCCCCCTGGGCCAGTTATATTTTTTGGTCCAGTGGACCACTGCCTCTCTCAGTCTCCCACTTGCTATTGTAAATGGAACTACATTAGTGATACCACAGAGATTACAACTGAAATAGAGCCATACTTGCAGCATAATCCATTCCCCTTGTAATATTACTAGTGTAGCTTTACTTCGATTGTAATATCTGCAATATCACTAGTGTAGCTTTACTTCAATTGTAATATCTGCAGTATCACTAGTGTAGCTTTACTTCAATTGTAATATCTGCAATATCACTAGTGTAGCTTTACTTCGATTGTAATATCTGCAGTATCACTAGTGTAGCTTTACTTCAATTGTAAGTTCTATAGTATCACTAGTGTAGCTTTACTTCCATTGTAATATCTGCAATATCACTAGTGTAGCTTTACTTCAATTGTAATATCTGTAGTATCACTAGTGTAGCTTTACTTCCATTGTAATATCTGTAATATCACTAGTGTAGCTTTACTTCAATTGTAATATCTGCAGTATCACTAGTGTAGCTTTACTTCAATTGTGATATCTGTAATATCACTAGTGTAGCTTTATATAAGTGTATCACCCTGAGATCAGACTGTGTGGTGTGTATATAAGTGTATCACCCTGGTGTCCCTGTGTTTAGGAGAACAGACTGTGTGGTGTGTATATAAGTGTATCACCCTGGTGTCCCTGTGTTTAGGAGATCAGACTGTGTGGTGTGTATATAAGTGTATCACCCTGGTGTCCCTGTGTTTAGGAGATCATACTGTGTGGTGTATATATAAGTGTATCACCCTAGTGTCCCTGTATTTAGGAGATCAGACTGTGTCATGTGTATATAAGTGTATCACCCTAGTGTCCCTGTATTTAGGTGATCAGACTGTGTGATGTGTATATAAGTGTATCACCCTAGTGTCCCTGTATTTAGGAGATCAGACTGTGTGGTATGTATATAAGTGTATCACCCTGTTGTCCCTGTGTTTAGGAGATCAGACTGTGTGGTGTGTATATAAGTGTATCACCCTGGTGTCCCTGTGTTTAGGAGATCAGACTGTGTGGTGTGTATATACGTGTATTACCCTGGTGTCCCTGTGTGTAGGAGATTAGACTGTGTGGTGTGTATATAAATGTATCACCCAGGTGTCCCTGTGTTTAGGAGATCAGACTGGGTGGTGTGTATATAAGTGTATCACCCTGGTGTCCCTGTGTTTAGGAGATCAGACTGTGTGGTGTGTATAGAAGTGTATCACCCTGGTGTCCCTGTGTGTAGGAGATTAGACTGTGTGGTGTGTATATAAATGTATCACCCAGGTGTCCCTGTGTTTAGGAGATCAGACTGGGTGGTGTGTATATAAGTGTATCACCCTGGTGTCCCTGTGTTTAGGAGATCAGACTGTGTGGTATGTATATAAGTATATCACCCTGGTGTCCCTGTGTTTAGGAGATCAGACTGTGTGGTGTATATAAGTGTATCACCCTGGTGTCCCTGTGTTTAGGAGATCAGACTGTGTGGTGTGTATAGAAGTGTATCACCCTGATGTCCCTGTGTTTAGGAGATCAGACTGTGTGGTGTGTATATAAGTGTATCTCCCTGATGTCCCTGTGTTTAGGAGATCAGACTGTATGGTGTGTATATAAGTGTATCACCCTGGTGTCCCTGTGTTTAGGAGATCAGACTGTGTGGTATGTATAGAAGTGTATCTCCCTGATGTCCCTGTGTTTAGGAGATCAGACTGTGTGGTGTGTATATAAGTGTATCACCCTGGTGTCCCTGTGTTTAGGAGATCATACTGTGTGGTGTATATATAAGTGTATCACCCTAGTGTCCCTGTATTTAGGAGATCAGACTGTGTCATGTGTATATAAGTGTATCACCCTAGTGTCCCTGTATTTAGGAGATCAGACTGTGTGATGTGTATATAAGTGTATCACCCTAGTGTCCCTGTATTTAGGAGATCAGACTGTGTGGTATGTATATAAGTGTATCACCCTGTTGTCCCTGTGTTTAGGAGATCAGACTGTGTGGTGTGTATATAAGTGTATCACCCTGAGATCAGACTGTGTGGTGTATATATAAGTGTATCACCATGGTGTCCCTGTGTTTAGGAGATCAGACTGATTGGTGTGTATATACGTGTATCACCCTGGTGTCCCCGTGTTTAGGAGATCAGACTATGTGGTATGTATATAAGTGTATTACCCTGGTGTCCCTGTGTTTAGGAGATCAGACTGTGTGGTGTGTATATAAGTGTATCACCCTGGTGTCCCTGTGTTTAGGAGATCAGACTGTGTGGTGTGTGTATATAAATGTATCACCATGGTTTCCACTGCTAACAACTCACTGACTATTCCACACTACCTGATCAGTATGATCACTCCAGCTCTCCATACTAACTATAACCTCCACTTCACTACTAACAACTCATTGACTATTCCACATTACCTGAGCAGTATGACCACTCCAGATCTCCATACTAACTATAACCTCCACTACTAACAACACATTGACTATTCCACACTACCTGAGCAGTATGATCACTCCAGATCTCCATACTAACTATAACCTCCCCTGCTAACAACTCACTGACTATTCCACACTACCTGAGCAGTATGATCACTCCAGATATCCATACTAACTATAACCTCCACTGCTAACAACTCACTGACTATTCCACACTACCTGAGCAGTATGATCACTCCAGATCTCCATACTAACTATAACCTCCACTACTAACAACTCACTGACTATTCCACACTACCTGAGCAGTATGATCACTACAGATCTCCATACTAACTATAACCTCCACTACTAACAACTCACTGACTATTCCACCCTACCTGAGCAGTATGATCACTCCAGATCTCCATACTAACTATAACCTCCACTACTAACAACTCACTGACTATTCCACACTACCTGAGCAGTATGATCACTCCAGATCTCCATACTAACTATAACCTCCACTGCTAACAACTCACTGACTATTCCACACTACCTGAGCAGTATGATCACTCCAGATCTCCATACTAACTATAACCTCCACTACTAACAACTCATTGACTATTCCACACTACCTGAGCAGTATGATCACTCCAGATCTCCATACTAACTATAACCTCCACTCCACTCCTAACAACTCACTGACTATTGCACACTACCTGAGCAGTATGATCACTCCAGATCTCCATACTAACTATAACCTCCACTGCTAACAACTCACTGACTATTCCACACTACCTGAGCAGTATGATCACTCCAGATCTCCATACTAACTATAACCTCCACTACTAACAACTCACTGACTATTCCACACTACCTGAGCAGTATGATCACTCCAGATCTCCATACTAACTATAACCTCCACTACTAACAACTCACTGACTATTCCACACTACCTGAGCAGTATGATCACTACAGATCTCCATACTAACTATAACCTCCACTACTAACAACTCACTGACTATTCCACCCTACCTGAGCAGTATGATCACTCCAGATCTCCATACTAACTATAACCTCCACTACTAACAACTCACTGACTATTCCACACTACCTGAGCAGTATGATCAATCCAGATCTCCATACTAACTATAACCTCCACTGCTAACAACTCACTGACTATTCCACACTACCTGAGCAGTATGATCACTCCAGATCTCCATACTAACTATAACCTCCACTACTAACAACTCATTGACTATTCCACACTACCTGAGCAGTATGATCACTCCAGATCTCCATACTAACTATAACCTCCACTCCACTCCTAACAACTCACTGACTATTGCACACTACCTGAGCAGTATGATCACTCCAGATCTCCATACTAACTATAACCTCCACTACTAACAACTCACTGACTATTCCACACTACCTGAGCAGTATGATCACTCCAGTTTTCCATACTAACTATAACCTCCACTACTAACAACTCACTGACTATTCCACACTACCTGAGCAGTATGATCACTCCAGATCTCCATACTAACTATAACCTCCACTGCTAACAACTCACTGACTATTCCACACTACCTGAGCAGTATGATCACTCCAGATCTCCATACTAACTATAACCTCCACTACTAACAACTCACTGACTATTCCACACTACCTGAGCAGTATGATCACTCCAGTTCTCCATACTAACTATAACCTCCTCTACTAACAACTCACTGACTATTCCACACTACCTGAGCAGTATGGTCACTATAAGCTCAAGGCAAGGACCTCTAAGGTAGTATTTTCTGAAATACTACCTGTGCTATGCGCCAGTGCAGGTAGGCAGAGGGAGCTCAGGGAGCTTAATGCATGGCTCAAGCAATGGTGTAGGAAGGAGGGTTTGGGGTTTTTAGAACACTGGGCAGACTTTGCTCTTTGGTACAATTTATATGGAAGAGATGGATTGCACCTAAATGGTAGAGGAGCCTCTGTGCTAGGGGATAGAATGCTAGGAAGCTTGTAGGAGCTTTTAAACTAGGAAAGGGGGAGGTGGGTATAGATAGCAAAAATGGGGTAGATAGAGCAGATAGGAACTGGGTCCATGTAAATGACCAGGAGGGTGGAGAAAGGGTGAGGAAAAATTTAGTCAGTAGGGAGGAACTCATAGTAAATGAAGATGTAGAAAAAAGGCATGTAGGGATTAATATATGTAAAGACTTCAAAATTAATTGTATGATAGCAAATGCAAGAAGTATGGTAGATAAAATAGGAGAACTAGAATTGCTGGCGGTTAATGAGCAATTGGACATAATTGGAATAACAGAAACATGGTGGAACGTTGCACATGACTGGACTGTAAATATAGAGGGCTATTCCCTGTTTAGAAGAGACAGAATTAATAGAAAAGGGGGAGGAGTGTGCTTATATTTGAAACAGAGCTAAATCCAGTTTTGTGAGGTGATATTAGTGAGGAAACTGGCCAAATTGTGGAGTCCTTGTGGGTAGAAATCGAGACTAAATGTGGTGTAAAAGGTAAAAAAAAAGTTGTTGGTGGGTATATGCTACAAACCACCAAATATTGATGAGGCCCAACTGCTATTGCAAATGAGGAAAGCTGCCCAGTTTGGGCATGCTATAATTATGGGAGATTTTAATTATCCAGATATCAACTGGAAAAATTAGACCTGTCAGAGTGCTAAGGGTAGCAGGTTTGTGAGCATACTTCGGGAAAACTAAATGTCACAAATGGTGGAAGTGCCGACAAGAAATAACAATATATTGGACCTAGTGATCACTAATAACACAGAAATGGTATCCAATATTAAGGTAAGAGAACATTTGGGAAACAGTGATCACAACGTGGTTACATTTGAGATCAGTCTGGGAGAGCAAAAATGTATAGGTTCAACCAAAACTCTTAAATTTAAAAAAGCTAACTTCAAATTGTTAAGGACTTCAATGCAACACATAGACTGGGATATTTTATTTAAAGGCAAAAATACTGAGGAAAATTGGGCAGAATTCAAATTTAGGTTGCAGAAATGTACCCAACAGTATATACCAATGGGGAACAAATGCAAAAGAAGTAAGTCACAGCCAATGTGGTTAACTGCACATGTAAAGAAGGAAATGGCAAGGAAAAAAACGCATTCAAATTATTTAAGTCTGAAGCAACTGAACATTCTTTCTTATAATAATAATTCTTTATTTATATAGCGCACACAGATTCCGCAGCGCTTTACACTCATATGGGTCCCTGTCCCCATTGGGGCTCACAATCTAAATTCACCTATCAGTATGTTTTTTGGAGTGTGGGAGGAAACCGGAGTACCCGGAGGAAACCCATGCAAACACGGTGAGAACACACAAACTCCTTTCAGATGTTGTCCTTGGTGGGATTTGAACCCAGGACCCCAGTGCTGCAAGACAACAGTGCTAACCACTGAGCCACCGTGTTGCACCATGGAGTGCAGCAAAGATTGCAAAATGGCAATTAGGGTAGCAAAAATAGATAATGAAACTCAAATTGCAAAGGAAAGCAAGTCTAATCCAAAAAAGTTTTTCAAATATATAAATAGCAAAAAACTTAAGAAGGAGTGTATTGGACCTTTCAAAAATGAGATGGGTGAGTTGGTTAGTGAGCATTAGGAAAAGGCTGATGTTTTAAACACTTTCTTTGCATCAGTATATACAAGGGAGCAAGGAATGGTAGAAGAGCCTCCGCAAGTAACAAATAAAACAATACAATTATCAGATATTGGGTTAACTCAAGGAGATGTCATGGGAAGACTGAACAAAATTAAGACCGACACAGCACCGGGTCCTGATGGTATACATCCAAGGGTTCTTCAGGAACTCAGGGCAGTGTTAGCAAAACCCTTATATTTACTCTTTAAAGATTCTATTACCACAGGCTCAGTGCCACAGGATTGGTGAAGAGCTAACATAGTGCCTCTATTTAAGAAGGGAACTAAAACAGAACCTTGGAATTATAGACCTGTGAGTTTGTCCTCTGTAGTGGGAAAACTGGTAGAAGGGATAATAAGGGACTATATTCAGGATTACAACACAAAAAATAAAATCATTAGCACGAATCAACATGGTTTTATGAAGAATAGATCATGCCAAACTAATTTTTTCAGCTTCTATGAGGAGGTAAGCAGCAACCTTGACAATGGCAAGGCAGTAGATGTAGTATATCTAGACTTTGCAAAGGAATTTGATACAGTGCCACACAGAAGACTGGGGTATAAAATAAGGAAATTGGGGCTAGGAGATAACCTTTGCAATTAGATACAAAACTGGCTGAAGGATAGGGAACAGTGTGCGGTAGTAAATGGAAATTCTCCAGTACAGTTAAAGTGGAAAGTGGAGTACCTCAGGGTTCAGTATTAGGTCCGATACTTTTTAACATGTTTATAAATGACCTGGAAAAAGATATAGAAAGCAAAATATCAATATTTGCAGATGATACTAAATTATGCAAAGTCATTAATTCAGAACAGGATATTTTCTCTCTACAGAGGGACTTACATACAATGTCAGATTGGGCAAACATGTGGAATATGAAGTTTAATGTAGGGAAGTGTAAAGTCATGCATTTGGGAGGAAACAATCCCAAGGCTACTTATAAACTTAATGGAATAATTTTAGGTGACTCATTGCTAGAGAAAGACCTGGGAATCCTTGTCAACTATAAACTTGGAAACAGTGACCAGTGTCAAACAGCAGTAGCAAAGGCAAACAAAGTCCTGTCTTGCATAAAAAGATGTATCGAAGCAAGAGTGGATAACATTATTTTGCCATTATACAAATCATTTGTAAGACCTCACCTTGAGTATGCAGTGCAATTTTGGGCACCGGTTCTGAAAAAGGATATACTAGAACTAGAGAGGGTACAGCGGAGAGCAACAAAATTAATTAAGGGAATGGAGGACTTGACATATGAGGAACGACTAGACAAACTTGGTTTATTTACTCTAGAGAAAAGACGACTAAGAGGAGACCTTATCACATTGTACAAGTATATGAGAGGTCAATACAAGGATCTCTGTGGTGAGCTATTTATTCCAAGGCCTGATCAGGTGACCAGGGGACACCCCTTGAGATTAGAGGAAAGGAGGTTTAAACTTCAGCAGAGGAAGGGTTTTTTTACGGTAAGGTCTGTCAAATTGTGGAATTCATTGCCCAGGGAGGTAGTTATGACAGATACAATGGATACATTTAAGAGAAGATTAGATACATTTATTTCAAAAGGGAACATACAGAGTTATACTGTTTATTAGTAGGCTGATCAGGGAGGTCTGATAAAGACTAATTTAATTGGTAGCAGGAAAGCTATAAAATTCTCAGTTACTGGGGTATGAGGCGAAGGTTGAACTTGATGGACTTGTGTCTTTTTTCAACCTAATTTACTATGTTACTACAGATTATCTATCCTTATTATCTATCACCTCTGCTCCACTACTAACAACTCACTGAGTATTCCACACTACCTGAGCAGAATGATCACTCCAGATCTCCATACTAACTATAACCTCCACTGCTAACAACTCACTGACTATTCCACACTACCTGAGCAGTATGATCACTCCAGATCTCCATACTAACTATAACCTCCACTACTAACAACTCACTGACTATTCCACACTACCTGAGCAGTATGATCACTCCAGATCTCCATACTAACTATAACCTCCACTACTAACAACTCACTGACTATTCCACACTACCTGAGCAGTATGATCACTCCAGATCTCCATACTAACTATAACCTCCACTACTAACAACTCACTGACTATTCCACACTACCTGAGCAGTATGATCACACCAGATCTCCATACTAACTATAACCTCCACTGCTAACAACTCACTGACTATTCCACACTACCTGAGCAGTATGATCACTCCAGATCTCCATACTAACTATAACCTCCACTACTAACAACTCACTGACTATTCCACACTACCTGAGCAGTATGATCACTCCAGATCTCCATACTAACTATAACCTCCACTGCTAACAACTCACTGACTATTCCACACTGTCACGGTTTATTATGACTCTCAGACACAAGTTTTAGGTAAAAAAAATCAATTTTATTGAAATAATAAATGATAACTTAGGATGGCAATAACATACATATATATATATACAGAATATAGCACAGACAGAAGGCAGACTCTACCGGTCCTGTCAATATACCGGACAGGACAGTCTTTAGGCTCTACCGGCCTTGCCAATACA
>CM074718.1:14035285-14097785 GCA_037306005.1 Rhinophrynus dorsalis
TGGTGGGATAACACAGGAGCCGCAGCAAATGCCAGCTTCAAATTCTCAAAGGCTTTCTCAGCAGATACCGGCCAACAAGAAGGATTAGCACCCTTGTGCGTAAGATCGGACAGAGGTTTGACAATGGAAGAAAAGTTCTTAATAAACCTCCTATAATAATTAGCGAAACCCAGGAAACGCTGTATGGCTTTAAGACCCTTGGGTTTTGGCCATTGTAGGACAGCTGACAACTTTTCTTTGTCCATGGCAATGCCATCATTGCCAATTATGAACCCCAAGAATGCACACTGGTTCTATGAAACTCACATTTTTCCATTTTACAAAATAATTTGTTCTCACGGAGTCGTAGCAATACTGCGGATACATCTTTGATGTGCTGTGCCATGTTTTGGGAGTAAATCAGTATATCGTCGAGGTACACCACAACACATGTCTGTAACATATCTCTCAGAACATCATTTATCAGTTCCTGGAAAAACTGCGGGTGCATTACACAGCCCAAAAGGCATTACTAGATACTCGTAGTGCCCAGCTCGAGTATTAAAGGCAGTTTTCCACTCATCACCTGCTCGAATGCGAACCAGATTGTAAGCGGCCCGTAGGTCCAACTTGGTAAATATCGAAGCGCCCTTAAGCCTGTCAAAAAGCTCGGTGATGAGTGGTATTGGGTATGCGTTTTTAGCCATTAGTTTATTCAAGCCCCGGTAGTCAATGCATGGTCTTAATTCGCCATTTTTCTTTTTTACAAAAAAGAACCCAGCCCCAGCTGGAGAGGTAGATTTACATATGATCCCTCTAGCAAGGGCATCAGAAATGTAATCCTCCATAGCCTTATTTTCATCACAAGATAATGGATAAGTGCGTCCTTTCGGAGGTACTGCACCAGGCTGCAATTCAATGCAACAATCATAAGGTCTATGCTGGGGTAGCATACTAGCCTCTCCTTTGCTAAAAACATCGCCAAACTGTTGGTACACATCCGGCATAGCAGAGGAGGTGCACATGACCTTAATAGGCTGGATGACGCACTTGTCCATACAAAACTGGGACCAAGCAGCAATTTCACACTTTTTCCAATCGAATTGTGGGTTATGTAACTGTAACCACGGAAATCCCAATATCACCGCATGGTGCGGGGAATTAATCAGTTGAAACTGCTGCTCTTCTCTGTGAAGTGCCCCAATAGTCATAGACAATGGCATAGTTTCAAATATAACCTGAGGCGGTTCTAAGGGTCTACCATCAATCGCTTCAATAGTCAAGGGGTTTTCTCTTTCAATGCGTGGAACTCCGTGTAATTCAGCAAAGGTATTATCCATAAAATACCCTGCTGCACCGGAGTCAACCAAGGCCAAAACCTCCACAGAGCGTTGTGCCCAAGACAATACCACCTGTATGGTGGGTTTCATTATGCCCGACACTGGGGACGATTGTACACCACCTAGGGCCTGTCCCCAAGATACCCTAGGTGTGTGCGTTTCCCGGACGTACCGGACAGGAATTTAGCAAGTGCCCTTTTTTACCGCAGTATAAACATAACCCTTGTTTTTTGCGATATAGTCTCTCTGCCTTGGATAGTCTAGTGAAGCCTATTTCCATAGGTTCACTTGTTTCCCGTACTGGTTCACTAGACTTCAATGCCAAGGGAGGGATGGGTGGGCAAAACATGCTACTAGGCTCATTATTTTTTGACCGTAACTTACGATCTCTGGCAATTGATCTCTCACGTATTCTGGAGTCAATTATCATAACATACTCAATGTAATCATCTAGATCAATAGGTAGATCTTTAGCAGCGATTTCGTCTTTAATGTGGTCATTCAGGCCTTGAGAGAAGGCTGCCAATAATGCCTCGTTATTCCAACCTACCTCTGCTGCCAATGTGCGGAATTCGATGGCATAGTCGCCCACTGTACGCCTGCCCTGTTGTATCTCCATAAGGCGTTTGGCAGCAGAGGTGGTTCTACCAGGAGGCTCAAACACTCTTCGAAAGGAACGCACAAATTCACTAAAGTTCTTAGTACAAGGTTTAGCATTCTCCCACAAGGGGTTAGCCCAGGCCAATGCTCTGCCAGTGAGCAGTGATATCGTGAAACCCCACTTTACTACGATCATTGGGAAATGCGTGTGCCGTCAATTCCATAAAGATTTCGAGTTGATTGATGAACCCTCTGCAGAGACTAGGGTCACCATCATATCTTAGCGGCAAGGGTGCAGAAGCCGTTAACCCTTTAGCAGTACCCCCTAGGGGTCTGGTATCACTTTCCGGTGTCTGACTTGGCGAGACCACCGGGCTAGAGCTAGATTGGTCAGCAGGTACCGTGCGTTCAAGGATCGTTTGAATTGCAACTGCCAACTGATCCAAACGTTGCTCGAGCACATCCATCCTCCAATGGATATTCTGTGCGTTACCTTGACCCTTGCTGTCTGAGGTCATGGCCCTTTCGTACTGTCACGGTTTATTATGACTCTCAGACACAAAGTTTTAGGTAAAAAAAATAAATTTTATTGAAATAATAAATGATAACTTAGGATGGCAATAACATACATATATATATATACAGAATATAGCACAGACAGAAGGCAGACTCTACCGGTCCTGTCAATATACCGGACAGGACAGTCTTTAGGCTCTACCGGCCTTGCCAATACCGGGTAAGGCAACCTGCAGATGGAATAGCATAACGGTTTTACCGGCCTTACCAAATTACCGGGCAAGGCAGCCTCAATAGATACACAATGTAGGCTCTACCGGCCCTGCCAATACCGGGTAAGGCAACCTTAGATGGAATGTGGTAAAAGGTTCTACCGGCCTTACCAATACCGGGCAGGGCAGCCCAGAGATAATAGCAGCAGTCAGATGGAACTGGCAAATTAGCAGAATCGTTAAGCAGCAAGGGCTTTGGAGCAAACCAGCGTCCGCACGCTGGAAACAACACTGAATAGTATAGCCGTTAGGCTTAGCGAGCAAACCAGTGACCGCACACTGGAGTAACAAGCGAGTAGTATAGCCGCAAGGCTTAGGAGCAAACCAGCGTCCGCACGCTGGGACCAACACAGATTAGTATAGCTGATAGGCTTTGGAGCAAACCAGTGACCGCACACTGGCGTAACAAGCGAGTTTGTATAGCCGCAAGGCTTAGGAGCAAACCAGCGTCCGCACGCTGGGACCAACACAGATTTGTATAGCTGAAAGGCTTTGGAGCAAACCAGTGACCGCACACTGGTGTAACAAGTGAGTTTGTATAGCCGCAAGGCTTAGGAGCAAACCAGCGTCCGCACGCTGGGACCAACACAGAATTGTATAGCTGATAGGCTTTGGAGCAAACCAGTGACCGCACACTGGTGTAACAAGCGAGTTTGTATAGCCGCAAGGCTTAGGAGCAAACCAGCGTCCGCACGCTGGGACCAACACAGATTTGTATAGCTGATAGGCTTTGGAGCAAACCAGTGACCGCACACTGGTGTAACAAGCGAGTTTGTATAGCCGCAAGGCTTAGGAGCAAACCAGCGTCCGCACGCTGGGACCAACACAGATTTGTATAGCTGAAAGGCTTTGGAGCAAACCAGTGACCGCACACTGGTGTAACAAGTGAGTTTGTATAGCCGCAAGGCTTGGGAGCAAACCAGCGTCCGCACGCTGGGACCAACACGGAATTGTAGCAATGTCACCAACGCGACCAGGCAGAAGGTCGTCAGGATACTGAAGACAGGTGATGAGATGACAGGAACCAGCAACGATCAGTCAGGTCAGAAAACAGCAGAGAAGTTCAGCAGGAACTGCAACACCAGAGACTAGGCCGGAACCAGGACTGGAAGTACTTCAGCATGCAGGAAACACTGGAACAGTAGAGATCAGGAACTCAGGAACACATGAGATCAGGAACTCAGAACACTGGAACAGAGGCCCAGCTATCACTAGCATAGTGATAGCAAGAAGATCAGAAACAACACGAAAGGGCACTCAAAGGGTGCCCAATCCAGGTTTAATAGTCAATAAGAGGCGGGCTATCTGCAGACAGCCAATAGAAGCCCCCTACTGGTGACAGACAAGTAACTGCAGCAAATCACGGGCACCGTGATACACACTACCTGAGCAGTATGATCACTCCAGCTCTCCATACTAACTATAACCTCCACTACTAACAACTCACTGACTATTCACACTACCTGAGCAGTATGATCACTCCAGATCTCCATACTAACTATAACCTCCACTACTAACAACTCACTGACTATTCCACACTACCTGAGTAGTATGATCACTCCAGATCTCCATACTAACTATAACCTCCACTACTAACAACTCACTGACTATTCCACACTACCTGAGCAGTATGATCACTCCAGATCTCCATACTAACTATAACCTCCACTACTAACAAACTCACTGACTATTCCACACTACCTGAGTAGTATGATCACTCCAGCTCTCCATACTAACTATAACCTCCACTACTAACAACTCACTGACTATTCCACAGTACCTGAGCAGTGTGATCACTACAGATCTACATACTAACTATAACCTCCACTACTAACAACTCACTGACTATTCCACAATACAAGAAAGAAGCTGGTCGATCTGCCTTCTCCTTAGGAGCTCTGGAAGTCTGGAATAACCTGCCCCCAAAAAATCAGCTCTTCTCCCAGTCTAAAATCCTTAAAAGAACTGAATGTTTGTATCAAAAAAATATGTATTTGTATATCATTTTTTGTATGTATGTGTCTGTGTATATGTGTGTATATACTCAGTGGTGTAACTATAGGGGTCGCAACCGCGACCGGGCCCGTCACTCCAGGGGCCTAGATGCCCCCTGCGACCCCCTACTCCTGGCACTGCAAGCTCCCTCCAGCACTCTAATAATGCAGAGCGCTGGGAGATGACATCATCTCCCAGCGCTCTGCATTACAGAAGAGGACAGCGCGGGAGCACGTCGCACCAGCCCGCCTCTCCTGCCACTCCACTGGACCACCAGGGACTGGGAGGTAGGAAATGGAGGCATTGTGGAGGGCCCAGGGGCCAATGTGATCAGGGTTTGGGGGGGGGGCCATGGCACTTCTTGCACCAGGTCCCGGACCGTTTTAGTTACGCCTCTGTATATACTGTTCCTCTAGTTGTGTAAATATGTATCTCTTTGGTATAAAAGCTCTCCAGGACACATTTGAAAACAAGAGAACCTCCAATGCATTCTTCTAGGTAAAACATTTTCTAAATAGAAAATAAAATCAGCTGGATGGATATTTTCTTGCAGTCTGCAGCACAAACAGCAGGGGGCAGTGTAAGCCTACAATTCTTTTGCACATGTTGAAAAATGTTTCTGGCTTTGCTACAGGCTACTGTCAGGTCACAATGCTGGATCTGTCAGATCAAATGCACAGGCTGAAAGTGGATTAATTCTAGGGCAAGATAACAGACTGAAAGGGAACAATACAACTTTACAATTATTTAAATGGTGAATTTAACCCCTTAAATGTTAAATGTCTTAGAGATCTCTCTAGCATTCACAGGGTTAAATGCCCAGTTTAAAGGGATAGTAATACTTCATTTTAACTTTATTTTATTTTGTAGGCATTAAAAAAACATGAAGAATGATATAAGTCTTATCTCTCAAACCTTTATGGTTTAGGAGATATTCACAAACAAAGTATCCCCCCCCCCTGTTCAACCAGATCAGAAGGGAGGTGCCCAGGTAGACTGCAGAGGGGGACAATCTTCAATTAAGATAAGGGAAAAAACCTGAAAAACTTGTCAAGGGGGGCAGGGCTTTCATTGTTCTCATAGGAAGAAGATTGTCCCCTGCTGTTATCTGTCTGGTCTATGGACTGGATTCCACATCTGAGAAGAGATGGCTTACACTAGGTAAAAGGGGCGGGAGGGGAAACTTTGCTTGCGAATATCTCTCAAACCATAAAGGTTTGAGAGATAAGACTTGTATCATTCTTCATGTTTTTTTAATGCCTACAAAATAAAATAAAGTTAAAACAAAGTATTACTATCCCTTTAAATAAATGTGAGTTATAGGAATGTTTATGCCTGCCTCATGGTGGATTTGGATTGCTCTCCCTCTTGCTTTGTGCATAAAGGCCAGTATCTGCCCTCATTACTGTATTTGCTTGAATATAAAGTTTGGTTTTTCAGGCATTTTAGCCTAAAACAATGATTTTGACTTATATTTGAGGGTGCTTTTTAATTGGGCTGCTATTCACCTCGATACAACATTTGAGGTACAACTGGATGTTAGCGTCAAGTGACACCTCATGTCTGCATGTACATTGTGTGTGTGTACAATGTGTGTGTACAATGTATGCGTGTACAATGTGTGTGTGTACAATGTGTGTGTGTGTACAATGTGTGTGTGTACAATGTGTGTGTGTGTACAATGTGTGTGTGTACAATGTGTGGTTGTACAATGTGCGTGTACAATGTGTGTGTGTACAATGTGTGGTTGTAGAATGTGTAGGTGTACAATGTGTGGGTGTGGAATGTGTGTGTACAATGTGTGTGTGTACATTGTGTGGGTGTACAGTGTGTGTGTACAATGTGTGTGTGTGTACAATGTGTGGGAGTACAATGTGTGGATGTACAATGTGTGGGTGTACAATGTGTGTGTGTTCAATGTGTGTCTGTACAATGTCTAGGTATACAATGTGTGTGTACAATGTGTGTGTGTACAATGTGTGTGTGTGTGTACAATGTGTGGGTGTACAATGTATGCGTGCACAATGTCTTGGTGTAGAATGTGTGGGTGTACATGTGTGTGTGTACAATGTGCATGTGTACAGTGTGTGGGTGTACAATGTGTGTGTACAACATGTGTGTGTGTGTACAATGTGTGTGGGTGTACATTGTGTGTGTGTGTACAATGTGTGTGTGTACAATGTGTGTGTGTGTGTGTACAATGTGTGGGTGTACAATGTGTAGGTTGTGACGGTACCAGCAGACACCCAGCGTTGGTGTCACCGTCAAAGATAACTTCTTCCCCAAAATCCACCAGCAAAGGCTCCCGCAGCATACAGCAATGTACCCTAAGTCACCAGGCAGAACTAGTGTCAGGGTAAACCAGAACTGTTTATTGAAGAAACCAACAGACTTATATACAGAACAGTGTGGCCAGGGAACAATGGGGACAGACATGAGTGCATTAACTGACAATAGTGAGGGGCGGTGGGTAAACATTAGACAAAGGGCTGGGGCTGGATACAATGGGCTAGAATACACATTCACAATAGTGTCCTTTGTGCTAAAGCATCTTTTACATAATTTGATTTAGCCGCCTTCAAACCCCAGCCAATCCAGGGCTGAGTATGATGTGGCCAATCCTGGCCTCTGGTGTCACACCTGCCTTTAGCCTATCAGATGCTATGGGCGGGTGGCTGACTGGCCAATCCCTGGGATGCCTACTTTTCCCCATGTTAAGTCTATGGGGAACCTTTAAACATGGCACCCAGGGCTTTAGCCAATCAGGAGCCGGCCTACGTTCCACAGCCAGACGGCTGGTGTGATAGTCCGGCTGGCAGTCTCCAGAACGTGAATTTTAGTCCTTTGGAGGAGGATGGGGGAGGAGGGGTATATTCAAAACAATAAGCAGGGAATTTGTCCGGTTCCCGTGACAGTGCTCCCCCCTGACCCATGGTCCGGCAGACCCAGCTAGATCCTCACGGGTCGGCTGGTGGCTGTCCGGTGTTACGGTTCCAAGTCCGTTTGGCGGGACAGATCATCGGCATTGCCATTTTGTTTCCCGGGCCGGTACTGAATGGTAAAATTGAAGGGTTGCAGGGCTAAGCTCCACCGGAGTAACCGGCCGTTGTCCCCGGATACCTTGTTAAGCCAGATGAGAGGGTTGTGATCGGTGAGCACAGTGAAGGAGCGTCCATAAAGGTAGGGCTGCAGTTTTTTGAGAGCCCAGACCAGGGCCAGGCACTCCTTTTCAACTGCGGCATACCCTACTTCCCGGGGCAGGAGTTTCCGACTGATGTAGACCACCGGGTGTTCGCTGCCGTCGGGCCCCACCTGGCTCAGTACTGCTCCCAGCCCGAACATAGAGGCGTCTGTATGGACACAGAAACGTTTAGTGGGGTCAGGAGCAGCTAACACAGGGGCAGAGATCAATGCACATTTTAGTTTGTTGAAGGCAGTGTCGCATTCCGGGGACCACAGTACCTGTCGGGGAAGGTTCTTCCTGGTCAGGTCAGTCAGGGGCTTAGCTATTGTGCTATAGTCAGGTACGAATCGGCGGTAGTACCCCGCCGTACCCAGAAAAGCCATTACTTGGGTTTTAGTTCGTGGGGTGGGCCAGTTGGCGACAGCTTCGATTTTTGCGGGTTCGGGCCGCTGGCACCCGCTGCCCACCCGGTGACCCAAGTACTGTACTTCTGCCATCCCTACCCTACATTTGTCTGGTTTAAGAGTCAGACCCGCCGACTTGATGCAATCCAGTACAACCCCCACATGGAGCAAGTGCTCCTCCCAAGTGTTGCTGAAAATCGCGACGTCGTCCAGGTACGCACAGGCATACTCCTGGAGACCATCTAAGATCTGGTCAATCATCCGCTGGAAAGTTGCCGGAGCATTCTTCATTCCAAATGGCATGACCTTGAATTGGTACAGGCCAAATGGAGTGATGAAGGCCGATTTGGGGATAGCTTCCCGATCCAGCGGAATCTGCCAGTATCCTTTGCACAGGTCAAGGGTGGTCAAAAAGTTAGCCCTAGCAATGCAATCTAGCAGTTCGTCTACTCGGGGCATAGGGTAGGCGTCTGTGGTGGTGTGGTCATTCAGTTTGCGATAGTCCACACAAAACCTCGTGGTCCCGTCCTTCTTGGGGACTAGCACAACTGGGGAAGCCCAAGGGCTTGCAGAGGGCTCAATGACTCCCAGATCTAACATGTCCCTAATTTCCTGGCGCATCCCAGCCCTAACTGCGTCGGGGACCCGGTAGGCAGCTTGCCGCAAGGGTCGCTGCCCAGGGGTCTCCACTCGGTGAAGTGCTACCGTGGCATACCCGGGAAGGGAGGAGAACATCTCCTGATGCTGGTGCAGTATCTGCTTAGCCTGTTCAACCTGAGCTGGCCCTAATTGCTCCGCTATCTCTACAGCTTCCACCCCTGTCTTCCCTTCACTTAATCTGGGTAGCGCCGGCAACGGGAGACCCTCCGGGTCTTCCACCGCCGGGGCACAAATCGTAGCTACCTCTTCTTGTCTGGCTTGGTACTCTTTCAACATGTTCACATGAAAGGTCCTCTGTACTCTTTCATCTGAACATTTAGCAACCAGGTAGGTGGTATCGCACAATTGTTTGAGTACACGGTAAGGCCCCTGCCAGGCTGCCTGTAGCTTATCCTTTTTGACGGGTTTGAGAGCCAATACCTGCTGACCTACCAGTAACGTGCGGGTGCGGGCAGTCCGGTCGTACCACCGCTTCTGCTGACCCTGGGCCGCCCGCAGGTTATCCCGGACTGTATCCGTGAGTTCCTTTAGACGGTCCCGGAAGGCTAGTACATAATCTACTACAGGGGTCCCCTCTTCTCCTATTGTCCCTTCCCAGTGGGTCCTGAGTAAATCAAGGGGTCCTCGCACCCTCCTCCCATAGACTAACTCAAAGGGGGAAAACCCGGTAGTTTCCTGGGGGACCTCCCGATAGGCAAATAGGAGATGCGGTAAGTGCTTCTCCCAGTCCCTATGAGAGGTGGCAAATGTCCTAAGCAGCTGTTTCAATGTCCCATTAAACCGTTCACATAACCCGTTGGTCTGGGGGTGATAAGGGGAACTCGGTAAGGGCCGTATTCCACAAAGCTTCCAGAGCTGCTGGGTCACCTCTGCCGTGAACTGGGTCCCCTGATCCGAAATAATCTCCCGGGGAAAGCCGACCCTGGCAAAGATTCGGAGTAGGGCATCTGCCACTGTTTCTGCCTGAATGTTTGCCAGGGGGATGGCCTCCGGATACCGGGTAGCATAGTCTACCACAGTCAGAATATATTTCTTCCCCGAGGGACTAGGACGCGGCAGGGGGCCCACCAGATCTACTCCTATCCTACTGAATGGCTCGTCTACAATGGGCAGGGGGTGCAGCGGCGCTTTGCTGTGATCCCCTATCTTGCCGAACCGCTGACAGGTGTCGCACGTCCGGCAGTGCTGCCTAATATCTCCTGTAATCCCGGGCCAGAAGAAGGATTGGGTAACCCGGTGGTGGGTCCTGGTCACTCCTAAGTGGCCAGCTAGGGGAATGTCGTGCCCAATTCGGAGAAGGTCCTGCCGATATTTCTGTGGCACCACCAGCTGTCGCTTGGGCACCCGGGTCTCTTTCCTCCCTTCCGTGACTCGGTATAGTAAGCCCCGATCCCATTCTATCCGGTCCCCTCCCAGTCCCCCTGGATCAGCCCCAGCTCTGTCCCTGTAGCTGGCTAAGGTAGGGTCAGTGAGTGTTTCCTGGGCAAAGTCAGCAGGGGAGTCCCAAGGAACCGGGAGAGTGATACGGTCGGTTGGGGCCTCTATGGGGTTGTCAGTGTTAAGAGGGAGGTCACTGTCGGGGTGTCTTACCTGGGTCCCTTCCTCAGATGGACGGCCCATTGTTCGTGCTTGCTGCCGGGTGGTCACAGGATAAATTTCCGGAGCAGCCCCCTCAACAAATGAGGAGGTGAGGCAACCAAGGTCATTGCCCAGTAAGACTTCCGCGGGGAGGCCCTTCATCACCCCCACTTCAACTTCTCGAGCTCCCGCCCCCCAATCCAAATGAACTCTGGCTGTGGGAATCCGCAGTACCGTGCCCCCCGCCACTCGGACTGCTATCGACCGGCCGGTTTTCTCCCTGGGGCTTATCAACTGGGGTTGCAATAGGGTGATCGTGGCCCCACTGTCCCGTAATCCTTGAGCGGGGCGGCCCTTAACCCAAACCGCCTGCCGGTGATGCAACCGGTTGTCTGCTGCGGCTGCTTGCACGGGATCTACTTCATGAAGCATCCCAAACTCTTCCTCCCCCCACTCGGGCACAGATGGGGCAGACTCGGCATCCAGACAGTGTGCAGCGGCCCGTGGAATCCTTGGAGACGGTCGGGCCCCAGAATCCCGTGGAGCATTTTTGGGGCACTCCGCTTTCACATGGCCCACTTGATCGCATCCATAGCAGCGAATGCCCGGCCTCCTGGGCATTCCGCTGGCCAGAGGACGTGCTGGAAGAGGTCGTGGAGGGAACGGGCGTGCTGTCCCCAAATCCCGGGAAATAGGTTGCCCAACTCGGACTGGAGGTCGTGGCTCTGGGGCTCCCGCCCTCCTGGAATCCACATATTGATCTGCCAGGATAGCTGCTTGTTCCACGGTGTGGGGCCGCCAGTCCTTGACCCAGTCCCGCACAGCTACAGGGGAATGTTCGTAGAATTGCTCCAACATTATGAGCTGCAGAACGTCCGCCAGGGTAACTGCCTGGCAACCAGTCACCCAACTTTCAGCAGCTCTCGCCATCCGATGAGCCCAGTCCGTGAATGGCTGTCCCTCTTTCCGCCTCAGGTTGAGGAACTTCAGTCGGTGTGCCTCCGGGGTTATGGCGTATCTACCCAGAAGCCTCTCCTTGACTCGCTCATAGTCCCTGCACTCCTCCGTGGGTACGGCTTGGTATGCCTCCGCGGCTCTCCCTGACAATTTGCTCACCAGCACGGTGACCCAGTCCGCCTCCTCAACTCCTTGCAGGGCACACTGACGCTCAAAAACTTGCAAGTAGCCATCAATGTCATCTTCTGCATCATTGAATGCTTTGAATGCAGCAAAAGGCAATTTCTTCTTCGGAACTCCACTAGGTCTGGAGCTCCCTGATCCCTCTCTGTGCTGCTGCAGCTCTGCCAGCCGGAGGTTGGTGGCCTCACTCAGGATCTGCGTGATGATCTCCTGGGGAGGAGTGGAACCATAGAGGGCCAGACGCCACTGAACCTCCCGCTGCAAATCAGACATGTCAGTGGTCGCAGAGGACGCGTTGCTGGCTCGGTCGCCCTCCATCAGTTCAGCGATTAGCGTGGCTTTAGACTTATTGCTGGCCACTTGCCCACGGGACTCCACCAAATCTTTTAAGGTACTCCGTTTGAGGGCTTCGTACCGCTGCTCCATCCGCTGTTGGCCGCGCTGCAGAGACCGGGGTCAAGCCAGGTGGCTATATCTCCCCCTGGATGCTGGTCTCCGTGTGCTGCTGAGACCGGGGTCAAGCCCAGTGGCTATATCTCCCCCTGGATACTGGTCTCAGTGTCCTTTCTTCTGGAAGAAGTAAAAATCCCGCTGCTAGCCACCAGATGTGACGGTACCAGCAGACACCCAGCGTTGGTGTCACCGTCAAAGATAACTTCTTCCCCAAAATCCACCAGCAAAGGCTCCCGCAGCATACAGCAATGTACCCTAAGTCACCAGGCAGAACTAGTGTCAGGGTAAACCAGAACTGTTTATTGAAGAAACCAACAGACTTATATACAGAACAGTGTGGCCAGGGAACAATGGGGACAGACATGAGTGCATTAACTGACAATAGTGAGGGGCGGTGGGTAAACATTAGACAAAGGGCTGGGGCTGGATACAATGGGCTAGAATACACATTCACAATAGTGTCCTTTGTGCTAAAGCATCTTTTACATAATTTGATTTAGCCGCCTTCAAACCCCAGCCAATCCAGGGCTGAGTATGATGTGGCCAATCCTGGCCTCTGGTGTCACACCTGCCTTTAGCCTATCAGATGCTATGGGCGGGTGGCTGACTGGCCAATCCCTGGGATGCCTACTTTTCCCCATGTTAAGTCTATGGGGAACCTTTAAACATGGCACCCAGGGCTTTAGCCAATCAGGAGCCGGCCTACGTTCCACAGCCAGACGGCTGGTGTGATAGTCCGGCTGGCAGTCTCCAGAACGTGAATTTTAGTCCTTTGGAGGAGGATGGGGGAGGAGGGGTATATTCAAAACAATAAGCAGGGAATTTGTCCGGTTCCCGTGACATAGGTGTACAATGTGTGGGTGTGCAATGTGGGTGTGCAATGTGTGTGTACAATGTGTGTCTGTACAATGTCTAGGTGTACAATGTGTGTGTGTACAATGTCTAGGTGTACAATGTGCTTGTGTACAATGTGCGGGTGTACAATGTGTGTGTGTACAATGTGTGGGTGTACTATGTGAGTGCACATGCACTCACACACACATACACAAACATACACCCACACACACATATATACATACACATACACACACATATACATATATACACACACATGCACACACATATACACAGACACACACACACATGCATACACATACACACACACACATATACACACATGCATACACAGACACAAACACACATGCACACACATGCACATGCATACACAGACACACACACACACACACATATATATATATATATATATATATATATATATATATACACACACACACACACATACATACACATATATATACACACACACATACATATACATATATATACACACACAAACAAACATATACACATAAACGCAGAAGATGCATCATGCAATTTACCTAAATGTGAACCCTGTATAGGACATACATTATAAAATTCACTTGCTTAAAATCGAGTAGTATCTATTATGTATTGCCATATTTTATGATGTATGAAAATGTTTTATATTAATCTACTTAATGTCCTCATAGCTCAACTGACCTGTTTTCAATCAGGGATCACTTGCAACGATAGTCAGTCCATTTATATAGAAGTCTATATAACTCACTACTATAAACTGCATGAGACCTGTATAATAAATCTTGTATACTTGGTCTAAGAGTTTGAGTTAGTGGACAGTAAAAGTATACTTTCATAGAATTTGACGGCAGATAAAAACTGTTCGGCCCACCTAGTCGCCCATTTTCCTACTGGAAAAACCTCAACCCTTTTTTGGGCCTTGGTTTTGTCCTATGTTAAGGACAGCCTTATGCCTATCCCATACATGCTTACTAGTGATGATCCAGCACCCTAATGCTCGTGTGTTCGGGTGCTCTGGCCGAGCACCCGAGCCCCATTGAAGTCAATGGGAGGACTCGAGCATTACACCAGGCACCCCCTGCTCTGATGAGGGGAGGGTGCCTGGTCCATAGGAAAAGGGCAGAAAATGATGGAAACACCACAGAAATGGTTCAGGGACAGCATAGGGAGGATGTCTGGATGCATCTTGGACTCCAACGTCGCTGCTGGGAACGATGTTTCGCCCGTAGTACGCCATTTTTACAGACTGACCGTAAAACACACAAAAAGGAAGATAAAAACGACTTTAGGCGAAAAATTGTTACCAAACAGTATTTGCTGTATATTTACTTGTATATCATCTGCAAATTCTGCAAAAAATTTCATCGATTTTTCGGAACTGGGGCCATGATTAAGAGGGAAACGTGCGCAGAGGCAAATTCTGCAAAAAATTTCATCGATTTTTCGGAACTGGGGCCATGATTAAGAGGGAAACGTGCGCAGAGTAAAGCAGGTGTTCAACGTGGTTATGGCCCGGGTAAGGTACAGCATTCAGGAACGGAGGCCGCAGCTACCACAGGTTTTACAACATGTCCGTTTGCCCTTGTTAAGTCCAAAATTTATAGTCGGAACAGTGGGGTCTGATCCATTCAGTAAAAGTGACGAAGTGACTTAGTGGATGAAGCCAAGAACTACCTTCTGCTCTGTCGAACACCCCAGCCCTATTTAATTCAATGGGAGGACCTGAGGCACTCCGATACAACCTGTATATCACAAAATGGAGGGCCTCATTCACATTGTGGTACAATAGTTCAGGTAGTGGTCCAACACTCATAAAGCCGATGCACTAAGTGAAAGGGCTGCCAAAAATTAGACTGAAATGTCACTCCAATACACCCTTTATTACACATAAAGGAGGGCATCATACACACCCTTGAAAAATTAGGATTAATAGCCTGCTGGTGACCCTCTAAAACATTAGGGGCGAGGGCATGCCGCTAAGCTGACCATCTAAAACATTAGGAATGAGGGTCTGCAGCTGAGCCGACCATCTAAAACATTATGGGTGAGGGTCTGCTGCGGAGCTGACCATCCTAAACATTATATGCGAAGGCCCGCTAGTGAGCTGACGCTATAAAACATTATATGAGAGGGCCCGCTAGAGAGCTGACCCAATAAAACATTATATAAGAAGGCCAGCTGGTGAGATGACCTATACAAAAATTGTCAAACAGGGCCCGCTGGTGAGCTGGCCCTATATAAAAATTATATCACAGGGCCCGCTGGTGAGCTGGCCCTATATAAAAATTATATCACAGGGCCCGCTGGTGAGCTGGCCCTATATAAAAATTATATCACAGGGTATATGGAAGAGAGTCAACCATATACCCGTTTTTTGGGTGGAAGGGGTGAATGGGAATACAGAGTATTCTCATCATTGTAAATAACATATATAAAGTGACTTTATGTTCACCCGGGGCTTTCCTCCAGTGGAGTAGAGAAGTCAGGGGAAATCCAGGCCTTGTTCATTTTTATAAGTGTCAACCTATCAGCATTTTTGGTGGAAAGGCGGATACGCTTATCTGTTATGATGCCACCAGCAGCACTAAATACCCGCTCAGACAGAACGCTGGCGGCAGGGCAGGCCAGCACCTCCAAGGCGTAGAGTGCCAGTTCATACCACGTGTCCAGCTTGGACACCCAGTAGTTGTAAGGCACAGAGGGATCATTGAGGACGCAGACACGGTCTGCTACGTACTCCTTCACCATCTTCCAAAACTTTTCCCTCCTTGTGACACTAGGCTGCGCATCAGGGTGAGGGTGCTGGCGGGGTGTCATGAAGGTGTCCCACGCTTTGGAGAGTGTTGCCCTGCCTTTGTCGGAACTGCTGTGTGCTCCCCTTTTCTCCCCTTCTCGGTTGGCCAAGGTAGCACGTACTCTGCCGCCAGCGTTGTCAGATGGAAAATTTTGGAGCAATTTTTCAACAAGAACCTTCTGGTATTGCACCATTTTGCTTGTCCTCTCCACCGGAGGAATGAGAGATGAGAAATCTCTTTGTAGCGGGGGTCCAGAAGGGTGAACACCCAGTAATCCGTGTTGTCTAAAATGCGTATAACATGTGGGTCACGGGAAAGGCAGCCTAACATAAAGTCAGCCATGTGTGCCAGAGTACCAACAGGCAAGATTTCGCTGTCCTCACCAGGAGGATGACTCTCAATCTCCTCATCCTCTTCCTCCTCTTCTGCCCACCCACGCTGAAGAGATGGAACTAAAGTTCCATGGCTACCCTCTGTAGCGGAGGCAACCGTGTCTTCCTCCTCCTCCTCCTCCTCCTCCGCCTCCTCCAATTGTCGCTGAGAAGACGAAGTGAGGGTGCTCTGGCTATCACCTTGTGTAAGCTCTTCCTCCCCCATTTCCACCTCTTCCACATGCAAAGCGTCGGTTTTAATTGTGAGCAGCGAGCGTTTCAGTAGACACAGAAGTGGGATGGTTACACTGATAATAGCGTTATCGCCGCTCACCATCTGTGTCGATTCCTCAAAATTGCGTAAAACCTCACAGAGGTCAGACATCCATTCCCACTCCTCACTTCTGATTACAGGAAGTTGAACGGAGAGGCGACGACTGTGTAACAGCTGGTACTCCACTACTGCCCTCTGCTGCTCACAAAGCCGGGCCAACATGTGGAAGGTGGAGTTCCAGCGCGTGCTCACGTCACACAGCAGCCGGTGAGCTGGCAATTGTAAGCGCTGCTGCAGCTTCAACAGGCCGGCTGAAGCTGTTGATGACTTACGGAAATGTGCACACACGCGGCGCACCTTGGTCAAGAGATCATGCAAATTGGGGTAGGTTTTTAGAAATCGCTGAACCACTAAATTAAATACATGCGCTAGGCATGGTATGTGTGTGAGCTTGCCGAGCTCCAAAGCCGCCACCAAGTTACGCCTGGTTGCAGGTTGAGTGGCGAGAGCCACTGCTCGGTCTGGTGACTAATCCCCTGCAACAGCTCTGAGGCCGTGTGCTGTTTATCCCCAAGGCAGATCAGCTTCAGCACGGCCTGTTGACGCTTCCCCACTGCAGTGCTAAACTGCTTCCAGCTACCGGCTGATGGGTGAGTGGCGCTGCGCGCAGAGAATTCGGAGGTGGAAACGGAGGAGGAGGAGCCAATAACGTAGGTGCTGGCGGAAACCCTGATGGAGGTAGGGCACGCAATCCTCGGCGTGGGTAGCACCTGTGCCATCCCAGGGTCCGAGTCGCTCCCAGCCTCCACGACATTCACCCAGTGTGCCGTCAGGGAAATGTAGCGTCCCTGGCCACAAGCACTTGTCCATGTGTCAGTCGTTAAGTGGACCTTCCCAGTAACTGCGTTGGTCAGGGCACGGGTGATGTTACGGGACACATGGTGGTGTAATGCGGGGACGGCACACCGGGAAAAGTAGTGGCGGCTGTGGACTGCGTACCGAGGGACAGCTGCTGCCATCAGGCTGCGGAAGGACTCAGTCTCCACAAGCCTAAATGGCAGCATTTCGATGGCCAGTAATTTGGAAAGGTGTGAGGTTAGTGCTATGGCCTGTGGGTGGGTGGCTGGGTATTTTCGCTTGCGCTCAAATGCCTGGGGTAACGACATTTGGACGCTGCGCTGGGACAGGGAAGTGGATGTGGTCGCTGATGGTGCTTCAGATGGTACAGGTGCAGGGCGGGAGGTATGCGGGCCTGCGCGTTCGATAGGCGATTGGCTGGCACCGAAAACAGGGGAAGAGGAAGCAGTGGTGTGGCCTGCAGACACAGATTGGCGATCCGGGCGTTCCTCCCACTTATTATGGTGCTTGGATGCCATGTGTCGGATCATGCTGGTGGTGGTGAGGTTGCTAGTGTTCATGCCTCGGCTCATTCTGGTGTGGCACAGGTTGCAAACTACAATTCTTTTGTCGTCCGCACTTTCCTTAAAAAAACGCCATACCGCGGAACACCTAGCCCTTGGCAAGGGAGATTTACGCAAGGGGGTGCTCCGTGGAACATTTGCGGGCCGGTTTGGTGCGGTCCGCCTTCTTTCTTTAGCCACACCACTGCCTCTTCCAGCCTGTTGCGGTGCTGCAGATGGCTCACCCTCAGGACTGCTGTCATCGCTCGGCTCTCCACCTTCCCAGGTGGGGTCAGTCACCTCATCGTCCACCAAGTCCTCCTCCATTTCCTCACTCTGATCATCCTCCTCATTTCTTGATCCCACCACATACTCAGTCATTGACAACTGTGTATCATCCTCCTCATCAAGGTCTTGAGACAGTAATAGTGGTTGATTTGATGGCAACTGTGTCTCATCATCATCATCATCCACTTCCTTTGACCTTAAATGCCGTTCCCCTCTGTCATCTTCTTGTGATTGGGTACCCTCTAGAGGTTGTGAATCAGGGCACAAGATCTCATGTTCCTCTGCAAGCGTGCTTGGAGAGAGGTTCAAATGAAGGATTGGTGATGAGACGAGCTCCTCACTATATCCCAGTGTGGGATCACTTCTTTGGCCAGACCCTCTATGGTGGGAGGAAGGATGATCAGGGTGAGGATTATGTTGACCAGACTCTTGGCTACTGAGAGTGGACTTGGTGGAAGACAGGGTGGTGCTTAACCGACTGGAAGCAGTATCAGCTGAAATCCAACCGACCACCTGTTCGCAGTGGTCTGACCTCGAGAGTGATGTCCTGCGACGCCCTGTAAACTGAGACATGAAGCTAGGTATGGTGGATGTCTTTCTTTCTTGTGCTCTGGCACCAGGCACAGTTTCTACGCGTCCTGTCCCGCGCCCTGAACTATCAGAATCACGTCCACTTCCCCGTCCCTTTTTACCCGCCTTCTTCATATTACACGGAATATGTGCTGCTAATCTGCAACTTTGCACACTAAACAGAATGTGCTGCTAATCTGCAACTTTGCACACTAAACAGAATGTGCTGCTAATCTGCAACTTTGCACACTAAACAGAATGTGCTGCTAATCTGCGGCTAGGCACAGTGAACGGAATATGTGACGTTTATTTTTTACACTTTGCACACTAAACAGAATGTGCTGCTAATCTGCAACTTTGCACACTAAACAGAATGTGCTGCTAATCTGCGGCTAGGCACTGTGAACGGAATATGTGACGTTTATTTTTTACACTTTCCACACTAAACAGAATGTGCTGCTAATCTGCAACTTTGCACACTAAACAGAATGTGCTGCTAATCTGCGGCTAGGCACTGTGAACGGAATATGTGACGTTTATTTTTTACACTTTCCACACTAAACAGAATGTGCTGCTAATCTGCAACTTTGCACACTAAACAGAATGTGCTGCTAATCTGCGGCTAGGCACAGTGAACGGAATATGTGACGTTTATTTTTTACACTTTCCACACTAAACGGAATGTGCTGCTAATCTGCAACTTTGCACACTAAACAGAATGTGCTGCTAATCTGCGGCTAGGCACAGTGAAAGGAATATGTGACGTTTATTTTTTACACTTTGCACACTAAACAGAATGTGCTGCTAATCTGCAACTTTGCACACTAAACAGAATGTGCTGCTAATCTGCGGCTAGGGACAGTGAACGGAATATGTGACGTTTATTTTTTACACTTTGCACACTAAACAGAATGTGCTGCTAATCTGCAACTTTGCACACTAAACAGAATGTGCTGCTAATCTGCGGCTAGGCACAGTGAACGGAATATGTGACGTTTATTTTTTACACTTTCCACACTAAACAGAATGTGCTGCTAATCTGCAACTTTGCACACTAAACAGAATGTGCTGCTAATCTGCGGCTAGGCACAGTGAAAGGAATATGTGACGTTTATTTTTTACACTTTCCACACTAAACAGAATGTGCTGCTAATCTGCAACTTTGCACACTAAACAGAATGTGCTGCTAATCTGCGGCTAGGCACAGTGAACGGAATATGTGACGTTTATTTTTTACACTTTGCACACTAAACAGAATGTGCTGCTAATCTGCAACTTTGCACACTAAACAGAATGTGCTGATAATCTGCAACTTTGCACACTAAACAGAATGTGCTGCTAATCTGCAACTTTGCACACTACACAGAATGTGCTGCTAATCTGCAACTTTGCACAGTAAACAGAATGTGCTGCTAATCTGCAACTTTGCACACTAAACAGAATGTGCTGCTAATCTGCGGCTAGGCACAGTGAACGGAATATGTGACGGTTTTTTTTTAAATTTGTGCCCCCCCCAAACAAAAAATAACTGCTGCCCCCACACACAACAGTCCTAAAAAGGACTTTTGGGTCTTTATATGGTGTTCCAACACTTTTCTTCTCCCTACACTGACTTTCCCTTCCTATCCTCATCTCTCCCTGGCTAAGACTGAGCCGAACTCGCTGGTCAGGTGCTATACAGCACCCGATCACGGGTTCTGGCCAGCCAATCAGTGTAATGCCAGCAGCCAACATGGCTGCTGGCATTACACTGATGTCAGAGCCTCCCCGCACGTTTATTGGCTGCGCAGCAGCCGCGAAACGTGCGGGGAGGAGACCCGAACATGGCGGGCGAGCACATGCGGTACTCGTACTCGTAACTTTCTTACATTACATCTAAACCTGTGTCCCTCTAGTGTTAGACTATGGCCTCTTGTCCTAACATTATTACTCCTTTGAAATATTCTTCCCTCCTGCACATTGTTGAATCCCTTCATGTATTTGAATGTTTCTATCATATCCCCTCTCTCTCGTCTCTCCTCCAAGCTATACATGTTCAGATCCTTTAGTCTATCCTGATATTTCTTTTCCTGTAGACCAGTCACCATTTTAGTAGCCCTTCTCTGAATTCTCTCTAGAGTATCTATATCCTTCAGTAGATGGGGTCTCCAGTACTGTACACAATACTGTAGGTGAGGTCTAACCAGAGATCTGTAGAGTGACATGACCACTTCCCTTTTTCTGCTACTAATGCCCCTAGCTATGCAACCTAACACCCTGCTTGCATTTCCCACCACTTTATTACATTGCCTGCATACCTTTAAGTCATTAGAAATAATTACTCACAAATCCATTTTCTCTGTTGTCTTTTACAGTACAGTACCATTAACAGTATATTTTCCTTTGGATTTTTATGTCTCAAGTGCATTATTTTACATTTATCAACATTAAACTGCCACACTCTTGTCCGTTCTTCTAATTTACCTAAATAATATGTCATTTTGGGTTATTCCCCCTGGAATGTCTACCCTGTTGCAGATCTTTGTATCATCTGCAAAAAGACATACCTTACCTTGAAGACCTTTTGCAAAATCACTAATAAAAATATTAAAAAGAATGGGCCCCAGTATGGATCCCTAAGGTACCCCACTAGTAACACTACCATTGTCCGAATATTCTCCATTGATTACAACCCTCTGTCTCCTGTCACTCAGCCATTGTCTTATCCATTTCACTATTTTTGCATCCAGACCCAAACACTGCAATTTATTAATGAGTCGTCTATGAGGGACAGTGTCAAACGCTTTACTGAAATCTAGATAAGCTATATCTACTGCTCCCTCCATGTCTATTATTTTAGTTTCCCAGTCCAAAAAATCTTTGAGGTTAGTTTGATATCTATAAACATGAATAATAGCTGGTTAGTCAGTTGCATTCAGTGCACTTCATGTCACATGTCTGAACACTTGGAGTGGTCCTTCTGTCTGTCTATCTATCTATCTATCTATCTATCTATCTATCTATCTATCTATCTACCTGTCCGTTTATCTATCCATGCTGCTCCTTTAAGTTATTGTGCATGTCAGTGTATATGTGTGTGTGTGTGTGTGTGTGCATGTGCATATGAGTGTGTGTATGTGTGTGAGTTTGAAAGTGTATGTGTGTTGATGTGTATGAGTGTACATCTTTATATGTGTGTGAGTGTGCACGTGTGCGTGAATGTGCGTGTGCGAATGAATATCACAATAGCCAGTTTCATGTAATAGCATAGATAGGGGCAGAATATGGCCTGTGGAGCAATTTAGTATGGCCCTTGGGTCTGGCTGGCTGTATACACAGAGTGGAGCTGCTACATCGAGAAAATATCCCTTCTGATTTTGTCTACAGAGAAAATGTCAATAGACATCAGCACTGATACAATGTATTATTCTATCAGCAGAGACTGATCCAGAATTGATACATTGTCAGTGCAGCTGTGTGATCACAATCACAGTGAACAGAGAGACATAACCCTACAATGATGGGAACTGGAATTCAACAACAGCTGGAGCGTCAGAATTTCCTCCCCTCTGCTCTCTGGCTATGATGGCCCCCGTGCACCCTGCGGTATTTATCTTTTATAAGCTGCTGGTTATTAAAAGGATCAGGCGGTAACCCAACCCAAAGGGTTCATTGGGTAGCATGGGGTCAGTGCTCTGGGATAAAACGGAGAGACACATTTATTTTTACAGATGAGCAGTGTACTTTTTATTGTTATTTCAAGTCTTTAGCAGATAATGAGCGATCTGCCCAAGGTCAGGAGTTATTGTAATCAATCCGGCCTGCAATTACTCTGCTAATCAAGATGTCATCGGGCAGGGAGCCGTGCTAAGTGGCCTGGTGGTGTCAATCACACACCACTAAAGGGCTGTTCTGTTACACCAGGGCCGGAGAGGATTAAGGGTATTTAGCGGTGGCAGGTGAATCAATAAGGTCCAACGCCAGCCCCTTCCACATGGCACAGATATACTGCAGTCTGTGTGCGGTAATAGCCCTAAGTCCTGCCACCCCTCCTTTATAATTAACCCTCTGAGTGCCAGAGTGCGTTGTGTACCCCTTTGGCTTTGAAAGGGTTAATCAGGGGATCTAACTTCCTCTACTGCCAGAGGTGTCTACACTGCTTCACCCACCCCTAGGACACATATGGGTGCTCACCATATCACATCAATCGAGATTGGGGGGGTTTAGCAGAGGAAAGGCGCACGTCATGTACTCAGTCTGTATTTTTTAGCAGTTTGGGATCAATAGCGCAAAGCCTGACCGATTGATTATTTTTTTTTGCAAAGTGCGCTTCATTTTTTTTTGTTTCGATTCATTCAAACCAGCTTAATCAAACTTTTTTTTTTTTTTTGACGCGGGATATTTTAATCATGAAAGTTTAACCCTTTAAGTACCAGAGGGGTCTGCAAAGCCACGAGAAACAATATATGGCGCACTCTGTAAAGCATGTAACCCTCTGAGCGCCAGGTTGGTATAAAACACATTGCGTTGCAATGTGTTGGATACCTTCCTGGCGCTCAAAGGGTTAAAGGGGATCTATCACCACTATTCAACTTTGAGTAAATCGTTATATATATCGAATATAGCGAAAAGCGTATCAATTTGTAAAAAAAAAAACATGCTTTGTTTTCCGAAATTAAAAAAATAAGTACAGCCCTGCACCTACTTCCGGGCAAACTGCAGATAGCTGATCTGTACCGCAGTCTGCCGCGCTGCTTCCCTTTATCCAGCCTCCTCCAATGACGGCGGATGTCTGTCTGTAAGCTGGAGCGCTCTCATTGCCAGAGATTGGTTTCTGCCAATGCGCTCCAGCTTACAGACAGAAAGCCTCCGTCATTGGAGGAGGTGGCAAACAAGCATTTTTTTTTTTACAAATTGATACACTTTTCGCTATATTCGATATATATAACAAAACGATTTACACAAAGTGTATAGGGGTGATAGATCCCCTTTATCTTCCCCTGACTGCTTTCTTTAGTTTGTTTGCTTGCTTTTCTTGGCCAATCAAACATGCTTGTTAGTCTTCATTGACTTTTTCAAAATTTGGATCAATTAACTCTTTGAGTGTCAGAGGGGTGCTCAATGCAATGGTGATATAAAGTTCACGTCCAATTAAACATTTATTGTGATAGAAACTACAGAAGGAATATAGGACAGGAGAGGAGTACAGACAAAACCGGATGTGGGGCGCTACCACCAGTTCATTGTGATTCCTGAGCATATTGAGTAAATAACAACTCTGACTGGTGGTATTGTGTGTCTGTTATTGTGCAAGATGAGAAGCACGGCAGCGGAGAAAGTGGCCGCAGTGTGTGACAGTCATAGTGGAGCGGAGATGGCCTCTCTTCCACTATGAGTGTCACACAGTGCGCACGCTTGTTCCGCTGATGTGTTTATTATCTTGCACAATAACAGGGAGACTGGGAAAGGTGTGACCCACAGCTCTCCTACCTGTAGCAGCTGCAACTGTTGTCTGTCACTGCTGGAGCCTCGTTGCAACTGCTACAGGTAGGACAGCTCCAGGTCCCACCATTGTGTGTGTGTGTGAGTGTGTATGTGTGTGTGTGATTGCACTCCAAAGTAAGTCAGCTATGTTTCAGTATTTGTCCAGAAGAAAGTCGAAGGTCAAGTCCATGCAGATATTTTGACAGGCGTTATCTCCTGGACAGGCAGCATGGAGGAGATTTTAATATATCTTCCTTACTGTCCAAACAAATAATAAGTATAGGTATTGGCGCCTATCCAGATACGCTGAAACCCTTGTGAAAAAATATTTTATATATGGTAATCATATCACCTCTTAGATGTCTCTTTTCTAATGTAAAGAAACCCAGTTTGGCTAGTCTCTCTTTGTAACTCAGATCCTCCAATCCCTTTATCAGTTTTGTTGCACGTCTCTGCACCTTTTCCAGTTCAGTAATGTCTTTTTTTAGAACAGGCGCCCAAAATTGTACTCCATATTCTAGATGAGGCCGAACCAAGGATTTATACAGAGGTAGGATAATATTCCCATCCCTTGCTTCTACACCTCTTTTTATGCAGGCTAGTACTCTATTTGCTCTTGCAGCAGCTGAGTGACTCTGCACACTGCTGTGAAGTCTATCGTCTATCAGTTCTCCTAAATCTTTCTCTAATGAGGATTCCCCAATTTGTTTCCCATTTAGAGTATATGTAGCAAGTTTGTTTCTACAGTCCAAATGCATAACCTTACATTTATCTACATTAAGTGTCATCTGCCACTTTTCTGCCCATTCACTCAGTTTATCTAAATCCTTCTGCAGAGAAAAAACATCCATCTCTGTATGTATTTCCTTCCAAAGAGCAAAGACTGAGATGCTACTTTCAATTCCCTATTCATTAATAAACAAATTAAAGTGGAACTACCACCTACCCTAAAGTCGCCCTGCAATACATGCAGGTGGTGACTAGCTTTGTAATCCTTATTTTACCTCTCAAAAGTGCCCACAAATAAAGTTATCCTTAAACTTCTGAGACCGGAAGCCAGGCATCACCGCGGACATCTTTAATGCGCGTCTGCGCAGTCAGTCCTCTTCACCCTTCACAGGCATTGCACTGGCCCGGACGGCTCCAGAAGAGACTGACGGCACAGGCGCACAGGCTGCAGTAACCTGGCTGTCAGTCTCGGAAGCTTAACCCTTTGAGTGCCAGAGGGGTAGGGAACGCATTGCTTTGCAATGCGTTCCATACCCCTCTGGCACTCAAAGGGTTAAGGATAACTTTGCTCAGGGGCACTTTTGAGAGGCAAAATAATGATTACTAAGCTAGTCGCCACCTGCATAAGTATTGCAGGGCGACTTTAGTGGAGGTGGTAGTTTTGCTTTAACCCTTTGAGTGCCAGAGGGGTACGCAATGCATGGCAAAGGGTTAAAAAGCATTGGGCCCAGGACTGAACCCCTTGGCACCCCACTTATAACTTTAGACCAACTTGAAAGGTTCCATTTACACCAATTCCCTGCCATCTACCATTTAACCATTTCTCTGGCACTGAAAAGGGGTTAACGCAAATGGAACTTTTAACCGGCTAAATGCTTGCTTGTTCTCTAACATTCAATATCATGGAGCCAGACATTTTTCTTTTCAAGATCACGTCTCCCATTGAACACCTTGGATCCTGGAGATGCCTCCAGCGTGATAAGAATTTTCCATAACATCATTACGGTGTGTAGGAGATGAAATGGCCAGTAATCATTTAAGAGAAATAGGCCGAGCTCTATCACTGTATGTCAAGCAACCCTTCACATACTGGCGCTCTCTGTAATATTTAACAGTGGTTTTCTCATTACAATGAACAGGAATGACTGATTAACTCAGATTAGCGTGGAAGAGCAATCAGTTAGCTGGTAAACTGTCCTGTCCTCTGTGACTTGTGACTTTAATGAGTAATTATTTAGGACACTTTGGAAGTTAATGGACGAGCGGTGGAGGAATTCCAGCTCACACTGGGGTTGGCACTGAACCGTGGCCGGACACTGTTTATCCAGCTTGTGGCTTCTCATTACCTGAAGGACCTAATCAATTAGTGAGGTATAAAGGATGGAAAATGAACCAGTGGATCCCTAGAGAACTCTCTTCCAAAGAGAGGGAAGAAGAGCATTTGAACTGTGCACTGTATACCCACTTGGATGAAACTCTAACACCCCCTAAACACCAAACCTCAACTTAAAGGGATAGTAATACTTAAAATGTAAAAAAAAATATGTTGTAGGATTTATCCCCCTAAGTAAAACAAGAGTACTCCCACTGCTGAAAGGTGTTTCATTCAAAAGTTATTAATTTTCAAAGTTGAATTTTTTTAGGTGCAATATCACAGTGGCCTGAAATTGTACAGTGGCGCTCTTGCTACACCATCCTATGGAGATATATTGCCCTGGGACCAGAGCTGTCCATAGGATTGTGTAGAAACAGCGCCACTGTACAATTTCAGGCCACTGTGATATTGCACCTAAAAAAATTAAACTTTGAAAATTAATAACTTTTGAATGAAACACCTTTCAGCAGTGGGAGTACTCTTGTTGTACTCAGGGGCATAAACCCTACAACATATTTTTTTTTACATTTTAAGTATTACTATCCCTTTAACCTTACTGTGGACACTACATCCTAATGGCTAGTACAGTGGCTTAACAATAGGGACTGCGATTGGGCCCGTCACTCCAGGGGCCCGGACGCCCCCTGCGACCCCCCTGCCCGGCGCCTGCAACAAGCTGAGGTCTGTGACTTCTTCAGCACAGACCTCTATTAGCAGCTGATCTCCCTCTCTGTCTTCTGCACTCTAGTAATGCAGAGCACTGGGAGGTGATGTCGCTCTGCATTACTGGAGAGAGGACCACGAGGGAGCTCCAGCTGCTAATAGAGGTCTGTGCTGAAGGAGGCACAGACCTCTCCTGCCACTCTGCTGGACCACCAGGGAGATATGAGATGGACACTGGGGGTAAATAGGGGCATTGTGGAGGTGGACAAATGATTGGGGGCAATGTGGAGATGGACAATGGAAGCAATGTGGAGATGGCCAAAGGGGGCAATGCAGAGGTGGCCAATAGGGGCAATGTGGAGGTGGCCAGTGTGGGCAATGGGGAGGTGGCTAATGGGGGCACAATGTTGTCTGGGGGGCATGGCAATTTTTGCACCAGAGCCCGGTGGCTTCTAGTTACGCCTCTGGACTAGTATGAATTTGTAGTTAAAGGGATAGTAATACTTTGTTTTAACTTTATTTTATTTTGTAGGCATAAAAAAAACATGAAGAACGATATAAGTCTTATCTCTCAAACCTTCATGGTTTAAGAGATATTCACAAGCAAAGTTTCCCCTCCTGTTCAACCAGAACAGAAGGGAGGTGCCCAGGTAGACTGCAGAGAGGGATAATCTTCAATTAAGATAAGGGAAAAACCTGAAAAACCTGTCAAGGGGGGCAGGGCTTTCATTGTTCTCATAGGAAGAAGATTGTCCCCTTCTGTTATCTGTCTGGTCTATGGACTGCATTCCACATCTGAGAAGAGATGGCTTACACTAGGTAAAAGGGGCGGGAGGGGAAACTTTGCTTGTGAATATCTCATAAACCATAAAGGTCTGAGAGATAAGACTTACATCGTTCTTCATGTTTTTTTAATGCCTACAAAATAAAATAAAGTTAAAACGAAGTATTACTATCCCTTTAAAGAGCAATTATTATCAGATTGTTCCCAATCTTTTCCCCTTGGAGCAGACCTGCTGATTAAGTTGGGGCTATATTGTGAGCCCCAGAGGACCACGATATCCAGTCAGTCCTGGATAAATTGTTCATAGAGGAAGATGTGACTTTTGCTGACAGAACGTCTGGACCTCTAACCCCACCCACTGCAGTACTGATGTCTTGTCTGCGATGGAGACACACATCACCATATGCATTAAGAATTAAGTATGCAAGGGGAAGGGGGAAGAACTTATTCATTATTATGCAGGGTTGTTGAACCGCTGGCGATGTGTAAAGGATGCCCTACCATACACTTCGTGAGATGTTCGACAACCGTGAAGCTTAAGTGCATCCTCATTGTTCTCCCAATTTTCCACTGGGGGAGAGGAAAGGATCCACTCAGCACGCCAAAAAGCATTGCACACCCACGTGGCACTGAAAGGGTTCCAAAATGAGGGAATGGCAGAGAAGTTGTCTGTCACAACTTCTCTGCCATTCTGTACTGACTGAATCAGCTGAGCAGGCGAGCTGTTGATCAGCTGTTTCAGACATGGAACTCCCAAGGCAACTCAGCATCTGAGTGTATCGCGAGTCCTGCAGGATGAGGAGAAAAAGAACAAAAAAAGGCAATAAATGTAGTACAGTTAAAGTAATGGACAACATAAGAAAGAGTATTTTAACACTCCCATTGTTGTTACCTCAATCACTTGGGAAAGGGGACAAAGAAGCTGGAGGCATCGTCTTCTGAAGAGCAGTGTGAAAGATGGGAGTAGGCCAGCCTCTCTACAAGGTTAAAGTACACTCATGAGGGTGGAGACGTAGATTGCGCCTCTATCACGGTACCTGTGATCCTTGGGCAACATTCTTACTTCCTGGTTTACACTGGCTGCGTTCTTATTGGCTCTGGGTTATTGCTCCTCCCAGGGCTTGCCATTAAATACGCCCACCTGTCACTATACCGGTGCCCTTTCGTGGTGTGGTTCTAGTTGTTCTTGTTTCCTGTTTCCGTGTATGACCCGGCTCGTCTGACTACGCTTGTGCCTGACGCTCTTGTGATCCAATCCCGTTGCTGACCTGGATTGGCGGACTAACTCCTTGTGTATCGAACTGGCTTGGCTGAGTATCTGATTCCGTTACTGACTGGACTGGCTGACTAACTCTTTGTGTACCTATCTGGCTTGGCTGAGTATCTGATTCCGTTACTGACTGGACTGACTGACTAACTCCTTGTGTACAGAACCGGCGTGGCTGAGTATCTGATTCCGTTTCTGACTAGGACTGACTGACTATCCGTTACACTGATCAGGCTGGACTAGTGTTGGCGGTCCTCCTGACTGGCTGTGAAGTCCGTGTGTGCCGACCTGGTTGAGCTGCTAGTTCCATCACTTACTGGACTAACCTATTACCTCCGTATACTATACAGGGAGACACCGGTCCAGGACCGGTTACGTTACGTGCCTATCTTGCGCTGGCTCGCTGCTCTTGCTGTCTCTGGGAGCTTGTGCGAGTCCCTATACTCACCAGTGTCTGTGTTGCCTCCGGTAACCCTATAATACCTGGGTCAAGCCAATACCACACTGTTGCCCGTGTTGCCTCAGTTTACCCTAGTGACCTAGGGTCGTTACATCGCCAGCATCTGGTGCCTGTTGTCTCAGTTAACCCTAGCGTGCTAGGGTCCCGTCACTGCCCGAGTCCGGTCTGCGTTACCTCCGCTTACCCTAGCGTACTAGGGTTCAGTCACATTAAGTGCCACAGCCATGTTGCCTCTGTTAACCCTAGTGTGCTAGGGCCTAGTCGATGCCTGAGTCCATTCGGTGTTGCCTCTGTTAACCCTAGTGTGCTAGGGCCTAGTCGATGCCTGAGTCCATTCGGTGTTGCCTCTGTTAACCCTAGTGTTCTAGGGCTTTGTCGTTGCCAGAGTCCTGCCTGTGTTGCCTCAGTTAACCCTAGCATTCTAGGATCCCGTTACTGCCAGAGTCCTGCCCCTGTTGCCTCAGTTAATCCTAGCGTGCTAGGATCCCGTTACTGCCAGAGTCCTGCCTGTGTTGCCTCAGTTAACCCTAGCATTCTAGGATCCCGTTACTGCCAGAGTCCTGCCTGTGATGCCTCAGTTAACCCTAGCGTGCTAGGGTTCTGTTACTGCCAGAGTCCTGCCCATGTTGCCTCTGTCTACCCTACTCTCCTAGGGTCAGTTCTCTGCCAGTGTTTTGCCAGTGTTGCCTACATGAACCCTAGTCCACTAGGGATTGCCCTTCAGTCACCCATCGCCTGTGTCACCTATTGCGTTGTGGGACTGTTGAGGATATTATTGTTCCTGTATCTTGCTGAGAATCTGCCTACAAGTCCAAGATCACTATATTTGTTTGCTGACTATTACAGTATTTGTAGTTTCGCCCTGACCTGCGTCAGATCTGGAAAGTACTTGGTACGGACATTATCTGGACCCGAGTGGGGTTATTGTACATTATTTTCAATAAAACTTTTAACCGTAACAAACTGTCTGAGTGTTCTTTTACAAACAGTAACAAACCGTGACAACCTCTGAGGACCAGGACGGGGAGGCGGCGGTGAACATCTAAAAGGGAAGAGGCAAATGGGAGTGTAAAATACTGTTTCTTATACTGTGCATCCACGTTAGCCATACTACACTCAATGGCTTTTCATCCTCCCTTTCCTGCAGGTCTCACAAGACACTTGAAGAATACCCTGCGAGTCCTGTGTTTACCTGAATCAGCTGATCGGCAGGTAGCACACTCAGCTGGTTCAGTCCGTACAGAGGGACAGAGACGCTGGGATATATAGTTTCCCTGCCATTGTCTCATTTTGGAACACTTTCAGTGCCACAGGGGTATGCAATCCACATTTGTATGACAGTAAAAGGGTTAAGGGAGAGCAGCTGCTGTCTCTGGATCCATGATGAGACACAGGAAAATCCTAACATCGCGGACCTCAGGTAGGTGATGTGACTGTGAACTCCAACAGTAATGGCTGCTATCGGAGCTTACTGCATGTGGTGAACAGCCATAGTAATATATAATCACACCCACATGAATATGTCAATGGCTCACTAATGTGCATTCCCATATGGAAAAGAGCCATTGTCGATGAATTAAGTGCAATATCATTACTCATTGTCACAGAACACTGCCTGACACCCCAGCCTCGTTCCACTGGTAGTCACAGACCCACACATACACTGTCTGATACCCCAGCCTTGTTCCACTGGTATCACAGACCCACACATACACTGTCTGATACCCCAGCCTCGTTCCACTGGTAGTCACAGACCCACACATACACTGTCTGATACCCCAGCCTTGTTCCACTGGTATCACAGACCCACACATACACTGTCTGACACCCCAGCCTTGTTCTACTGGTATCACAGACCCACACATACACTGTCTGACACCCCAGCCTTGTTCCACTGGTATCACAGACCCACACATACACTGTCTGATACCCCAGCCTCGTTCCACTGGTAGTCACAGACCCACACATACACTGTCTGATACCCCAGCCTTGTTCCACTGGTATCACAGACCCACACATACACTGTCTGATACCCCAGCCTCGTTCCACTGGTATCACAGACCCACACATACACTGTCTGACACCCCAGCCTTGTTCCACTGGTATCACAGACCCACACATACACTGCCTGACACCCCAGCCTCGTTCCACTGGTAGTCACAGACCCACACATACACTGTCTGATACCCCAGCCTTGTTCCACTGGTATCACAGACCCACACATACACTGTCTGACACCCCAGCCTTGTTCCACTGGTATCACAGACCCACACATACACTGTCTGACACCCCAGCCTTGTTCCGCTGGTATCACAGACCCACACATACACTGTCTGATACCCCAGCCTTGTTCCACTGGTAGTCACAGACCCACACATACACTGTCTGACACCCCAGCCTTGTTCCGCTGGTATCACAGACCCACACATACACTGTCTGATGCCCCCAGCCTTGTTCCACTGGTAGTCATAGACTCACACATACACTGTCTGACACCCCAGCCTTGTTCCACTGTCCACTGGTAGTCACAGACCCACACATACACTGTCTGACACCCCAGCCTTGTTCCACTGTCCACTGGTAGTCACAGACCCACACATACACTGTCTGATACCCCAGCCTTGCTCCACTGTCCACTGGTATCACAGACCCACACATACACTGTCTGACACCACAGCCTTGTTCTACTGTCCACTGGTAGTCACAGACCCACACATACACTGTCTGACACCCCAGCCTTGTTCCATTGTCCACTGGTATCACAGACCCACACATACACTGTCTGACACCACAGCCTTGTTCTACTGTCCACTGGTAGTCACAGACCCACACATACACTGTCTGACACCCCAGCCTTGTTCCACTGTCCACTGGTAGTCACAGACCCACACATACACTGTCTGATACCAAAGTCTTGTTCCACTGTCCACTGGTATCACAGACCTACACATACACTGTCTGATACCCCAGCCTTGTTCCACTGTCCACTGGTAGTCACAGACCCACACATACACTGCCTGACATTCCAACCTTGTTCCACTGTCCACTGGTAGTCACAGACCCACACATACACTGTTTGGCACCCCAGTCTTGTTCCACTGTCCACTGGTAGTCACAGACCCACACATACACTGTCTTACACCCCAGCCTTGTTCCATTGTACACTGGTAGTCACAGACCAACACATACACTGTCTGACACCCCAGTCTTGTCCCACTGGTATCACAGAACCACACATACACTGTCTGACACCCCAGTCTCGTCCCACCGGTATCACAGACCTACACATACACTGTCTGACACCTCAGCCTTGTTCCACTGGTAGTCACAGACCCACACATACACTGTCTGACACCCCAGTCTTGTTCCACTGCCCACTGGTAGTCACAGACCCACACATACACTGTCTGACACCCCAGTCTTGTTCCACTGTCCACTGGTAGTCACAGACCTACACATACACTGTCTGACACCCCAGCCTTGTTCCATTGTCCACTGGTATCACAGACCCACACATACTCTGTCTGACACCCCAGCCTTGTTCCACTGGTATCACAGACCACACATACACTGTCTGACACCCCAGCCTTGTCCCACTGGTATCACAGACCCACACATACACTGTCTGACACCCCAGCCTTGTTCCACTGTCCACTGGTAGTCACAGACCCACACATACACTGTCTGATACCCCAGCCTTGTTCCACTGGTATCACAGACCCACACATACACTGTCTGACACCAAAGCCTTGTTCCACTGTCCACTGGTAGTCACAGACCCACACATACACTGTCTGACACCCCAGCCTTGTTCCACTGTCCACTGGTAGTCACAGACCCACACATACACTGTCTGACACCCCAGCCTTGTTCCACTGTCCACTGGTAGTCACAGACCACACATACACTGTCTGATACCCCAGCCTTGTTCCACTGTCCACTGGTAGTCACAGACCACACATACACTGTCTGACACCCCAGCCTTGTTCCACTGTCCACTGGTAGTCACAGACCACACATACACTGTCTGATACCCCAGCCTTGTTCCACTGTCCACTGGTAGTCACAGACCACACATACACTGTCTGACACCCCAGCCTTGTTCCACTGTCCACTGGTAGTCACAGACCACACATACACTGTCTGACACCCCAGCCTTGTTCCACTGTCCACTGGTAGTCACAGACCCACACATACACTGTCTGACACCCCAGCCTTGTTCCACTGTCCACTGGTAGTCACAGACCCACACATACACTGTCTGACACCCCAGCCTTGTCCCACTGTCCACTGGTAGTCACAGACCCACACATACACTGTCTGACACCCCAGCCTTGCTCCACTGTCCACTGGTAGTCACAGACCCACACATACACTGTCTGACACCCCAGCCTTGTTCCACTGTCCACTGGTAGTCACAGACCCACACATACACTGTCTGACACCCCAGCCTTGTCCCACTGTCCACTGGTAGTCACAGACCCACACATACACTGTTTGACACCCCAGCCTTGTCCCACTGGTAGTTACAGACCCACACATACACTGTCTGACACCCCAGCCTTGTCTCACTGGTAGTCACAGACCCACACATACACTGTCTGACACCCCAGCCTTGTTCCATTGTCCACTGGTAGTCACAGACCCACACATACACTGTCTGACACCCCAGCCTTGTTCCACTGTCCACTGGTAGTCACAGACCCACACATACACTGTCTGACACCCCAGCCTTGTTCCACTGTCCACTGGTAGTCACAGACCCACACATACACTGTCTGACACCCCAGCCTTGTTCCACTGTCCACTGGTATCACAGACCCACACATACACTGTCTGACACCCCAGCCTTGTCCCACTGTCCACTGGTAGTCACAGACCCACACATACACTGTTTGACACCCCAGCCTTGTCCCACTGGTAGTTACAGACCCACACATACACTGTCTGACACCCCAGCCTTGTCTCACTGGTAGTCACAGACCCACACATACACTGTCTGACACCCCAGCCTTTGTCCATTTTCCACTGGTATCACAGACCCACACATACACTGTCTGATACCCCAGCCTTGTCCCACTGTCCACTGGTAGTCACAGACCAACACATACACTGTCTGACACCCCAGTCTTGTCCCACTGGTATCACAGAACCACACATACACTGTCTGACACCCCAGTCTTATCCCACTGGTATCACAGAACCACACATACACTGTCTGACACCCCAGTCTTGTCCCACCATAGTAACATAGTAACATAGTAGATAAGGCTGAAAAAAGACATGCGCCCATCAAGTCCAGCCCATGCCAATAACACCCCTGTTGATCCAGAGGAAGGCAACAAAAAAGCCCTCTGGAGCAATTTCCAGTGTAGGTGTGTGTGTGTGTCAAATAGTTCCCCAGCTCAATATCCTATTTGCTTTGAAGCCATCTGTCATAACTGTCAATATTGTTCTGTGCTAGATAGGCATCCATTGCTTTTTTGAATGCAGTTACATTATCTGCAAGCACAGCATCCCGAGGCAAAGAATTCCATAGCCTTACCGCCCTTACTGTAAAGAATCCCTGCCTGTGTTTTAGTCGAAAGCGCCTTTCCTCAAGTCTTAATGGATGACCTCTTGTTCTTAGCTCAGCTCTGGAAAAAATTGCTGACCAACCCCATAGCACTGCGCCATTATACCAGCCCCATAGCACTGCAACATTATACCAACCCCATAGCACTGCGCCATTATACCAGCCCCATAGCACTGCAACATTATACCAACCCCATAGCACAGCGCCATTATACCAGCCCCATAGCATAATGGCATTTTTTTCTTGTTTATAAAAGGGGAAAACATGTATTTTAAAAGACATCTGAATGCCACCACCAGAACAATAGAGTTATATGTCACCACCAGAGTAATAAAGAGTTATAATATATATATATATATATATATACTAGCAACATGGGACGGCGTTGCCCGTCATGTTATGACCATTGGGCGCACGTGTTTGAAATGCAGACACACTGATATACACAGACATATGCAACACACAGGCAGACACATACCATACATCCCAAGTGTCCCTCTTTAGGAGGGACAGTCCCTCTTTGAGGGCCAAATCCCTCTGTCCCTCTTTCCCACCCTGTTGTCCCTCTTTTTAGGAGGTCAGACTGTGTGCAGGGCCGGCTCCACCTATAGGCGAGGTAGGCGCCGGCCTAGGGCGCACACGTACTGGGGGCGCGGGCATGCAGCGGAGAAGAGCTGCGCCCGCACACACCACGCCGGGAACCACAACACAATCAGGTCTGCGTTGCTACAGAGCTCCCTCATTGGGTTGGATCTTTAGTAATGCAGAGCGCGCTGGGAGTCATGATCTCCCACCGCGCTCTGCATTACTGAAGAGAAGACTGCGCGGGAGATACAGGTATGTGATGGGGGGCAAGTTGGAGCTGAGGGGGCATAGTGGAGCTGAGGGGGCAAGTTGGAGCAGATGTGGGGCAAAGTGGAGATGATGGGGGCAAGTTGGAGCTGTTAGGGGAAAGCTGGAGCTGAGGGGGCATAGTGGAGCTGAGGGGGCAAGTTGGAGCAGATGTGGGGCAAAGTGGAGATGATGGGGGCAAGTTTGAGCTGTTAGGGGAAAGCTGGAGCTGAGGGGGCATAGTGGAGCTGGTGGGGGCAAGTTGGAGATGATGGGGGCAAGTTGTAGCTGATGAGGGTCAAAGTGGAGCTGATGAGGGTCAAAGTGGAGCTGAGGAGGGGCAAGTTGGAGCTGGGGGGGCAAGTGGAGCTGAGGGGGGGGCAAAGTGGAGCTGGTGGGGCAAGTTGGAGCGGATGGGGGGGCAAGTTGGAGCGGATGGGGGCATAGTGGAGCTGATAGTGGAAAGTTGGAGCTGAGAGGGCATAGTGGAGCTGGTGGGGGCAAGTTGGAGCGGATGGGGGGCAAAGTGGAGCTGATGGGGGTAAGTTGGAGAGGATGGGGGGCAAAGTGGAGCTGATGGGGGTAAGTTGGAGCTGAGGGGGCAAAGTGGAGCTGAGGGGGCAAAGTGAAGCTGAGGGGGCAAAATGGAGCTGGTGGGGGCACGTTGGAGCTGATGGGGGCAAGTTGGAGTTGATGGGGGCAAAGTGGAGCTGGTGGGCCAAAGTGAAGCTGATAAGGGGCAAGTTGGAGCTGGTGGGGGGCATCTCTTACAGGCATCTCCAGAACAGGGGCAGAGTGGCTCAGGGGGCAGAGAGAGGACAATCATGAAAAGAGGTTGGGTATAAGTAGGCAGGGTATAAAGGGGTGGGACACAAGGGGCGGAGCGAAATGGGCGGCAAAATTAGGTTTTGCTTAGGGTGGCAAAAATCCGTGCACCAGCCCTGACTGTGTGGTGTGTATTACTTTGCTCTACAGCAATGAAGCAATAAACTTCAGTATATGTGTTTATACATTAGTCTGTGCAAATAAAATACTTTGGTCTTGAACGAAATCATTTATTCAGTCACATAAATAGCCAGTAATAGGTCATGAAATAACCTAAAATTCTTACTAATGCCCTGCCCACCAGCCACACCCCCAATAATATCACCTAAAACTAACGTGTCCCTCTTTGGCCCTGTGAAATGTTGGGAGGTATGCACATACACACAGTGAGCGGCAGAGACATGCAAAACACATGTGCACACAGACACACTGGAGATGCACACATGGACACACACATATGTAACAGAGATGTACACACACAGACACGCAACATATATGAGCAGAAACACATGTGCTCATGAGTTGTGTACCCCTCTGGCACTCAAAGGGTTAAGGTATAGAGAGGCATGTCAGAGTTAAATAGCAGTGGGAAGTGTGTTCATACCTGGGAACACTGACTTGTGAAGTCCCTAGAGGGGACTGATGTGGTGCTGATGTGGAGAGACAAATGGGGCAATCTGGGTTAAAAGTGGGTGGGGCTTAATCGCGAGTAGGGGGCGGGGCTTAACATAAATGTGAAAAAGTGTTAGTAATAGGCTGGGGAAGGAGAAGAAGTGGGAGGGGAATGCAAGTTTACAGTGTGAGGGGTTTGAACACACTCCATGAGGGGTAAAACTTGATACACAACCCTGTGGCAGTCAGTGGGTTAAGTGTGAATCTGATGGCTGTCTGTCCTGTGTCTTGCATGGCAAATGGTGACAGTGAAGAAGTAATTCAGCAATGAGGGCCTACCTTAACCCTTTGAGTGCCATTTTGTTCCCCTGGTGATGCAGCACCGTTCAGTGGCTTTACTACAGGTCCTGCTGAGGCCACTGGGAGTCAAGGTGAGTGACTGTGTGTCAGCCATCTTTCTTTCTGGCTTTGTGTGTGTGTATGGGTGTTTGGTGCTGTGTGAGTGGGGCATGAGTGTGTAATACCTGTGAACTTTTACTTGTGGAGTCCCTCATGTGGTGCTGATGTGGAGAGAGCAATGGGGCAATGTGGTTTAAAAAGGGGGTGGGGCTTAATCGCGAGTAGGGGCGGGGCTTAACATAAATATGGAAAAGTGTTAATAATAGGCTGGGGAAGGAGGAGAAGTGGGAGAGAAATGCAAGTTTACAGTGTGAGGGGTTTGAACACACTCCCTGAGGGGTAAAACTTGATACACAACCCTGTGGCAGTCAGTGGGTTAAGTGTGAATCTGATGGCTGTCTGTCCTGTGTCTTGCATGGCAAATGATGACAGTGAAGAAATAATTAAGCAATGAGGACCTACCTTAACCCTTTGAGTGCAATTTTGTTCCTCTGGTGCTGCAGTACAGGTCCTGCTAAGGCCTCTGGGAGTCAGGGTGTGTGACTGTGTGTGTGTGTCAGCCATATGTATTTCTGGCTTTGTGTGTGTATGTGGTGCTGTGTGTGTGAGTGGGGGCATGTCTGTTTGGTGCTGTGTAAGTGGGGCATGTGTGTGTGTATGTGGTGCTGTGTGAGTGGGGCATGTGTGTTTGTCTGTGGTGTAGGAGCAAGTGGCGGCCATATTGTTTTTTTCTGACTTTGATAGTGGTGGGCGGGCTGCATAGTGGGGGCGGGCCAACTCCCTGCATGATTGAATCACCCAATAGGTGTAGTAACTCCTGCTTTATGCCTCCCCTGGGTGTGTTTTGGCAGGCACAAAGTCTTCTTTTATATATATAGATATATATATATATACACACATACATACATACACACACCACCTCTTGACTCTCGATTCCCCTCTTTTGCCTCTTTCTCCCACTCTTCATTCCCACCATTTCCTTAGTTCTCCCCCTCTTGAGCCCCCTACTTTTGCCTTTTTCTCTCCCTTTTGATCCTCCTTTCTCCCCTTCCTTGACTCTTGATCCCCCCTTTTGCCTCCCTCCCCTTCATGCCTCTTTCTCCCCCTCCTGATCCTCCTTCTTTTGCCTCTTGGTCCCTCCCTCCTTTGCCTCTTGATAGCCCCTCCTTTCGCCTCATGATCCCCCCTCCATTTGTCTCTTTTTTCCCACTCTTGACCCCCCTCTGCCTCTTTCACCCGGTCTTGATTCCCCCTCTTGTCAAGTTGCCTCTCTTTACCCCTCTTGATTTTTCTTTTGCCATTCTCCTCCTCTTGATCCCCCTCTTTGCCTCTTTCCCCCCTCTTGCCTTAATCCAGCCTTGACTCTTGTCTTCATCCCCCTTTTGCCTCTCTCTCTCCCACTTGCCTCTCTCTTCCCCTTTCCTGATGCCCCCCTTTTGCCTCTTTATCCCCCTCTTGACCCTCCTCCTTTTACCTTTTTCTCCCCTCCCCCCACTTTCCTCTCTTGATCTCCCCTTTGCCTCTTTCTCCCCCTCATTAACTCTTGATCCCCCTTTTGCCTCGCTCTCTCCCCTTCCTGACTCTTGATCCCAACCTTTTGCCACTTTCTCCCCCTCCTGATCCCCCCTCCTTTTGCCTTTTTTTTTCTCCCTCTTGACCCCCCTGTGCCTCTTTTACCCGCTATTGGTCCCCCTTTTGCCTTTTTCCCCCTCTTACCTCTATATAAATCCTCTTGATTCCCCCCATGCCCCTTGCCTGTGATCGTGTCTGGCGTCTGACTCTGTCTCTGCTCCCAGCATCCCGCTCTGTCACACCGCCAGCCTACCCGGCTTCTTAAATAAAAGTGCTACATTTGCCACGCTTGCAGGCCATCACTCAGTAGACGCGACCGGCGGTTGTTCACATCTCGCGGCCGCAAGGTAACAGGCGGCCGCGAGATGTGAACAACCACCGGTCGCGTCTACTTAGTGATGGCCTGCAAGCGTGGCAAATGTAGCACTTTTATTTACGACGCTCCGGACGGCCCCCAGGGAAGCCCAGTGCTGGCGGCCTACCGGGATTTTTCCCGGTATCCCGGTAGGCCAGTCCGGCCCTGCCAAGGATTTATACAGAGGTAGGATAATATTAGCATCCCTTGCTTCTACACCTCTTTTTATGCAGGCTAGTACTCTATTTGCTCTTGCAGCAGCTGAGTGACTCTGCACACTGCTGTGAAGACTATTGTCTATCAGTACACCTAAATCTTTCTCTAATGAGGATTTCCCAAGTTGTTTCCCATTTAGAGTATATGTAGCAAGTTTGTTTCTACAACCCAAATGCATAACCTTACATTTATCTACATTAAATGACATCTGCCACTTTTCTGCCCATTCACTTAGTTTATCTAAATCCTTCTGTAGGGAAAAAACATCGAGCTCTGTATGTATTTCCTTACATAGCTTAGTGTCATCAGCAAAGATTGAGATGCTACTTTCAATTCCCACTTCTAGATCATTAATAAACAAATTAAAAAGCATTGGGCCCAGGACTGAACCCTGCGGCACCCCACTTATAACCCTAGACCAATTTCAAAAAGTTCCATTTACAACAACTCTCTGCCATCTATCATTTAACCAGTTCTCAATCCATGTACAGATACCACCACCCAAACTGTAGCCTTTTAATTTATGCAGTAACCTGTTGTGAGGCACTGTGTCAAAGGCTTTTGCAAAATCCAAGTATACTACATCAACAGCAATTCCCCTGTCCAAATTACTACTCACTCTTTCATAAAATGCAAGTAAATTAGTCTGACATGATCTGTTCTTCATGAAACCATGCTGATTCCTACTAATGATATTGTTTGTCTTCACATAGTTCTGAATACTGTCAGTTAATAACCCTTCTAGTATCTTACCCACTATGGAAGTCAAGCTCACAGGTCTATAATTTCCTGGTTTGGATCTTGCTCCCTTTTTAAACAATGGAACTACATCAGCTTTCCTCCAATCACAGGGCACTATGCCTGATGAAAGCGAATCAATAAATATTAAGTATAATGGTTTTGCTATTACTGAACTAAGTTCCTTAAGTACCCTTGGGTGTATACCGTCCGGTCCAGGCGCTTTATTCACTATAACCCTTTCCAGTCTCTTTTGGACCTTGTCCTCAGTAAGCCATGTAGATGTTGGAGGAAATTCCATGGTTTTGTCTGTTTGCCCATAGCTTGTCATTTCTGCTTCCTTTGTATATACTGAAGCAAAGAACGTATTTAGGGTCTCAGCCATAGCTTTATCCTCACTAATCAATTCACCTGTTTCAGTCCTAAGAGGACCAATATCAACCTTAACTTTTTTGTTGTTAATATACTTGTAGAATTGTTTAGGGTTTTTCTTGCTCTCGTTTGCAATGTTTCGCTCATTTTCTATTTTAGCTAGCTTAATTGCTTGTTTGCAGATTTTATTACATTCTTTATATTTTTTAAATGATGCATCTGACCCATTTGACTTAAACACCTTAAAAGCCTGCTTTTTATTTCTCATTTCCCTGCTAACCACATTATTAATCCACATTGGTTTTGCTTTACTTCTCTTGTGCTTATTCCCCAATGGTATATATTGACGTGTATATTTGCCCAAGAGCATTTTAAATACATTCCATGACTCTTGTGCATTTTTATCTTTGAAAATTACATCCCACTGGATATCCTTTAAAGCTTCTTTTAACTTTGTAAAATTAGCCTTTTTGAAATTGAATGTTTTGGTTAAACTCTTGCTATTGGGTTTCTCATAACAAACTTCAAAGGATACAATATTGTGGTCACTGCTGCCCAAATGTTCCCTTACCTGCACACTGTTTACAATGTCAGAATCGTTTGAGAGCACTAGGTCAAGCAAGGCCTCTTTTCTAGTTGGCTCCTCTACTAGTTGGGACATAAAATTATCATTTATCATACTTAGAAAAATATTTCCCTTTGTTGTGCCTGAAGTCATATTGCTCCAGTCAATTTCAGGGTAGTTGAAATCTCCCAGTATCACAGACCTACACATACACTGTCTGACACCCCAGTCTCGTCCCACCGGTATCACAGAACCACACATACACTGTCTGACACCTCAGCCTTGTTCCACTGGTAGTCACAGACCCACACATACACTGTCTGACATCACAGCCTTGTTCCACTGCCCACTGGTAGTCACAGACCCACACATACACTGTTTGGCACCCCAGTCTTGTTCCACTGCCCACTGGTATCACAGACCCACACATACACTGTCTGACACCCCAGCCTTGTTCCATTGTCCACTGGTATCACAGACCTACACATACACTGTGACACCCCAGCCTTGTTCCACTGGTATCACAGACCCACACATACACTGTCTGACACCCTAGCCTTGTTCCACTGTCCACTGGTAGTCACAGACCCACACATACACTGTCTGACACCCCAGCCTTGTTCCACTGTCCACTGGTAGTCACAGACCCACACATACACTGCCTGACACTCCAGCCTTGTTCCACTGTCCACTGGTAGTCACAGACCCACACATACACTGTCTGACACCCTAGCCTTGTTCCACTGTCCACTGGTAGTCACAGACCCACACATACACTGTCTGACACCCCAGCCTTGTTCCACTGGTATCACAGACCCACACATACACTGTCTGACACCCCAGTCTTGTTCCACTGGTATCACAGACCCACACATACACTGTCTGACACCCCAGCCTTGTTCCACTGTCCACTGGTATCACAGACCCACACATACACTGTCTGACACCCCAGCCTTGTCCCACTGGTATCACAGACCCACACATACACTGTCTGACACCCCAGCCTTGTTCCACTGTCCACTGGTAGTCACAGACCTACACATACACTGTCTGACACCCCAGCCTTGTCCCACTGGTATCACAGACCCACACATACACTGTCTGACACCCCAGCCTTGTCCCACTGGTATCACAGACCCACACATACACTGTCTGACACCCCAGCCTTGTTCCACTGTCCACTGGTAGTCACAGACCCACACATACACTGTCTGACACCCCAGCCTTGTACCACTGGTAGTCACAGACCCACACATACACTGTCTGACACCCCAGCCTTGTTCCACTGTCCACTGGTAGTCACAGACCCACACATACACTGTCTGACACCCCAGCCTTGTTCCACTGTCCACTGGTAGTCACAGACCCACACATACACTGTCTGACACCCCAGCCTTGTTCCACTGTCCACTGGTAGTCACAGACCCACACATACACTGTCTGACACCCCAGCCTTGTTCTACTGTCCACTGGTAGTCACAGACCCACACATACACTGTCTGACACCCCAGCCTTGTCCCACTGTCCACTGGTAGTCACAGAACCACACACATACACTGTCTGACACCACAGCCTTGTTCCACTGTCCACTGGTATCACAGACCCACACATACACTGTCTGACACCCCAGCCTTGTTTCACTGTCCACTGGTATCACAGACCCACACATACACTGTCTGACACCCCAGCCTTGTTCCACTGTCCACTGGTATCACAGACCCACGCATACACTGTCTGACACCCCAGCCTTGTTCCACTGGTAGTCACAGACCCACACATACACTGTCTGACACCCCAGCCTTGTCCCACTGTCCACTGGTAGTTACAGACCCACACATACACTGTCTGACACCCCAGCCTTGTCCCACTGGTAGTTACAGACCCACAGATACACTGTCTGACACCCCAGCCTTGTTCCACTGGTAGTCACAGACCCACACATACACTGTCTGACACCCCAGCCTTGTCCCACTGGTAGTTGCAGACCCACACATACACTGTCTGACACCCCTGCCTTGTTCCATTGTCCACTGGTAGTCACAGACCCACACATACACTCTCTGACACCCCAGCCTTGTTCCATTGTCCTCTGGTAGTCACAGACCCACACATATACTGTCTGACACCCCAGCCTTGTTCCACTGTCCACTGGTAGTCACAGACCCACATACACTGTCTGACACCCCAGCCTTGTTCCATTGTACACTGGTAGTCACAGACCAACACATACACTGTCTGACACCCCAGCCTTGTCCCACCGATATCACAGAACCACACATACACTGTCTGACACCCCAGCCTTGTCCCACCGGTATCACAGAACCACACATACACTGACACCACATCAACGTTAAACTGTTCTTCATAATTTACATGTATTCAGATAAACTTATTGAACCCAGTGGATCCTTGGATCACAATCAGAATAACTGATTATTGTTGAGTAGTAAGGCTGTTTCAATTTATCCTAAATAAACAGTCATGAGACTAATCACAAGAAACGCTAATCAATATATGTTAGATAAAAGCACTGGTCTGTGTAACCGGCTTCCAGTTATTTATTACAGACTCTAGCCTCTTCTCTGTTAATCATAACTCATTGTACCAAACATTTAGATCCCAGCCATGCGGGTAACAGACCCTGAGAGTCATCTGCACAGCTAAATGCTTTTATCTACAGATAAACTGTCAAAGGGCTGAAATTACCTGGGTTTCAAATGTACTTTAGTGAAGAAATCCACATGTATTTATTTTATTACTGATTTAGAAAATGTTTTACCAGGAAGAATACATTGAGATTTCTCTCATTTTCAATTCAAGTAAGTCCTAGAGAGTATTTACAGTAAATAGTTACATATTTACTTTAAAGGGATAGTAATACTTAAGATGTAAAAAATATATGTTGTAGGGTTTATCACCCTGAGTAAAACAAGGGTACTCACACTGTTGAGAGATATTTTATTAAAAAATTATAACAGCTCAAACTTGAATTTTTTAGATGCAATATCAAAGTAGCCTGAAAATTTTCAGTGGCGCTGTTGCTACACCATCCTATGGAGATTTATGGTCTACAGACCAGAGCAGTCCATAGGATGGTGTAGAAACAGCGCCACTGTAAATCTTCAGGCCACTGTGATATTGCACCTAAAAAATTTAAGTTTGAGCTGTTATAATTTTTTAATAAAATATCTCTCAGCAGTGGAAATACCTTTGTTTTACTCAGGGGGATAACATATATTTTTTTACATTTTAAGTATTGCTATCCCTGTAATAGAGAAGACAACCGGAGGGAAGCACACTCAGGTCCACCAGAACATTATCAGCCCAACCAAAATGTTAAAAACATTCTTTTATTGTTTTCTCATTAAAAGCATCCACAAGCAGAACGTTGTGGATCCTGAGTCACAACCTGGTTGCCATTAAGCATGCTATCCACCATAGACCCGCCCACAGCGTCATCTCTCGCAATCAAATCACCTGATCATTTCTCGGTGATGATCACATCGGCGCTCCAGACTACTAAGGACGCAATATGTGGATCCATAACTTATTAACCCTTCTAACTACCTAGTGCAGATTAACAGAATATAAAAAAATGAATCAATTAATTAATTTAAATAAGACCATAGTTATTTTGTGCATATTTTTACATTAAATACAAAGGACAATAACGTCATTATACTGAAAGTGATACTAGTGCCCCACGTAATGTAATATTCTTAATTTCTAATTAGGAAGGATTTATGAGTGCGCTTCCCTCTGGTTGTCTTCAAGTATGTGGAATCGTGGCTGCGATTGTGGGGAGCCGCACCGGGCCCGCCGACCCTGACTTGGATGGGTGAGCGATCTCGATTCAGGTGTCAATGTGTGTAATAAGTAGCGACTAAAAATCTTCTTTCCTTTAGTACAAGGAAAGCCCTGCCCCATTGAAGAAGGAGAGCAGGTTTTTCCTTACGCTGAAAGAAGATTGTCCCTCATTGCGATCTGTCCAGATCTGAGAAGAGGCGGATTCATGTAACTGAAGGGGGCGGGAGGGCGAAACTTTGTTAACAAAAGTAAAATGACAAACCTATAGATTCTTATAGTTACCGATAGGTATAGAAATATTCATGAAGGCTCAACCTTCCTATAAAAGTGAAACATTACTATAAAGCTACAGACCTGTATAGAAATATTTATAGAGGGCTCAATCACCCTGTAAAAGAAAAGGTAACAGTACTATCCCTTTGAGGATTTCAGACTGGACTAGTTCATAGGTTTTATAACAAAACGTAGTAATGTAGACTTTATCATATTAGAGAGTTTTCACTTGGCTTCTTTAAGTAGTTTTAGAAATGATTTAGGGTCACATGCACTTAATACCCTGTACTCCATGCCAGTCTCTGTAAAAAAATTCTGTATTTGATGCTAAAATCTAATCTTACATATGATCTGTGGAGGCAGCCACTCCTGTCTTTTTAAGGGCTTCCTGACTTCCATGACTATGGCAGTATTGATGGGTGATAGTGCTGGATTGTCTGTAAATGCGTAAAGGATGCTAATTTTAATAAATTCATTGCAAACTGCATAAACAAATTTTACTAAATGGTGTTTTAATAGGATAGTCTACAAATGCATTAAAAATTAAAGTTTAGGATTACATTTTATACATTTAAAGTTCAGTTCATGGTTTATCTAGAGAAAGGTGGCAGCTGGGAGTCCATATATGCTCCCTGTAGTGTAGTGTAGCCCCACTGTATCTGCAGGCATAGAACCCCAAGTATAAAAACTAATCCTTACTGATTCCATTGGGACTTTTTCTTTGGTATATAAAGGTGTAACTGCCTTGGTTCAAATTTACTAAGCTTTTGGCAGATACATATGTCCCAAGGTGTTGTCAGCCCCCCAATGTGTATCCACTGTATCTCCCGTTACTGCTTAGTGGGTTGTGTGACATATTGCAAAGCAAAGCACTAGTGACCTTGAGCATTCGAGGGGTTAAAATCCCCTGGTTTAAATCAATGAGTATTATGGACTTCTTCATTTTGTCCTGTAAGGGGCAGTTAATTTGCTTTTATGATCACACCAGTCTTTAGTTAACTCTTTGACTGCCAGATGGGGTACAGAACGCGTTAATCACACTCATTAAAGTGGGCCTGTCACGTTTAGTTCATTTTAAAGAGAAGTGAAAACTGCCTATACTTTGAGATAGCCATTTGTTTGTAATATAAATGTTTTTAGGGAATTTAACGTGTATATTTAACGGTCTAGTCTGGCACTGTATGTTAATTCTTGTCTGTGCTGAGCCTCTATTACCACACACTGTGCGATGAGTGAATATAGGCAAGGGGGTGTGTCTAATTGCAAAAGGTCAGTTTCACTTGGAAGATAACTAATTAGCATACTGTGCCATCAACACAGAAAAGTTAGTCTCTGTAAAATCTATTTATTTTACAGAAAAATGGCTTGTACAATACATAGGCAGGCTTTATTTCTCCGTAAACCAACTAAGGCCTGGATTACATTACAACTAGAGATATTTGCTGAATGGCTATTATTGGAAGATATTTTAATTTAAGTGAATTCTGCAATCACTTTCTGACTAAGAATCCGATGGCCGAATTGTGCTTTTGTTTTTAATCAAAGTCCCCTTTGGAATCATTTTGGAGCATTGAAAAACGATGTACGGCAACCCAAATAGAAGCTCAGGAAGTTCATGGGAAGTGACCAGGGCCGGATTTACATCTCAGGAGCCTGTAGGCACAGAAATCTGAAGCGCCCCCCCCATTGACCATATCCACTGGACACCTCCACAACGCTCCTAACCTCCACATTGCCCCCCATCAGCTCCATATTGCCCCCATCAGCTCCAACTTGTCCTCACATTGCCCCATCCTCTCCACATTGTCCCATTATCTCCATATTGCCCTCACGTTGCCCACATCTGCTCCATATTGCCCCGATCAGCTCCAACGTACCCTCACATTGCCCCCATCATCTCCACATTGCCATCATCTCTATATTTCCCCCCATCAGCTCCATATTGCCCCATCAGCTCCAACTTACCCTCACATTGCCCCCATCATCTCCACATTGCCATCAGCTCCATATTGCCCCTATCAGCTCCATATTGCCCCTATCAGCTCCATATTGCTCCCATCAGCTCTAACTTACCTTCACATTGCCCCCATCATCTCCACATTGCCATCATCTCCATATTGCCCCCCATCAGCTCCATATTGCCATCATCTCCATATTGCCCCCCATCAGCTCCACATTGCCATCATCTCCATATTTCCCCCCATCAGCTCCATATTGCCCCATCAGCTCCAACTTACCCTCACATTGACCCCATAATCTCCACATTGCCATCATCTCTATATTGCCCCCCATCATCTCCATATTGCCCCCATCAGCTCCAACTTACCCTCACATTGCCCCCATCATCTCCACATTGCCATCATTTCCATATTGCCCCCCATCAGCTCCATATTAGTACGGGTGGTGAAGCTACTTTTTGTTTTTAAAAGGGTCCCAATGACAGGCGCCCCTCTGTGGGGTGCACCTGTAGGCAGATGCCTACTCTGCCTTATGGTAAATCCGGCCCTGGAAGTGACAAGATATCAGTCATCTTCCTTTGGGGTAAACAAGGGGTGGGGGGTGGACATTAACCTGTCTGGTCCCTTTCCTGATGCCCCATGTCCCTGAGCACTCTCTGCATACCCCCACCACCCTCTAATGCCCACACCACCCCTATCCACAAAAATGGATTACACCCCTCCCCATTTCCGTTTTGCTGCAATCTTGGAGTTGCAGAAAAAGAGGAGTTAACCATGCAGAGCAATGTGTTGTGCACCCCCCAGCACTCAAATAGTTAATCATCATGTTAAAAAAACAAACAAAAAAAAACACTTTGCCACTCCTCCAAAACCCCAACCTCTCCATAAAAAAACATGATTAACATTTGGTTTTCCAGAGACGTATGCAATGCATAAAAGGGTTATAATGACCCTGGTAAAGAAATAAGTGGATAACACTATCCATCATACTCACCCATATGCAAAGCCCTCTGCTGGAATGGCTAAGATTTGCTGCAGTGGCAATGGAATAGTTAATGTAAAAAAAGGGTTGTAATGACCCTGGTAAAGAAATAAGTGGATAACACTATCCATCATAATCACCCATATGCTGGATATCCAGTGGAGTTTGTGAATCCCTTGTCCTCCGCTCCAGATATTTAAATTTGTAAAACAATGAAATGAAAACCCTAACCACCCGCTACCACTTTCATCACCATTACAGAGAACCGCCAGGTCCTTTTTGGGCCTTTTCCCAGGCCACAAAAAAGAAACAAGGACCGGCTTATTTAAAGCCAATCTCTGTTTAAATATATTCTCACTCTCCCATTGGCTGGGAGGTGAGGTTACACAGCTCACTAAACGTGCCCTGGAGTCACCCCACTTCTCACCCAATCACCTATGGCAGTGATTCTCAACCAGGGTACCGTGGCACTTTGGTGTGCCACGGACATCAACTTAGGGTGCCTTGTGTTTTCTATAAAGACTAACAAAAATAGACCTCTAAATAAAGATTTTTAGAAATGAATATGTACAATATGTTTAGTTTTGTTATTATGATTAGACCTAATAATAACTGTATATTTGTGTATTTTACCCTTCATGATGCCCTTGATAAATTACATTAAATATGTTAGGGGTGCCCCGAATGTTCAAGATTATGTGCTAGGGGTGCCCCAAGCAAAAAAGGTTGAGAACCACTGACCTATGGGAAGAAGGGGTCACACATGCACAATATACATGTCTCTAGCCAATCAGCAACCACAGCAAGGGACCAGGTGCCGTCTACCCCATGGGGACACTATAATGGCTTCATATAATCTAATCTCTGTTACATTTATGGAGCAAGTTTCAATCAAACTCTGCAATTCACAGGACACCTCTCTGGTGCTAATTTTTAAGTACAGTAAATTAAGTAATTAAGTAAAGGAAGTAATTAAGTAAAGGAAGGGGCTCACCGACTCCAGTCTTATCTTATTGGCTGACAGTGGCCCTGTGTGATGATATCATTGGCTGACGGCTAAAATACAAAACTGGTCTGACTGTAAGAGGTGCCAGTACAGTGCTGGGCTCCGAGCCCACCACAACTGCCCCCTCTGTGCCTCCTGTAGTTACTCTACCTCCCCCGGATGTAGGTCTGAGCCCCAGGCGGGGTATATTTTAAATAGTCACAGAGCTAAGGGCCAATTACCATCTCATGCTGTAGCAGTAAACAGAATTCACTGAGCAGCAGAAGCAGTTGTGAACAGGTGTAGATGATATGGACCCAGGTATCTGTCAACCAGAGGCGTCTTGTGATGACCATTTTGCTCTGCAGGGGGCAGCGTACGTGGAATACCAAGAAAGCGCTCACCCAGAGCTCCACTGCCAAGAAATTAACCCTTTCTGTGGCTAAAACACTCCAATTGAAATGCTTTAAACATGTTGTTTTTAACTGTTTGAGTGCAACAGGTGTTACACTAACATCTGGCAGTTAATGGGTTAAAAGCAAGGGGCTGAAATTAGATTTTTTTTTGTAAGGGAACAAATGTAATCTTCAGACAGCATGCTTTAACCCTTTGAGTTCCAGAGGTGTAAGCAATGAATTTCTCTGAATGGGGGAAGTAATGTAGGGATAAGACAAGAAGTCAGTGCTAGGAGAGGTGGGTAATGCATTGCTGAGCGGTGTCAGTGAGTGGGGAGGTAATGTAGGGATAAGACAGGAAGTCAGTGCTAGGGGAGGTGGGTAATGCATTGCTGAGCAGTGTCAGTGAGTGGGGAGATAATGTAGGGATAAGACAGGAAGTCAGTGCTAGGGGAGGTGGGTAATGCATTGCTGAGCAGTGTCAGTGAGTGCGGAGGTAATGTAGGGATAAGACAAGAAGTCAGTGTTAGGGGAGGTGGGTAATGCATTGCTGAGCAGTGTCAGTGAGTGGGGAGGTAATGTAGGGATAAGACAGGAAGTCAGTGCTAGGAGAGGTGGGTAATGCATTGCTGAGCAGTGTCAGTGAGTGCGGAGGTAATGTAGGGATAAGACAAGAAGTCAGTGCTAGGGGAGGTGTGTAATGCATTGCTGAGCAGTGTCAGTGAGTGGGGAGGTAATGTAGTGATAAGACAGGAAGTCAGTGCTAGGGGAGGTGTGTAATGCATTGCTGAGCAGTGTCAGTGAGTGGGGAGGTAATGTAGGGATAAGACAGGAAGTCAGTGCTAGGGGAGGTGTGTAATGCATTGCTGAGCAGTGTCAGTGAGTGGGGAGGTAATGTAGGGATAAGACAGGAAGTCAGTGCTAGGGGAGGTGGGTAATGCATTGCTGAGCAGTGTCAGTGAGTGGGGAAGGTAAAGTAGGGATAAAACAGGAAGTCAGTACTAGGAGAGGTGGGTAATGCATTACTGAGCAGTGTCAGTGAGTGGGGAAGGTAAAGTAGGGATAAAACAGGAAGTCAGTGCTAGGGGAGGTGGTTAATACATTGCTTGGCAGTGTCAGTGAGTGGAGGAGGTAATGTAGGGATAAGATAGGAAGTCAGTGCTAGGGGAGGTGGGTAATGCATTGCTGAGCAGTGTCAGTGAGTGGGGGAGGTAATGTAGGGATGACAGGAAATCAGTGCTAGGGTAGGTGGGTAATGCATTGCTGAGTAGTGTCAGTGAATGGGTGAGGTAATGTAGGGATACGATAATAAGTCAGTGCTAGGGGAGGTGGGCAATGCATTGCTGAGCAGTGTCAGTGAGTGGCGAGGTAATGTAGGGATAAGACAGGAAGTCAGTGCTAGGGGAGGTTGGCAATGCATTGCTGAGCAGTGTCGGTGAATGGGGGAGGTAATGTAGGGATACGATAATAAGTCAGTGCTAGGGGAGGTGGGCAATACATTGCTGAGCACTGTCAGTGAGTGGAGGGAGGTAATGTAGGGATAAGACAGGAAGTCAGTACTAGGGGAGGTGGGTAATGCATTGCTGAGCAGTGTCAGTGAGTGAGGGAGGTAATGTAGTGATAAGACAGGAAGTCAGTGCTAGGGGAGGTGGGTAATGCATTGCTGAGCAGTGTCAGTGAGTGAGGAGTTAATGTAGTGATAAGACAGGATGTCAGTACTAGGGGAGGTGGGTAATGTATTACTGAGCAGTGTCAGTGAGTGGAGGAGGTAATGTAGGGATAAGACAGGAAGTCAGTGCTAGGGGAGGTGGGTAATACATTGCTGACCAGTGTCAGTGAGTGGAGGAGGTAAAGTAGGGATAAGACAGGAAGTCAGGGCTAGGGGAGGTGGGTAATGCATTGCTGAGCAGTGTCAGTGAGTGGGGGAGGTAATGTAGTGATAAGACAGGAAGTCAGTGCTAGGGGAGGTGGGTAATGCATTGCTGAGCAGTGTCAGTGAGTGAGGAGGTAATGTAGTGATAAGACAGGATGTCAGTACTAGGGGAGGTGGGTAATGTATTACTGAGCAGTGTCAGTGAGTGGGGGAGGTAATGTAGGGATTACACAGGACGTCAGTGCTAGGGGAGGTGGGTAATACATTGCTGAGCAGTGTCAGTGAGTGGGGAGGCAATGTAGGGATAAGACAAAAACTACCTGAACGCCCGTCTTAATTACCAAGATCTATACACAGGTGACTTTGAAAGTTCTTAAGGTTATAATTTACCATTTAACAATAGTCTACTGTTACTGTAATCTCCTCAGTGTTGGACCTGTTCAGTGCATGCACAGGGAATATTTCTAGCATGCAACAGGTTACAAATGTAAATTATCTAAATAGGACCCCCCCCCCCCAGTTTCTCCCTATGGAGGCCTTTCCAGCCTCATGCATGAAGGACTCCTGATTTATAGATAAAAAGCCCTGATAAAATGCTTGCTAAAATAATGTTATTACCCAGTACAAATAATGAGAGTTGTTAGGAGGAAATGGAATTTGGCTTTGATGTCAGACCTGTTCTGAAGAGATTTGATCTCCTCTTCTGCCTCAGGTAGGGTCCTAGGGATTGTTTTCTCTTCATTTTTCCACAATTTGCCTCTTGATGGGGATCAGTTGGTTACATATTAACCACTAAAGGTTTGCAATCTTCCTATAACTGCCCCAGGGAGAGATGTAAATTCACCGTGTGAGATTAAGTCCGCTCTATGTTTTCAGACTCCCTGTCAATAATTTTATTTTGGGGGGGGGGGGGGGGGCGGAGGTCCGTTAATTGTTGGTTATTACTGAATTTACATATGAAAATAAAAATAATTTATTTAGACATTCAGTCGATTGACGGAGCCACATTAGGGCAAAACAAGAGGAGAGATTCTGGTGGCAAAACAACTGCCCCATTCAAATTAAATGTCCCCAGCTTCATGTCTATTTAAATATGGTCTTTTAACTATCTGAATGCTTAAGAGGTCTCCAAAGCATTACAAAGGAATTAAGGGGTTAATATCAATTTTTCATTGGCTCCCTTTTGTGTTCTTTTCGCATATAATCTTAGTCTCCCTGCAGTAAAACAAAAACTATAATCTAAGGTTCATCTTCCCCTGCACTGAGATTATCTGGGTTTTTTAAAAGCACAGCAAGGGTTAAGTATGAACTCACACAGTACTGAGTATAGTAGAGAGTTTAGGAAATTAACATAAATTGCCACACTGTTCCACCAGCACATAAAAGTTCATTTTTTTAAAATGCGATTTTAACAGAAAAGTGGTTGCTAAAATACATAGGCGGATTTGAATTCCAGAGAAGACAAACAAAACTTCTATTAGGATGACAAATCCATTTGAACCCTTTGCGTGCCAGAGGGGTATACAACGCATTGCTTACCTCCCAAGTGTACCCATACCTCCCAAGTGTCCCTCTTTAGGAGGGACAGTCCCTCTTTTAGACCAAAATCCCCCTGTCCCTCTTTCCCACCTTGATGTCCCTCTTTTTAGGAGATCAGACTGTGTGGTATGTATATAAGTGTATCACCCTGGTGTCCGTGTGTTTAGGAGATCAGACTGTGTGGTGTGTATATTAGTGTATCACCGTGGTGTCCCTGTGTTTAGGAGATCAGACTGTGTGGTGTGTATATTAGTGTATCACCCTGGTGTCCCTGTGTTTAGGAGATCAGACTGTGTGGTGTGTATATAAGTGTATCACCCTGGTGTCCCTGTGTTTAGGAGATCAGACTGTGTGGTGTGTATATAAGTGTATCACCCTGGTGTCCCTGTGTTTAGGAGATCAGACTGTGTGGTGTGTATATAAGTGTATCACCCTGGTGTCCCTGTGTGTAGGAGATCAGACTGTGTGGTGTGTATATAAGTGTATCACCCTGGTGTCCCTGTGTTTAGGAGATCAGACTGTGTGGTATGTATATAAGTGTATCACCCTGGTGTCCGTGTGTTTAGGAGATCGGACTGTGTGGTGTGTATAGAAGTGTATCACCCTGGTGTCCCTGTGTTTAGGAGATCAGATTGTGTGGTGTGTATATAAGTGTATCACCCTGGTGTCCCTGTGTTTAGGAGATCAGACTGTGTGGTGTGTATATAAGTGTATCACCCTGGTGTCCCTGTGTTTAGGAGATCAGACTGTGTGGTGTGTATATAAGTGTATCACTCTGGTGTCCCTATGTTTAGAAGATCAGACTGTGTGGTGTGTATATAAGTGTATCACCCTGGTGTCCCTGTGTGTAGGAGATCAGACTGTGTGGTGTGTATATAAGTGTATCACCCTGGTGTCCCTGTGTTTAGGAGATCAGACTGTGTGGTATGTATATAAGTGTATCACCCTGGTGTCCGTGTGTTTAGGAGATCGGACTGTGTGGTGTGTATAGAAGTGTATCACCCTGGTGTCCCTGTGTTTAGGAGATCAGATTGTGTGGTGTGTATATAAGTGTATCACCCTGGTGTCCCTGTGTTTAGGAGATCAGACTGTGTGGTGTGTATATAAGTGTATCACCCTGGTGTCCCTGTGTTTAGGAGATCAGACTGTGTGGTGTGTATATAAGTGTATCACTCTGGTGTCCCTATGTTTAGAAGATCAGACTGTGTGGTGTGTATATAAGTGTATCACCCTGGTGTCCCTATGTTTAGGAGATCAGACTGTGTGGTGTGTATATTAGTGTATCACCCTGGTATCCCTGTGTTTAGGAGATCAGACTGTGTGGTGTGTATATAAGTGTATCACATTGCTTCACAGCAATGAAAATATTAATCTTCATTACATGGGTTTATAAATTAGTCTGTGCAATTAGAAAACCTTTGGACTTATTAGAAGTCATTTATTAGGTTACACAAGGAGGTACCAATAGGTCATGAAATAGCCTAAAAATTATTGGTTTTGTCCCGCCCACCAGCCACACCCACAGCAACACCCCTTAAAACACAAGTGTCCCTCTTTGGCAATCTGAAATGTTGAGAGGTATGCGTACTCCTCTGGCACTCAAAGAGTTAAGAGGGCACTATGTGATCACATTGACATACCTGGACAATTTCAAAATGAGCTGACCCTGACATAGGTAACATAAGTTTATGTAGAACCTATAGTTTGGTGAAATCACTCTGCTTGATCAAAACCAGGTGTTCCAGTCATTCCACAAGGATCTCTTAACATACTAAAACTTGGAGATATCTACAGATATTAAAGATAACTTTGAACACCGAACACAAGCAGAGCTTCTGGTAGTATTGTCGTTGACATATTGAAAGCCTGTAACACTTGGACACACTGTAGCTGTAAGTGATCTGCCAGGTATAATTTAGCACTCACTTCTGGGTTTTTCAGTTTCGGGTTAATCTTTGGTACCCATACCTTTTCATTTGGCTCTTAAACACTGGGAACCCCATCTATAACATTTTCATCTACCTCTGGAAAATTGCCACATTACTGTGAAGGGTGTGGCTAAGTGAAGGGGTGTGGTTAGGGGTGGAGCAAAGGCAGGGTTAGGGGCACCAGAGGGTGTTGTGCCTAGGGGCTCTTGAGACGTAAATCCGGCCCTGGTCTGGGTGCCAGTTAAAAGGCTCAAATCTATTGCAGCAAATCCTATATAACCATTCTCTAAAAAGTTTGTCATGATGCAGTCATGCTCAGTAGAAACTGCTGCGCACGGTGCAGTCGTGCGCAGTACTGACTGCCCAAACACGCCGTGGCTGATACGGAGAGGGGTACTCCGAATTCAGAATAGAGCCCTCTCAGCGCACCTTCCTGGGACTGCTTGTTCTCGTGGCGCGTTCGGGCAGTCAGTACTGCACATGACTGTAGAGCGGCCACTGAGATGAGAGGATCCAGACACCAGCCGAGGTTGCTGGGTGGCACTTTTCAAATGGTTGCATTATAAAGGCAATCTCAGGACTACACATCTGTGAAAAGAAATGTATTATGTGTTCAACATTTCGGTTGTCTTGCACAGCCTTCCACAAACGTGCAAGGCAACAGAAACGTTGAATAAGTAATACATTTCTTTTCACTATTGTTATAAATTTTGTCCTGAGATTGCCTTTATAATCTGTTTTGCTGCTCTCTCTCTCTCTCTCTCTCTCTCTCTCTCTCTATATATATATATATATATATATAGTGGTGAACTGGGTGATAGACAATCTTCCTTTAAAGGGACAATAACATTAACGTCTCCTAATAACCCCCCAACACTTATCTTACTCTGCCCACAAAATGCTAATGGCCAGTAAGAATCCTGTTCGCACCGGTGCCTGAGAATTAATTTTTAACCCGATGAGTTCCAGAGAGGTATCCAACGCGACACCTCTCTGGCCTTCAAAGGGTTAATTAGTACTGGATATGACGTCCATTCATGCGGACATGATACATTGTTGCAGGACCCATAACCCCCGCACTGAAGGCGTCATAACAATACTTTAGGAGGAGGAGCTTGGAGTCCTGGGGCTGGATTCTATTGCAGGTGATAAATGTCAACACCCATTTTATCAAACATTTTCCTACTGAAGTCTATGGGGAAACCTGGAGATAAAAGCGGTGATAAAATTAGCACCCGCAACAGAATCCAGGCCTTGGAGTCTAGGGAAAAAGAAAAAAAGAATCTTGACCGACATGGGGCTGGATTCTATTACAGGTGCTAATTTTATCTCTGCTTTTATCTCTAGTTTTCCCCATAGACTTAAACAGGAAAATGTTTGATAAAACAGGTGTTAACCTTTATCTCCTGCAATAGAATCCAGCGCATGATGTCCAGTAGTTTTTAAACATATTTTTGGGGAACAAACCCATGAAGAATAGTTTAACCCCTTAAGGACCAGCGCGATCCCGTGCGGCCGGCACTTGCGGACCACGGGGCATTTTTTTATATTCTCTCTTCCGGTTCAGGGCTTCCGGAGCGGCGTGCAGCCGCGCCGGGAGCCCTGAACTCCATGCCGTGCCAGGTCCGTCATTGGTCCTTAAGTGCCGGACTGCCATGACGGTCCTGGCACGGCAATGGTCCTTAAGGGGTTAATAGTTGCTATTTTCTACTCAGATTAAGATAAGTGGAAGGAAATTAGGGGATATTAGTGCTGATTTTACTTTTTGAGGGGTAAGTGTGACACATGGTTGATACAAGGCTCTTTTGAACTGTGTGAAAAATAAAATGCTAACAAAAAGCATTCTGATTGTTATTAGCAAAATGTTCTCAATCTCCAAATGGATATAGATACTATAGAGTATTGTGTACAGTACAGGAGACCCCATCTCCAGAAGGATATAGATACTCTAGAGTATTGTGTACAGTACTGGAGACCCCATCTACAGAAGGATATAGATACTCTAGAGTATTGTGTACAGTACCGGAGACCCCATCTCCAGAAGGATATAGATAATCTAGAGTATTGTGTACAGTACTGGAGACCCCATCTCCAGAAGGATAGAGATACTCTAGAGTATTGTGTACAGTACTGGAGACCCCATCTCCAGAAGGATAGAGATACTCTAGAGTATTGTGTACAGTACCGGAGACCCCATCTCCAGAAGGATAGAGATACTCTAGAGTATTGTGTACAGTACCGGAGACCCCATCTCTAGAAGATATAGATACTCTAGAGTATTGTGTACAGTACCGGAGACCCCATCTCCAGAAGGATAGAGATACTATAGAGTATTGTGTACAGTACCGGAGAACCCATCTCCAGAAGGATATAGATACACTAGAGTATTGTGTACAGTACTAGAGACCCCATCTCTAGAAGATATAGATACTCTAGAGTATTGTGTACAGTACTGGAGACCCCATCTCCAGAAGGATATAGATACTCTAGAGTATTGTGTACAGTAAAGGAGGAGACCCCATCTCCAGAAGGATATAGATACTATAGAGTATTGTGTACAGTACTGGAGACCCCATCTCCAGAAGGATATAGATACTCTAGAGTATTGTGTACAGTAAAGGAGGAGACCCCATCTCCAGAAGGATATACATACTCTAGAGTATTGTGTACAGTACTGGAGACCCCATCTCTAGAAGGATATAGATACTCTAGAGTATTGTATACAGTACTGGAGACCCCATCTCCAGAAGGATATAGATATTATAGAGAGAATTCAGAGAAGGGCTACTAAAATGGTGACTGGTTTACAGGAAAAGAAGTATCAGGATAGACTAAAGGATCTGAACATGTATAGCTTGGAGGAGAGAAGAGAGAGGGGATATGATAGAAACATTCGCCTACATGAAGGGATACAACAAAGTGCAGGAGGGAAGAACATTTCATAGGAGTAAAAATGTTAGGACAAGAGGCCATAGTCTAAAACTAGAGGGACACAGGTTTAGATGTAATTTAAGAAAGTTTTACTTCACTGAGAGGGTAGTAGATAAGTGGAATAGCCTACAGCACAAGAGGTAGCTTAATTTAAGCATGCATGGGATAGGCATAAGGCTGTCCTTAAGATAAGAAAAGACCAAGGACCAAAAAAGGTTTGAGGTTTTAACAGTAGGAAAATGGACGACTAGATGGGCCGAATTGTTCTTATCGTCTATCAAATTCTATGTTTCTATGTTGTTTTTAATCATGAAATTCGGGAAATTCGACCTCCTCTCTGCCCTTTCTGCAGCTACTACATACTGTGATCAGCAGGAACAACAAGTCAATATTCAATACAATAAATAACACTAATTATATTTATGACTGTAATTTTATTTTATCATTCTGTTCTGTGTAAAAAAAAAAACTTGGTGACTGTGCTGCTCAAAGATAATTTTGACAGTGTTGTTAGGCTTTTCGCACTTCTCATTAGTGCCGTTTTGTAAGATGTTAAAAATGTTTGCAAAAATAAGAGCTGTAAGCAAACATATTACCACTAGGGGGCAAAATAATCCAATAACTGGACACAATTACATATCTCCTAAATGGCCCTCTTTAGGAGATATTAGAGGTCCATACCTCCCAAGTGTTCTTCTTTAGGAGATATTAGAGGTCCATTCCTCCCAAGTGTTCTTCTTTAGGAGATATTAGAGGTCCATACCTTTCAAGTGTCCCTCTTTAGGATTTATTAGGACTGCATCCCTCCCAAGTGTCCCTCTTTGAGGCACAAATTCCTCTGTACCTCTCTCCCACCCTGGTGTCCCTGTGTTTAGGAGATCAGACTGTGTGGTGTGTACATAAGTGTATCACCCTGGTGTCCCTGTTTTTAGGAGATCAGACTGTGTGGTATGTATATAAGTATATCACCCTGGTGTCCCTGTGTTTAGGAGATCAGACTGTGTGGTGTGTATATAAGTGTATCACCCTGGTGTCCCTGTGTTTATGAGATCAGACTGTGTGGTGTGTACATAAGTGTATCACCCTGGTGTCCCTGTTTTTAGGAGATCAGACTGCGTGGTATGTATATAAGTATATCACCCTGGTGTCCCTGTGTTTAGGAGATCAGACTGTGTGGTGTGTATATAAGTGTATCACCCTGGTGCCCCTGTGTTTAGGAGATCAGACTGTGTGGTGTGTATATAAGTGTATCACCCTGGTGCCCCTGTGTTTAGGAGATCAGACTGTGTGGTGTGTACATAAGTGTATCACCCTGGTGTCCCTGTTTTTAGGAGATCAGACTGTGTGGTGTGTATATAAGTGTATCACCCTGGTGTCCCTGTGTTTAGGAGATCAGACTGTGTGGCGTGTATATAAGTATATCACCCTGGTGTGCCTGTGTTTAGGAGATCAGACTGTGTGGTGTGTATATAAGTGTATCACCCTGGTGTCCCTGTGTTTAGGAGATCAGACTGTGTGGTGTGTATATAAGTGTATCACCCTCATGTCCTTGTGTTTAGGAGATCAGACTGTGTAGTGTGTATATAAGTGTATCACCCTGGTGTCCCTGTGTTTAGGAGATCAGGCTGTGTGGTGTGTATAGAAGTGTATAACCCTGGTGTCCCTGTGTTTAGGAGATCAGACTGTGTGGTGTATATATAAGTGTATCACCCTGATGTCCCTGTGTTTAGGAGATCAGACTGTGTGGTGTGTATATAAGTGTATCACCCTGGTGTCCCTGTGTTTAGGAGATCAGACTGTGTGGTGTGTGTATAAGTGTATCACCCTGGTGTCCCTGTGTTTAGGAGATCAGACTGTGTGGTGTGTATATAAGTGTATCACCCTGATGTCCCTGTGTTTAGGAGATCAGACTGTATGGTGTGTATATAAGTGTATCACCCTGGTGTCCCTGTGTTTAGGAGATCAGACTGTGTGATGTGTATATAAGTGTATCACCCTGGTGTCCCTGTGTTTAGGAGATCAGACTGTGTGGTGTGTATAGAAGTGTATCACCCTGGTGTCACTGTGTTTAGGAGATCAGACTGTGTGGTGTGTATAGAAGTGTATCACCCTGGTGTCCCTGTGTTTAGGAGATCAGACTGTGTGGTGTGTATATTAGTGTATCACCCTGATGTCCCTGTGTTTAGGAGATCAGACTGTGTGGTGTGTGTATAAGTGTATCACCCTGATGTCTCTGTGTTTAGGAGATCAGACTGTGTGGTGTGTATATAAGTGTGTCACCCTGGTGTCCCTGTGTTTAGGAGATCAGACTGTGTGGTGTGTATATAAGTGTGTCACCCTGGTGTCCCTGTGTTTAGGAGATCAGACTGTGTGGTGTGTGTATAAGTGTATCACCCTAGTGTCCCTGTGATTAGGAGATCAGACTGTGTGGTGTGTGTATATAATTATATCACCCTGGTGTCCCTGTGTTTAGGAGATCAGACTGTGTGGTGTGTATAGAAGTGTATCACCCTGGTGTCCCTGTGTTTAGGAGATCAGACTGTGTGGTGTGTGTATAAGTATATCACCCTGGTGTCCCTGTGTTTAGGAGATCAGACTGTGTGGTGTGTATAGAAGTGTATCACCCTGGTGTCCCTGTGTTTAGGAGATCAGACTGTGTGGTGTGTATATAAGTGCATCACCCTGGTGTCCCTGTGTTTAGGAGATCAGACTGTGTGGTGTGTGTATAAGTGTATCACCCTGGTGTCCCTGTGTTTAGGAGATCAGACTGTGTGGTGTGTATATAAGTGTATCACCCTGATGTCCCTGTGTTTAGGAGATCAGACTGTATGGTGTGTATATAAGTGTATCACCCTGGTGTCCCTGTGTTTAGGAGATCAGACTGTGTGATGTGTATATAAGTGTATCACCCTGGTGTCCCTGTGTTTAGGAGATCAGACTGTGTGGTGTGTATAGAAGTGTATCACCCTGGTGTCACTGTGTTTAGGAGATCAGACTGTGTGGTGTGTATAGAAGTGTATCACCCTGGTGTCCCTGTGTTTAGGAGATCAGACTGTGTGGTGTGTATATTAGTGTATCACCCTGATGTCCCTGTGTTTAGGAGATCAGACTGTGTGGTGTGTGTATAAGTGTATCACCCTGATGTCTCTGTGTTTAGGAGATCAGACTGTGTGGTGTGTATATAAGTGTGTCACCCTGGTGTCCCTGTGTTTAGGAGATCAGACTGTGTGGTGTGTATATAAGTGTGTCACCCTGGTGTCCCTGTGTTTAGGAGATCAGACTGTGTGGTGTGTGTATAAGTGTATCACCCTAGTGTCCCTGTGATTAGGAGATCAGACTGTGTGGTGTGTGTATATAATTATATCACCCTGGTGTCCCTGTGTTTAGGAGATCAGACTGTGTGATGTGTATAGAAGTGTATCACCCTGGTGTCCCTGTGTTTAGGAGATCAGACTGTGTGGTGTGTGTATAAGTATATCACCCTGGTGTCCCTGTGTTTAGGAGATCAGACTGTGTGGTGTGTATAGAAGTGTATCACCCTGGTGTCCCTGTGTTTAGGAGATCAGACTGTGTGGTGTGTATATAAGTGTATCACCCTGGTGTCCCTGTGTTTAGGAGATCAGACTGTGTGGTGTGTATATAAGTGTATCACCCTGGTGTACCTGTGTTTAGGAGATCAGACTGTGTGGTATGTATATAAGTGTGTCACCCTGGTGTCCCTGTGTTTAGGAGATCAGACTGTGTGGTGTGTATATAAGTGTATCACCCTGGTGTCCCTGTGTTTAGGAGATCAGACTGTATGGTATGTATAGAAGTGTATCACACTGGTGTCCCTGTGTTTAGGAGATCAGACTGTGTGGTGTGTATAGAAATGTATCACCCTGGTGTCCCTGTGTTTAGGAGATCAGACTGTGTGGTGTGTATATAAGTATATCACCCTGGTGTCTCTGTGTTTAGGAGATCAGACTGTGTGGTGTGTATATAAGTGTATCACCCTGGTGTCCCTGTGTTTAGGAGATCAGACTGTATGGTATGTATAGAAGTGTATCACACTGGTGTCCCTGTGTTTAGGAGATCAGACTGTGTGGTGTGTATAGAAGTATATCACCCTGGTGTCCCTGTGTTTAGGAGATCAGACTGTGTGGTGTGTATATAAGTGTATCACCCTGGTGTCCCTGTGTTTAGGAGATCAGACTGTGTGGTGTGTATATAAGTGTATCACCCTGGTGTCCCTGTGTTTAGGAGATCAGACTGTATGGTGTGTATATAAGTGTATCACCCTGGTGTCCCTGTGTTTAGGAGATCAGACTGTGTGGTGTGTATATAAGTGTATCACCCTGGTGTCCCT
>CM074718.1:14107785-14110285 GCA_037306005.1 Rhinophrynus dorsalis
CTCTTCAGTCACCTCACTGTCTCAACTGTCACTCCTCCACTTCCTGCTTCCTGATTCCCGCCCTTTCTCCTTAAAGGGAGAGAGACGCTTTGCTGTATGTTACAGAGGACAAGCCTCAAACACCACTTTCTATTTGATACCTCAGCATATTGCTACACTGCCTCAACTGAAGAGCCACCGTGTGTTATAGTGCTATGTTACCTCAACTTAACCCTTTGAGTTCCAGAGGGGTAAGCAACGCATTGCAAAGCACACATTCTGTCTCACACTCTCACACAGTCTCTCACACACTCTCAGTCTCACAGTCGCACACAGTCTCAGTCTCACATTCTCACACAGTCTCAGTCTCACACTCTCACACTCACACAGTCTTACACTCTCAGTCTCACACTCTCAGTCTCACACTTTCACACAGTCTCACACTCTCAGTCTCACACTCTCACAGTCTCTCGCAGTCTCACACAGTCTCTCTCGTAGTCTCACACAGTCCCTCACACTCTCTTAGTCCCACACACACTCTCAATCCCACACACTCTCTCAGTCTCACACTCTCACAGTCTCTCTCGCAGTCTCACACAGTCTCTCTCGCAGTCTCACACAGTCTCTCTAGCAGTCTCTCACAGTTCCTCACACTCTCACAGTCTCTTACACTCTCAGTCTCACAGTCTCACACAGTCTCTCACACTCTCACAGTCTCTTACACTCTCAGTCTCACACAGTCTCTCACACTCTCACAGTCTCACACTTTCACACAGTCTCACACTCTCAGTCTCACACTCTCAGTCTCACAGTCTCTCACAGTCTCTCTCACAGTCTCACACAGTCTCTCTCGCAGTCTCACACACTCTCAGTCTCACACACTCTCAGTCTCACACTCACAGTCTCACACTCACAGTATCACACTCACAGTATCACACTCACAGTCTCTCTCGCAGTCTCACACAGTCTCTCTCGCAGTCTCACACAGTCCCTCACACTCTCACAGTCCCTCACACTCTCAGTCCCACACACTCTCAGTCTCACACACTCTCAGTCTCACACTCTCACAGTCTCTCTCGCAGTCTCACACAGTCTCTCTCGCAGTCTCACAGTCTCACACAGTCTCACACTCTCAGTCTCACACTCTCACAGTCTCACACAGTCTCTCTCGCAGTCTCACACAGTCTCTCTCTCAGTCTCACACACTCTCAGTCTCACACTCTCAGTCTCACACTCTCAGTCTCTCACAGTCTCTCTTGCAGTCTCACACAGTCTCTCTCGCAGTCTCACAGTCCCTCACACTCTCACAGTCCCTCACACTCTCAGTCTCACACACTCTCAGTCTCACACACTCTCACAGTCTCTCACAGTCTCTCTCGCAGTCTCACACAGTCTCTCACACTCTCACAGTCTCTCACACTCTCACAGTCTCTCACACTCTCACAGTCTCACACAGTCTCACACTTTCACACAGTCTCACACTCTCACAATCTCACACAGTCTCTCTCGCAGTCTCACACAGTCTCTCTCGCAGTCTCACACAGTCCCTCACACTCTCACAGTCTCTTACAGTCTCACACTCTCTCACACTCTCTCACACCCCGTCTCACACAGTCTCTCACACAGTCACAGTCTCACACAGTCTCACACTCTCGCAGTCTCACACAGTCTCAGTCTCACACTCTCACAGTCTCTCACAGTCTCTCTCGCAGTCTCACACAGTCTCTCTCGCAGTCTCACACAGTCCCTCACAGTCTCTTACACTCTCACACTCTCTCACACACTGTCTCACAGTCTCACACAGTCTCTCACACAGTCACAGTCTCACGGTCAGTCTCACAGTCACAGTCTCACACAGTCTCACACAGTTTCACACTCTCAGTGTCTCTCACAGTCTCTCTCAGTCTCACACAGTCTCACACAGTCCCTCACACTGACACAGTCTCTCACACTCTCACAGTCTCTCACACTCTCACAGTCTCTCACACTCTCACAGTCTCTCACACACGCAGTCTCACACACACACAGTCTCACACTCACACACAGTCTCACACTCACACACAGTCTCACACTCACACACAGTCTCACACTCTCTCACTCTCACAGTCTCTCACTCTCACACTCTCTCACAGTCTCACACACAGTCTCACACTCTCTCTCACACTCTCTCAGTCTCACTCTCACACAGTCTCACACTCTCACACAGTCTCACACTATCACACAGTCACACTCTCACAGTCTCTCTCTCTCACACAGTCTCACACACAGTCTCACAGTCTCTCTCACACTCTCAGTCACACAGTCTCACACTCTCACACACAGTCTCACACAGTCTCACACTCTCTCTCACACTCTCTCAGTCTCACACTCTCTCTCACACTCTCACAGTATCTCACACTCTCTCTCACACTCTCAAAGTCTCACACTCTCTCACAGTCTCACACTCTCTCACTCTGTCTCACACACAGTCTCACACACAGTCTCACACTCACACAGTCTCACACTCACACAATCTCACAGT